>CAMQGK010000571.1:5527500-6120204 GCA_947000775.1 Pterois miles | reverse complement strand
AACATAATATAGTATGCCATGTCTATGTTTCCTACAAATATAAATATATATATGTAAATATATATATGTGTATATATATATGTGTGTGTATATATATATATATGTAAATATATATATATATGTATGTAAATATATATATATGTGTATATATATATATATATGTAAATATATATATGTGTATATATATATATATATATATATATATATATATATATATATATAAGTAAATATATATATATATATATATAGATATATGTAAATATATATATAAATATATATCTATAGATATATAGATATATATATAAATATATATCTATAGATATATATAGATATATAGATATATATAAATATATATCTATAGATATATATAGATATAGATATATATAGATATATAGATATAGATATATATAGATATATAGATATAGATATATATAGATATATAGATATAGATATATATTATATTTTTGACATCTTTAACTGACTTTTTATCAACATATTACACTGAATTTTGTGGGTTTTGACAATAATGATCAATATACTATACTATGACTTTTTTAAAACATATACTACAGCTTTCTCCAAAATACTATGACTTTTTTTTAATGAATTTTACAATTGTTGTTATGACATTATTTTGATGGCAAACTATGACAGTAGCAGCCACATGCTAATTTCCATCTTTCCCTTTCACAGATGCTACAGGACTCCAGGACCAGCTGGCTCAGGACCAGCCGGCTCAGGACCAGCTTTCTCCCCTCAGCTGACACCTTGTTGAACTCTGCACCAGCAATGATATATTCATTCTAATACTGTTCATACTGCTCATATTGTAAAACTCAAAATACTATAATATGACTTCTGTCGACATACTATACAATACCTTTTTCCAACATACTATACCATGATTTTTTTCGACATACTATACTATAATGTTTTTAGACGTACTATACTGACTTTTTGACATACTATACTATGACTTTTTTTAGACATACTATACTTTTACCAAAATACTATACTATGACTTCTGTCGACAAACTACTACACCTTTTTCTCAACATACTATTCAATGACCATTTTGAGACAAAATAGACTATACTGTTTTTCAACATACTATACTATGACTTTTTTCAACATACTATACTATGACTTTTTTTTGACATACTACTATGCCTTTTTTCAACATACTATACTATGCCTTTATTCAACATACAATAGTATAAAGTTTTTAGACATACTATACTGACTTTTTTTACATACTATATTATGAATTTTATTGACATACAACACTGACTTTTTTTAGACATACTATACTGTAACTTTTTTCAACATACTATGACTTTTGTTTGACAATCCATACTATGACTTTTTTCTCAACCATACTATGACCATTTTGAGACGAAATATACTGTGACTTTTTTCAACATACTATACTATGACTTTTTTCTCAACATACTATACTATGACCATTTTGAGAAAAAAATATACTATACCGTTTTTCAACTTACTTTACTATGATTTTTGTCGACATCCTATACTATGCCTTTTTTCAACATACTATACTATAACGTATTTAGACATACTATACTGACTTTTTGACATACTATGCTATGACTTTTTTGAAATACTATACTATGACTATTTTTCAGACATACTATACTATACTATGACTTCTGTCGACATACTATACAATACCGTTTTTCAACATACTATACCATGATTTTTTTCGACATACTATACTGTGATTTTTTTTTCAACATACTATAACGTTTTTAGATTAACTATACTATGACTTTTTTGACATATTGTAATGACTTTGACAACACTGACTTTTTTTCTCAACATATTATACAATGACTTTTTTCGACATACTGTACTGACTTTTTTTTTTAGAGATAGTATACTTTTACCAAAATACTATACTATGACTTCTGTCAACATACTATACTACACGTTTTTTTTAACATACTATACTATGACCATTTTGAGACAAAATATACGATACCGTTTTTCAACATACGATACTATGATTTTTTAGACATACTATACTATAACGTTTTTAGACATACTATACTGACTTTTTTGACATACAACATTATGACTTTTTTCTCAACATACTATACTATGACTTTTTCAACGTACTATACTATGACTTTTTTCAACATACTATACTATGACTTTTTTTGACATACTATACTTTTACCAAAATACTATACTATGACTTCTGGCGACATACTACACTATACCGTTTTTTTTAACATACTATACCATGATTTTTTTCGACATACAAAACTGACGTTTTTTTTCTCAACATACTATAGTATGACTTTTTTTGACATACTATGCTACACCTTTTTCTCAGTATACTATACAATGACCATTTTGAGACAAAATATAGTATACCGTTTTTCAACATACTATACTATGATTTTTTCGACATACTATACCATGCCCTTTTTCAACATACTATAACATTTTTAGACATACTATACTGACTTTTTTGACATAATATATTATGACTTTTCATGACATAAATTTTGTAAATTTCTCCACTGTGGGACAAATAAAGGAATATCTTATCATACAACACTATGACTTTTTTTTTTCTCAACATACTATACCAGGGGTGTCAAACTCAATTTCCTCCCGGGCCACATCAGCATTATGGCTGCCCTCAAAGGGCCAGTTTTAATATAAGACTACCGGTACATAAATATATCTACTCTTGATCATTTTACAAAATTGCCTCTGCATTTGATTATTAGTTTTAGTAATAATTTATTTAGTAACTAGCTCTGAAGACAAAAAGTGAGTAAAACAATTCTCTAAATATGTGTAGAACTACAAATGAACTTTCTTTTGTCAGTTCTGTTTTTTTGTTTTTGTTTTGTTTTTTTTAATACCACAATTCAACCCTCCTCCTTTATCCGGGCTTGGGACCAGCAAAAGTTTCAGGGTTTTCAGGGTTTGATTCCCAAAATTTTACATTTACATCAGCCAGCGGTGGCTTTGTGCATACGTGATTCATTCAGTCTGGATGTTGAGGGGTGAACAGAGACTGCAGCTAGGAGGGACTGCTGACGAGGACTGTGCCGCTTGTGATTGCTTTGGGACTGGGGAGGGATCCACGGCAGAACCCGCTGCTCGTTGAGAAGAGGAAGAATGATACCTGCTTTCATGAGAGAGTCTCCGAAAGTCTCCAGTAACACCAGCAAAACTCGTTAGATTTCTCGCTAATTTCTTATTTGAAAGAGGGGTCGAGGGGTCTGAAAATTGGCTAAATATAGCCACTAAGTCGCTAAATTGGCAACACTGCGCTGCTGCTGGAAACCACTGAGACGCTACAGTGCGCATGTCAAAAAATCGAGATGCATTGTGGGACATTTAGTTTAAGGACACTACTTCTGTGAAGCGGCATAGAATTGAAGGATATGCATTCCATATTCTTTGCAAGCCCTCGCGGGCCACATAAATTGAGGTGGCGGGCTGGATTTGGCCCCCAGGCCTCGACTTTGACACGTGTACTATACTATGGCGTTTATTTTTGTAAAATTTTCCAACATTTCACGAAATGACTTTTGTTCACAATAGAATCATTATACATGCTATAATACGACCGTTTTCATGGTTTTTTTCAACATGAAAAAAATTTGATGTTTTCATCGAAAAATTTCGTTATACTATACTGTGGCGTTTTTTTTGTAAAATTTTCCAACATTTCACGAAATGACTTTTTCTCACCATAGAATCATTATACATGCTATAATACGACCGTTTTCATGTTTTTTTTTAACATCAAAAAATTTGAAATTTTAATCGAAAAAATTCCACATACTATACTATGGCGTTTTTTTTTTTTTTTTGGAAAATTTTCCAACATTTCATGAAATTACTTTTGCTCACCATAGAATCATTCTACATGCTATAATACAACCATTTTCATGTTTTTTGTCGACATCAAAAAAATTCGACGTTTTTATCGAAAAATTTCGACATACTATACTATGCCGTTTTTTTTTTGTAAAATTTTCCAACATGTCACGAAATGACTTTTGCTCACGATAGAATCATTCTACGTGCTATAATACAACCGTTTTGATATTTTTTTTTCAACATCAAAAAAATTGAAGCTTTCATCGAAAAATTTCGACATACTATACTATGGCATTTATTTTTGTAAAATTTTCCAACATTTCACGAAATGACTTTTGTTCACAATAGAATCATTCTACATGCTATAACACGACCATTTTCATGTTTTTTTTCCAACATGAAAAAAATTTGATGTTTTCATCGAAAAATTTCGTTATACTATACTATGGCGTTTTTTTTTGTAAAATTTTCCAACATTTCACGAAATGACTTTTGCTCACCATAGGATCATTATACATGCTATAACATGACTGTTTTCATGTTTTTTTTCTCAACATAAAAAAAATCTGACATGTTCATTGAAAAATTTTGACATACTGTACTATAGCGTTTTTTTTTGTAAAATTTTCCAACATTTCACGAAATGACTTTTGCTCACCATAAAAGCATTCTACATGCTATAATATAACCGTTTTCATATTTTTTTTTAACATCAAAAAAATTTGACATTTTCATCGAAAAATTTCGACATACTATACTATAGCGTTTTTTTTTTGTAAAATTTTCCAACATTTCACGAAGACTTTTGCCCACCATAGAATCATTCTACATGCTATGATACGACCGTTTTCATGTTGTTTTTTTTAACATCAAAAAAATTTGAGGATTTCATTGAAAAATTTCGACCTATGGCATTTTTTTTGTAAAATTTTCCAACATTTCATGAAATGACTTTTGCTCACCATAGAATCATTCTACATGCTATAATACGACCGTTTTCATGGTTTTTTCCAACTTCAAAAAAATTTGACCTTTTCATTGAAAAATTTCGTTATACTATACTGTGGCATTTTTTTGTAAAATTTTCCAACATTTCACGAAAAGACTTTTTCTCACCACAGAATCATTATACATGCTATAATACGACCGTTTTCATGGTTTTTTTTGACATCAAAAAATTTGAAATTTTCATCGAAAAAATTCCACATACTATACTATGGCGTTTTTTTTTTTTTTGGAAAATTTTCCAACATTTCATGAAATTACTTTTGCTCACCATAGAATCATTCTACATGCTATAATACAACCATTTTCATGTTTTTTTTCGACATCAAAAAAATTCGACGTTTTTATCGAAAAATTTCGACATACTATACTATGCCGGTTTTTTTTGTAAAATTTTCCAACATGTCACGAAATGACTTTTGCTCACCATAGAATCATTATACATGCTATAATACGACTGTTTTCATGTTTTTTTTCAACATGAAAAAAATTTGATGTTTTCATCGAAAAATTTTGACATACTATACTATGCCGTTTTTTTGTAAAATTTTCCAACATTTCACGAAATGACTTTTGCTCACCATAGAATCATTATACATGCTATAATACGACTGTTTTCATGTTTTTTTTCAACATGAAAAAAATTTGATGTTTTCATCGAAAAATTTTGACATACTATACTATGGCGTTTTTTTTTGTAAAATTTTCCAACATGTCACGAAATTACTTTTGCTCACCATAGAATCATTCTACATACAACCGTTTTCATGTTTTTTTCCAACTTCAAAAAAATTTGACGTTTTCATCGAAGAAATATCGACATACTATACTATAGCGTTTTTTTGTAAAATTTTCCAACATTTCACAAAATGACTTTTGCTCACCATATCATTCTACATGCTATAATACAACCATTTTGATATTTTTTTTCAAGATCAAACAAAATTTTATCGAAAAATTTCGACATACTATACTATGCCGTTTTTTTTGTAAAATTTTCCAACATTTCACGAAATGACTTTTGCTCACCATAGAATCATTATAAATGCTATAATACGACTGTTTTCATGTTTTTTTTCAACGTTAAAAAAATTTGGCATTTTCATCGAAAAATATCGACATACTGTACTATAGCGTTTTTTTGTAAAATTTTCCAACATTTCAAAAAATGACTTTTGCTCACAATAGAATCATTCTACATGCTATAATAAAACCGTTTTGATACTTTTTTTCAACATCAAAAAAATTGAAGTTTTCATCGAAAAATTTCGACATACTATACTATGCCGTTTTTTTTGTAAAATTTTCCAACATTTCACGAAATGACTTTTGTTCACAATAGAATCATTATACATGCTATAATACGACCGTTTTCATGGTTTTTTTCAACATGAAAAAAATTTGATGTTTTCATCGAAAAATTTCGTTATACTATACTGTGACGTTTTTTTTGTAAAATTTTCCAACATTTCACGAAATGACTTTTTCTCACCATAGAATCATTATACATGCTATAATACGACCGTTTTCATGTTTTTTTTTAACATCAAAAAATTTGAAATTTTCATCGAAAAAATTCCACATACTATACTATGCCGTTTTTTTTGTAAAATTTTCCAACATTTCATGAAATTACTTTTGCTCACCATAGAATCATTCTACATGGTATAATACAACCGTTGTCATGTTTTTTTTTCGACATTAAAAAAATTTGCCATTTTCATCGAAAAATATCGACATACTATACTATAGCGTTTTTTTGTAAAATTTTCCAACATTTCACAAAATGACTTTTGCTCACGATAGAATCATTCTACATGCAAAAATACAACCGTTTTGATATTTTTTTTCAACATCAAAAAAATTGAAGTTTTCATCAAAAAATTTCGACATACTATACTATGGCATTTATTTTTGTAAAATTTTCCAACATTTCACGAAATGACTTTTTCTCACCATAGAATCATTATACATGCTATAATACGACCGTTTTCATGTTTATTTTTAACATCAAAAAATTTGAAATTTTCATCGAAAAAATTCCACATACTATACTATGGCGTTTTTTTTTTTTTTTGGAAAATTTTCCAACATTTCATGAAATTACTTTTGCTCACCATAGAATCATTCTACATGCTATAATACAACCATTTTCATGTTTTTTTTCGACATCAAAAAAATTCGACGTTTTTATCGAAAAATTTCGACATACTATACTATGCCGTTTTTTTTTGTAAAATTTTCCAACATGTCACGAAATGACTTTTGCTCACCATAGAATCATTATACATGCTATAATACGACTGTTTTCATGTTTTTTTTCAACATGAAAAAAATTTGATGTTTTAATCGAAAAATTTTGACATACTATACTATGCCGGTTTTTTGTAAAATTTTCCAACATTTCACGAAATGACTTTTGCTCACCATAGAATCATTATACATGCTATAATACGACTGTTTTCATGTTTTTTTTCAACATGAAAAAAATTTGATGTTTTCATCGAAAAATTTTGACATACTATACTATGGCGTTTTTTTTTGTAAAATTTTCCAACATGTCACGAAATTACTTTTGCTCACCATAGAATCATTCTACATACAACCGTTTTCATGTTTTTTTCCAACTTCAAAAAAATTTGACGTTTTCATCGAAGAAATATCGACATACTATACTATAGCGTTTTTTTGTAAAATTTTCCAACATTTCACAAAATGACTTTTGCTCACCATATCATTCTACATGCTATAATACAACCATTTTGATATTTTTTTTCAAGATCAAACAAAATTTTATCGAAAAATTTCGACATACTATACTATGATGTTTATTTTTGTAAAATTTTCCAACATTTCACGAAATGACTTTTGCTCACCATAGAATCATTATAAATGCTATAATACGACTGTTTTCATGTTTTTTTTCAACGTTAAAAAAATTTGGCATTTTCATCGAAAAATATCGACATACTATACTATAGCGTTTTTTTGTAAAATTTTCCAACATTTCAAAAAATGACTTTTGCTCACAATAGAATCATTCTACATGCTATAATAAAACCGTTTTGATACTTTTTTTTCAACATCAAAAAAATTGAAGTTTTCATCGAAAAATTTCGACATACTATACTATGCCGTTTTTTTTGTAAAATTTTCCAACATTTCACGAAATGACTTTTGTTCACAATAGAATCATTATACATGCTATAATACGACCGTTTTCATGGTTTTTTTCAACATGAAAAAAATTTGATGTTTTCATCGAAAAATTTCGTTATACTATACTGTGGCGTTTTTTTTGTAAAATTTTCCAACATTTCACGAAATGACTTTTTCTCACCATAGAATCATTATACATGCTATAATACGACCGTTTTCATGTTTTTTTTTTAACATCAAAAAATTTGAAATTTTCATCGAAAAAATTCCACATACTATACTATGCCGTTTTTTTTGTAAAATTTTCCAACATTTCATGAAATTACTTTTGCTCACCATAGAATCATTCTACATGGTATAATACAACCGTTGTCATGTTTTTTTTTCGACATTAAAAAAATTTGCCGTTTTCATCGAAAAATATCGACATACTATACTATAGCGTTTTTTTGTAAAATTTTCCAACATTTCACAAAATGACTTTTGCTCACGATAGAATCATTCTACATGCAAAAATACAACCGTTTTGATATTTTTTTTCAACATCAAAAAAATTAAAGTTTTCATCAAAAAATTTCGACATACTATACTATGGCATTTATTTTTGTAAAATTTTCCAACATTTCACGAAATGACTTTTGTTCACAATAGAATCATTCTACATGCTATAACACGACCATTTTCATGTTTTTTTTCAACATGAAAAAAATTTGATGTTTTCATCGAAAAATTTCGTTATACTATACTATGGCGTTTTTTTTTGTAAAATTTTCCAACATTTCACGAAATGACTTTTGCTCACCATAGAATCATTATACATGCTATAACATGACTGTTTTCATGTTTTTTTTCTCAACATAAAAAAAATCTGACATGTTCATTGAAAAATTTTGACATACTGTACTATGGTGGTTTTTTTTGTAAAATTTTCCAACATTTCACGAAATGACTTTTGCTCACCATAAAAGCATTCTACATGCTATAATATAACCGTTTTCATATTTTTTTTTAACATCAAAAAAATTTGACATTTTCATCGAAAAATTTCGACATACTATACTATAGCGTTTTTTTTTTTGTAAAATTTTCCAACATTTCACGAAGACTTTTGCCCACCATAGAATCATTCTACATGCTATGATACGACCGTTTTCATGTTGTTTTTTTTAACATCAAAAAAATTTGAGGATTTCATTGAAAAATTTTGACCTATGGCGTTTTTTTTGTAAAATTTTCCAACATTTCATGAAATGACTTTTGCTCACCATAGAATCATTCTACATGCTATAATACGACCGTTTTCATGGTTTTTTCCAACTTCGAAAAAATTTGACCTTTTCATTGAAAAATTTCGTTACACTATACTGTGGCATTTTTTTGTAAGATTTTCCAACATTTCACGAAAAGACTTTTTCTCACCACAGAATCATTATACATGCTATAATACGACCGTTTTCATGGTTTTTTTTAACATCAAAAAATTTGAAATTTTCATCGAAAAAATTCCACATACTATACTATGGCGTTTTTTTTTTTTTTTTGGAAAATTTTCCAACATTTCATGAAATTACTTTTGCTCACCATAGAATCATTCTACATGCTATAATACAACCATTTTCATGTTTTTTTTCACAACAAAAAAATTCGACGTTTTTATCGAAAAATTTCGACATACTATACTATGCCGTTTTTTTTTGTAAAATTTTCCAACATGTCACGAAATGACTTTTGCTCACCATAGAATCATTATACATGCTATAATACGACTGTTTTCATGTTTTTTTTCAACATGAAAAAAATTTGATGTTTTCATCGAAAAATTTTGACATACTATACTATGCCGTTTTTTTGTAAAATTTTCCAACATTTCACGAAATGACTTTTGCTCACCATAGAATCATTATACATGCTATAATACGACTGTTTTCATGTTTTTTTTCAACATGAAAAAAATTTGATGTTTTCATCGAAAAATTTTGACATACTATACTATGGCGTTTTTTTTTGTAAAATTTTCCAACATGTCACGAAATTACTTTTGCTCACCATAGAATCATTCTACATACAACCGTTTTCATGTTTTTTTCCAACTTCAAAAAAATTTGACGTTTTCATCGAAGAAATATCGACATACTATACTATAGCGTTTTTTTGTAAAATTTTCCAACATTTCACAAAATGACTTTTGCTCACCATATCATTCTACATGCTATAATACAACCATTTTGATATTTTTTTTCAAGATCAAACAAAATTTTATCGAAAAATTTCGACATACTATACTATGATGTTTATTTTTGTAAAATTTTCCAACATTTCATGAAATTACTTTTGCTCACCATAGAATCATTCCACATGCTATAATACAACCATTTTCATGTTTTTTTTCGACATCAAAAAAATTTGACGTTTTTATCGAAAAATTTCGACATACTATACTATGCCGTTTTTTTTGTAAAATTTTCCAACATTTCACGAAATGACTTTTGCTCACCATAGAATCATTATAAATGCTATAATACGACTGTTTTCATGTTTTTTTTCAACGTTAAAAAAATTTGGCATTTTCATCGAAAAATATCGACATACTATACTATAGCGTTTTTTTGTAAAATTTTCCAACATTTCAAAAAATGACTTTTGCTCACAATAGAATCATTCTACATGCTATAATACGACCGTTTTGATACTTTTTTTCAACATCAAAAAAATTGAAGTTTTCATCGAAAAATTTCGACATACTATACTATGCCGTTTTTTTTGTAAAATTTTCCAACATTTCACGAAATGACTTTTGTTCACAATAGAATCATTATACATGCTATAATACGACCGTTTTCATGGTTTTTTTCAACATGAAAAAAATTTGATGTTTTCATCGAAAAATTTCGTTATACTATACTGTGGCGTTTTTTTTGTAAAATTTTCCAACATTTCACGAAATGACTTTTTCTCACCATAGAATCATTATACATGCTATAATACGACCGTTTTCATGTTTTTTTTTAACATCAAAAAATTTGAAATTTTCATCGAAAAAATTCCACATACTATACTATGCCGTTTTTTTTGTAAAATTTTCCAACATTTCATGAAATTACTTTTGCTCACCATAGAATCATTCTACATGGTATAATACAACCGTTGTCATGTTTTTTTTTCGACATTAAAAAAATTTGCCGTTTTCATCGAAAAATATCGACATACTATACTATAGCGTTTTTTTGTAAAATTTTCCAACATTTCACAAAATGACTTTTGCTCACGATAGAATCATTCTACATGCAAAAATACAACCGTTTTGATATTTTTTTTCAACATCAAAAAAATTGAAGTTTTCATCAAAAAATTTCGACATACTATACTATGGCATTTATTTTTGTAAAATTTTCCAACATTTCACGAAATGACTTTTTCTCACCATAGAATCATTATACATGCTATAATACGACCGTTTTCATGTTTTTTTTTAACATCAAAAAATTTGAAATTTTCAACGAAAAAAATTCCACATACTATACTATGGCGTTTTTTTTTTTTTTGGAAAATTTTCCAACATTTCATGAAATTACTTTTGCTCACCATAGAATCATTCTACATGCTATAATACAACCATTTTCATGTTTTTTTTCGACATCAAAAAAATTCGACGTTTTTATCGAAAAATTTCGACATACTATACTATGCCGTTTTTTTTTGTAAAATTTTCCAACATGTCACGAAATGACTTTTGCTCACCATAGAATCATTATACATGCTATAATACGACTGTTTTCATGTTTTTTTTCAACATGAAAAAAATTTGATGTTTTCATCGAAAAATTTTGACATACTATACTATGCCGGTTTTTTGTAAAATTTTCCAACATTTCACGAAATGACTTTTGCTCACCATAGAATCATTATACATGCTATAATACGACTGTTTTCATGTTTTTTTTTTCAACATGAAAAAAATTTGATGTTTTCATCGAAAAATTTTGACATACTATACTATGGCGTTTTTTTTTGTAAAATTTTCCAACATGTCACGAAATTACTTTTGCTCACCATAGAATCATTGTACATACAACCGTTTTCATGTTTTTTTTCAACTTCAAAAAAATTTGACGTTTTCATCGAAGAAATATCGACATACTATACTATAGCGTTTTTTTGTAAAATTTTCCAACATTTCACAAAATGACTTTTGCTCACCATATCATTCTACATGCTATAATACAACCATTTTGATATTTTTTTTCAAGATCAAACAAAATTTTATCGAAAAATTTCGACATACTATACTATGATGTTTATTTTTGTAAAATTTTCCAACATTTCATGAAATTACTTTTGCTCACCATAGAATCATTCCACATGCTATAATACAACCATTTTCATGTTTTTTTTCGACATCAAAAAAATTTGACGTTTTTATCGAAAAATTTCGACATACTATACTATGCCGTTTTTTTTGTAAAATTTTCCAACATTTCACGAAATGACTTTTGCTCACCATAGAATCATTATAAATGCTATAATACGACTGTTTTCATGTTTTTTTTCAACGTTAAAAAAATTTGGCATTTTCATCGAAAAATATCGACATACTATACTATAGCGTTTTTTTGTAAAATTTTCCAACATTTCAAAAAATGACTTTTGCTCACAATAGAATCATTCTACATGCTATAATAAAACCGTTTTGATACTTTTTTTCAACATCAAAAAAATTGAAGTTTTCATCGAAAAATTTCGACATACTATACTATGCCGTTTTTTTTGTAAAATTTTCCAACATTTCACGAAATGACTTTTGTTCACAATAGAATCATTATACATGCTATAATACGACCGTTTTCATGGTTTTTTTCAACATGAAAAAAATTTGATGTTTTCATCGAAAAATTTCGTTATACTATACTGTGGCGTTTTTTTTGTAAAATTTTCCAACATTTCACGAAATGACTTTTTCTCACCATAGAATCATTATACATGCTATAATACGACCGTTTTCATGTTTTTTTTTAACATCAAAAAATTTGAAATTTTCATCGAAAAAATTCCACATACTATACTATGCCGTTTTTTTTGTAAAATTTTCCAACATTTCATGAAATTACTTTTGCTCACCATAGAATCATTCTACATGGTATAATACAACCGTTGTCATGTTTTTTTTTCGACATTAAAAAAATTTGCCGTTTTCATCGAAAAATATCGACATACTATACTATAGCGTTTTTTTGTAAAATTTTCCAACATTTCACAAAATGACTTTTGCTCACGATAGAATCATTCTACATGCAAAAATACAACCGTTTTGATATTTTTTTTCAACATCAAAAAAATTGAAGTTTTCATCAAAAAATTTCGACATACTATACTATGGCATTTATTTTTGTAAAATTTTCCAACATTTCACGAAATGACTTTTGTTCACAATAGAATCATTCTACATGCTATAACACGACCATTTTCATGTTTTTTTTCAACATGAAAAAAATTTGATGTTTTCATCGAAAAATTTCGTTATACTATACTATGGCGTTTTTTTTTTGTAAAATTTTCCAACATTTCACGAAATGACTTTTGCTCACCATAGAATCATTATACATGCTATAACATGACTGTTTTCATGTTTTTTTTCTCAACATAAAAAAAATCTGACATGTTCATTGAAAAATTTTGACATACTGTACTATGGTGTTTTTTTTTGTAAAATTTTCCAACATTTCACGAAATGACTTTTGCTCACCATAAAAGCATTCTACATGCTATAATATAACCGTTTTCATATTTTTTTTTAACATCAAAAAAATTTGACATTTTCATCGAAAAATTTCGACATACTATACTATAGCGTTTTTTTTTTGTAAAATTTTCCAACATTTCACGAAGACTTTTGCCCACCATAGAATCATTCTACATGCTATGATGCGACCGTTTTCATGTTGTTTTTTTTAACATCAAAAAAATTTGAGGATTTCATTGAAAAATTTTGACCTATGGCGTTTTTTTTGTAAAATTTTCCAACATTTCATGAAATGACTTTTGCTCACCATAGAATCATTCTACATGCTATAATACGACCGTTGTCATGTTTTTTTCCAACTTCAAAAAAATTTGACCTTTTCATTGAAAAATTTCGTTATACTATACTGTGGCATTTTTTTGTAAGATTTTCCAACATTTCACGAAAAGACTTTTTCTCACCACAGAATCATTATACATGCTATAATACGACCGTTTTCATGGTTTTTTTTAACATCAAAAAATTTGAAATTTTCATCGAAAAAATTCCACATACTATACTATGGCGTTTTTTTTTTTTTGGAAAATTTTCCAACATTTCATGAAATTACTTTTGCTCACCATAGAATCATTCTACATGCTATAATACAACCATTTTCATGTTTTTTTTTCACATCAAAAAAATTCGACGTTTTTATCGAAAAATTTCGACATACTATACTATGCCGTTTTTTTTTGTAAAATTTTCCAACATGTCACGAAATGACTTTTGCTCACCATAGAATCATTATACATGCTATAATACGACTGTTTTCATGTTTTTTTTCAACATGAAAAAAATTTGATGTTTTCATCGAAAAATTTTGACATACAATTCTATGCCGTTTTTTTGTAAAATTTTCCAACATTTCACGAAATGACTTTTGCTCACCATAGAATCATTATACATGCTATAATACGACTGTTTTCATGTTTTTTTTCAACATGAAAAAAATTTGATGTTTTCATCGAAAAATTTTGACATACTATACTATGGCGTTTTTTTTTGTAAAATTTTCCAACATGTCACGAAATTACTTTTGCTCACCATAGAATCATTCGACATACAACCGTTTTCATGTTTTTTTCCAACTTCAAAAAAATTTGACGTTTTCATCGAAGAAATATCGACATACTATACTATAGCGTTTTTTTGTAAAATTTTCCAACATTTCACAAAATGACTTTTGCTCACCATATCATTCTACATGCTATAATACAACCATTTTGATATTTTTTTTCAAGATCAAACAAAATTTTATCGAAAAATTTCGACATACTATACTATGATGTTTATTTTTGTAAAATTTTCCAACATTTCATGAAATTACTTTTGCTCACCATAGAATCATTCCACATGCTATAATACAACCATTTTCATGTTTTTTTTCGACATCAAAAAAATTTGACGTTTTTATCGAAAAATTTCGACATACTATACTATGCCGTTTTTTTTGTAAAATTTTCCAACATTTCACGAAATGACTTTTGCTCACCATAGAATCATTATAAATGCTATAATACGACTGTTTTCATGTTTTTTTTCAACGTTAAAAAAATTTGGCATTTTCATCGAAAAATATCGACATACTATACTATAGCGTTTTTTTGTAAAATTTTCCAACATTTCAAAAAATGACTTTTGCTCACAATAGAATCATTCTACATGCTATAATAAAACCGTTTTGATACTTTTTTCAACATCAAAAAAATTGAAGTTTTCATCAAAAAATTTCGACATACTATACTATGCCGTTTTTTTTGTAAAATTTTCCAACATTTCACGAAATGACTTTTGTTCACAATAGAATCATTATACATGCTATAATACGACCGTTTTCATGGTTTTTTTCAACATGAAAAAAATTTGATGTTTTCATCGAAAAATTTCGTTATACTATACTGTGGCGTTTTTTTTGTAAAATTTTCCAACATTTCACGAAATGACTTTTTCTCACCATAGAATCATTATACATGCTATAATACGACCGTTTTCATGTTTTTTTTTAACATCAAAAAATTTGAAATTTTCATCGAAAAAATTCCACATACTATACTATGCCGTTTTTTTTGTAAAATTTTCCAACATTTCATGAAATTACTTTTGCTCACCATAGAATCATTCTACATGGTATAATACAACCGTTGTCATGTTTTTTTTTCGACATTAAAAAAATTTGCCGTTTTCATCGAAAAATATCGACATACTATACTATAGCGTTTTTTTGTAAAATTTTCCAACATTTCACAAAATGACTTTTGCTCACGATAGAATCATTCTACATGCAAAAATACAACCGTTTTGATATTTTTTTTCAACATCAAAAAAATTGAAGTTTTCATCAAAAAATTTCGACATACTATACTATGGCATTTATTTTTGTAAAATTTTCCAACATTTCACGAAATGACTTTTGCTCACCATAGAATCATTATACATGCTATAATACGACTGTTTTCATGTTTTTTTTCAACATGAAAAAAATTTGATGTTTTCATCGAAAAATTTTGACATACTATACTATGCCGGTTTTTTGTAAAATTTTCCAACATTTCACGAAATGACTTTTGCTCACCATAGAATCATTATACATGCTATAATATGACCGTTTTCATGTTTTTTTTCTCAACATAAAAAAAATCTGACATGTTCATTGAAAAATTTTGACATACTGTACTATGGTGTTTTTTTTTGTAAAATTTTCCAACATTTCACGAAATGACTTTTGCTCACCATAAAAGCATTCTACATGCTATAATATAACCGTTTTCATATTTTTTTTAACATCAAAAAAATTTGACATTTTCATCGAAAAATTTCGACATACTATACTATAGCGTTTTTTTTTTGTAAAATTTTCCAACATTTCACGAAGACTTTTGCCCACCTTAGAATCATTCTACATGCTATGATACGACCGTTTTCATGTTGTTTTTTTTTAACATCAAAAAAATTTGAGGATTTCATTGAAAAATTTCGACCTATGGCGTTTTTTTTGTAAAATTTTCCAACATTTCATGAAATGACTTTTGCTCACCATAGAATCATTCTACATGCTATAATACGACCGTTTTCATGGTTTTTTCCAACTTCAAAAAAATTTGACCTTTTCATTGAAAAATTTCGTTATACTATACTGTGGCATTTTTTTGTAAAATTTTCCAACATTTCACGAAAAGACTTTTTCTCACCACAGAATCATTATACATGCTATAATACGACCGTTTTCATGGTTTTTTTTAACATCAAAAAATTTGAAATTTTCATCGAAAAAATTCCACATACTATACTATGGCGTTGTTTTTTTTTTGGAAAATTTTCCAACATTTCATGAAATTACTTTTGCTCACCATAGAATCATTCTACATGCTATAATACAACCATTTTCATGTTTTTTTTCGACATCAAAAAAATTCGACGTTTTTATCGAAAAATTTCGACATACTATACTATGCCGTTTTTTTTTGTAAAATTTTCCAACATGTCACGAAATGACTTTTGCTCACCATAGAATCATTATACATGCTATAATACGACTGTTTTCATGTTTTTTTTCAACATGAAAAAAATTTGATGTTTTCATCGAAAAATTTTGACATACTATACTATGCCGGTTTTTTGTAAAATTTTCCAACATTTCATGAAATTACCTTTGCTCACCATAGAATCATTCTACATGCTATAATACAACCGTTGTCATGTTTTTTTTTTCAACATTAAAAAAATTTGGCGTTTTCATCGAAAAATATCGACATACTATACTATAGCGTTTTTTTGTAAAATTTTCCAACATTTCAAAAAATGACTTTTGCTCACGATAGAATCATTCTACATGCTATAATAAAACCGTTTTGATCCTTTTTTTCAACATCAAAAAAATTGAAGTTTTCATCGAAAAATTTCGACATACTATACCATGCCGTTTTTTTTGTAAAATTTTCCAACATTTCACGAAATGACTTTTGTTCACAATAGAATCATTATACATGCTATAATACGACCGTTTTCATGGTTTTTTTCAACATGAAAAAAATTTGATGTTTTCATCGAAAAATTTCGTTATACTATACTGTGGCGTTTTTTTTGTAAAATTTTCCAACATTTCACGAAATGACTTTTTCTCACCATAGAATCATTATACATGCTATAATACGACCGTTTTCATGTTTTTTAACATCAAAAAATTTGAAATTTTCATCGAAAAAATTCCACATACTTTACTATGCCGTTTTTTTTGTAAAATTTTCCAACATTTCATGAAATTACTTTTGCTCACCATAGAATCATTCTACATGGTATAATACAACCGTTGTCATGTTTTTTTTTCGACATTAAAAAAATTTGCCGTTTTCATCGAAAAATATCGACATACTATACTATAGCGTTTTTTTGTAAAATTTTCCAACATTTCACAAAATGACTTTTGCTCACGATAGAATCATTCTACATGCAAAAATACAACCGTTTTGATATTTTTTTTCAACATCAAAAAAATTGAAGTTTTCATCAAAAAATTTCGACATACTATACTATGGCATTTATTTTTGTAAAATTTTCCAACATTTCACGAAATGACTTTTGTTCACAATAGAATCATTCTACATGCTATAACACGACCATTTTCATGGTTTTTTTCCAACATGAAAAAAATTTGATGTTTTCATCGAAAAATTTCGTTATACTATACTATGGCGTTTTTTTTTTGTAAAATTTTCCAACATTTCACGAAATGAATTTTGCTCACCATAGAATCATTATACATGCTATAATATGACCGTTTTCATGTTTTTTTTTAACATCAAAAAATTTGAAATTTTAATCGAAAAAATTCCACATACTATACTATGGCGTTTTTTTTTTTTTTTGGAAAATTTTCCAACATTTCATGAAATTACTTTTGCTCACCATAGAATCATTCTACATGCTATAATACAACCATTTTCATGTTTTTTTTCGACATCAAAAAAATTCGACGTTTTTATCGAAAAATTTCGACATACTATACTATGCCGTTTTTTTTTGTAAAATTTTCCAACATGTCACGAAATGACTTTTGCTCACGATAGAATCATTCTACGTGCTATAATACAACCGTTTTGATATTTTTTTTCAACATCAAAAAAATTGAAGCTTTCATCGAAAAATTTCGACATACTATACTATGGCATTTATTTTTGTAAAATTTTCCAACATTTCACGAAATGACTTTTGTTCACAATAGAATCATTCTACATGCTATAACACGACCATTTTCATGTTTTTTTTCAACATGAAAAAAATTTGATGTTTTCATCGAAAAATTTCGTTATACTATACTTTGGCGGTTTTTTTTGTAAAATTTTCCAACATTTCACGAAATGACTTTTGCTCACCATAGAATCATTATACATGCTATAACATGACTGTTTTCATGTTTTTTTTCTCAACATAAAAAAAATCTGACATGTTCATTGAAAAATTTTGACATACTGTACTATGGTGTTTTTTTTTGTAAAATTTTCCAACATTTCACGAAATGACTTTTGCTCACCATAAAAGCATTCTACATGCTATAATATAACCGTTTTCATATTTTTTTTTAACATCAAAAAAATTTGACATTTTCATCGAAAAATTTCGACATACTATACTATAGCGTTTTTTTTTTGTAAAATTTTCCAACATTTCACGAAGACTTTTGCCCACCATAGAATCATTCTACATGCTATGATACGACCGTTTTCATGTTGTTTTTTTTAACATCAAAAAAATTTGAGGATTTCATTGAAAAATTTCGACCTATGGCGTTTTTTTTGTAAAATTTTCCAACATTCCATGAAATGACTTTTGCTCACCATAGAATCATTCTACATGCTATAATACGACCGTTTTCATGGTTTTTTCCAACTTCAAAAAAATTTGACCTTTTCATTGAAAAATTTCGTAATACTATACTGTGGCATTTTTTTGTAAAATTTTCCAACATTTCACGAAAAGACTTTTTCTCACCACAGAATCATTATACATGCTATAATACGACCGTTTTCATGGTTTTTTTTTAACATCAAAAAATTTGAAATTTTCATCGAAAAAATTCCACATACTATACTATGGCGTTTTTTTTTTTTTTTTTGGAAAATTTTCCAACATTTCATGAAATTACTTTTGCTCACCATAGAATCATTCTACATGCTATAATACAACCATTTTCATGTTTTTTTTCGACATCAAAAAAATTCGACGTTTTTATCGAAAAATTTCGACATACTATACTATGCCGTTTTTTTTTGTAAAATTTTCCAACATGTCACGAAATGACTTTTGCTCACCATAGAATCATTCGACATACAACCGTTTTCATGTTTTTTTCCAACTTCAAAAAAATTTGACGTTTTCATCGAAGAAATATCGACATACTATACTATAGCGTTTTTTTGTAAAATTTTCCAACATTTCACAAAATGACTTTTGCTCACCATATCATTCTACATGCTATAATACAACCATTTTGATATTTTTTTTCAAGATCAAACAAAATTTTATCGAAAAATTTCGACATACTATACTATGATGTTTATTTTTGTAAAATTTTCCAACATTTCATGAAATTACTTTTGCTCACCATAGAATCATTCCACATGCTATAATACAACCATTTTCATGTTTTTTTTCAACATCAAAAAAATTTGACGTTTTTATCGAAAAATTTCGACATACTATACTATGCCGTTTTTTTTGTAAAATTTTCCAACATTTCACGAAATGACTTTTGCTCACCATAGAATCATTATAAATGCTATAATACGACTGTTTTCATGTTTTTTTTCAACGTTAAAAAAATTTGGCATTTTCATCGAAAAATATCGACATACTATACTATAGCGTTTTTTTGTAAAATTTTCCAACATTTCAAAAAATGACTTTTGCTCACAATAGAATCATTCTACATGCTATAATAAAACCGTTTTGATACTTTTTTTCAACATCAAAAAAATTGAAGTTTTCATCGAAAAATTTCGACATACTATACTATGCCGTTTTTTTTGTAAAATTTTCCAACATTTCACGAAATGACTTTTGTTCACAATAGAATCATTATACATGCTATAATACGACCGTTTTCATGGTTTTTTTCAACATGAAAAAAATTTGATGTTTTCATCGAAAAATTTCGTTATACTATACTGTGGCGTTTTTTTTGTAAAATTTTCCAACATTTCACGAAATGACTTTTTCTCACCATAGAATCATTATACATGCTATAATACGACCGTTTTCATGTTTTTTTTTAACATCAAAAAATTTGAAATTTTCATCGAAAAAATTCCACATACTATACTATGCCGTTTTTTTTGTAAAATTTTCCAACATTTCATGAAATTACTTTTGCTCACCATAGAATCATTCTACATGGTATAATACAACCGTTGTCATGTTTTTTTTTCGACATTAAAAAAATTTGCCGTTTTCATCGAAAAATATCGACATACTATACTATAGCGTTTTTTTGTAAAATTTTCCAACATTTCACAAAATGACTTTTGCTCACGATAGAATCATTCTACATGCAAAAATACAACCGTTTTGATATTTTTTTTCAACATCAAAAAAATTGAAGTTTTCATCAAAAAATTTCGACATACTATACTATGGCATTTATTTTTGTAAAATTTTCCAACATTTCACGAAATGACTTTTGTTCACAATAGAATCATTCTACATGCTATAACACGACCATTTTCATGTTTTTTTTTCAACATGAAAAAAATTTGATGTTTTCATCGAAAAATTTCGTTATACTATACTATGGCGTTTTTTTTTGTAAAATTTTCCAACATTTCACGAAATGACTTTTGCTCACCATAGAATCATTATACATGCTATAACATGACTGTTTTCATGTTTTTTTTCTCAACATAAAAAAAATCTGACATGTTCATTGAAAAATTTTGACATACTGTACTATGGTGTTTTTTTTTGTAAAATTTTCCAACATTTCACGAAATGACTTTTGCTCACCATAAAAGCATTCTACATGCTATAATATAACCGTTTTCATATTTTTTTTTAACATCAAAAAAATTTGACATTTTCATCGAAAAATTTCGACATACTATACTATAGCGTTTTTTTTTTGTAAAATTTTCCAACATTTCACGAAGACTTTTGCCCACCATAGAATCATTCTACATGCTATGATGCGACCGTTTTCATGTTGTTTTTTTTAACATCAAAAAAATTTGAGGATTTCATTGAAAAATTTTGACCTATGGCGTTTTTTTTGTAAAATTTTCCAACATTTCATGAAATGACTTTTGCTCACCATAGAATCATTCTACATGCTATAATACGACCGTTGTCATGTTTTTTTCCAACTTCAAAAAAATTTGACCTTTTCATTGAAAAATTTCGTTATACTATACTGTGGCATTTTTTTGTAAGATTTTCCAACATTTCACGAAAAGACTTTTTCTCACCACAGAATCATTATACATGCTATAATACGACCGTTTTCATGGTTTTTTTTAACATCAAAAAATTTGAAATTTTCATCGAAAAAATTCCACATACTATACTATGGCGTTTTTTTTTTTTGGAAAATTTTCCAACATTTCATGAAATTACTTTTGCTCACCATAGAATCATTCTACATGCTATAATACAACCATTTTCATGTTTTTTTTTTCACATCAAAAAAATTCGACGTTTTTATCGAAAAATTTCGACATACTATACTATGCCGTTTTTTTTTGTAAAATTTTCCAACATGTCACGAAATGACTTTTGCTCACCATAGAATCATTATACATGCTATAATACGACTGTTTTCATGTTTTTTTTCAACATGAAAAAAATTTGATGTTTTCATCGAAAAATTTTGACATACAATTCTATGCCGTTTTTTTGTAAAATTTTCCAACATTTCACGAAATGACTTTTGCTCACCATAGAATCATTATACATGCTATAATACGACTGTTTTCATGTTTTTTTTCAACATGAAAAAAATTTGATGTTTTCATCGAAAAATTTTGACATACTATACTATGGCGTTTTTTTTTGTAAAATTTTCCAACATGTCACGAAATTACTTTTGCTCACCATAGAATCATTCGACATACAACCGTTTTCATGTTTTTTTCCAACTTCAAAAAAATTTGACGTTTTCATCGAAGAAATATCGACATACTATACTATAGCGTTTTTTTGTAAAATTTTCCAACATTTCACAAAATGACTTTTGCTCACCATATCATTCTACATGCTATAATACAACCATTTTGATATTTTTTTTCAAGATCAAACAAAATTTTATCGAAAAATTTCGACATACTATACTATGATGTTTATTTTTGTAAAATTTTCCAACATTTCATGAAATTACTTTTGCTCACCATAGAATCATTCCACATGCTATAATACAACCATTTTCATGTTTTTTTTCGACATCAAAAAAATTTGACGTTTTTATCGAAAAATTTCGACATACTATACTATGCCGTTTTTTTTGTAAAATTTTCCAACATTTCACGAAATGACTTTTGCTCACCATAGAATCATTATAAATGCTATAATACGACTGTTTTCATGTTTTTTTTCAACGTTAAAAAAATTTGGCATTTTCATCGAAAAATATCGACATACTATACTATAGCGTTTTTTTTTGTAAAATTTTCCAACATTTCAAAAAATGACTTTTGCTCACAATAGAATCATTCTACATGCTATAATAAAACCGTTTTGATACTTTTTTCAACATCAAAAAAATTGAAGTTTTCATCAAAAAATTTCGACATACTATACTATGCCGTTTTTTTTGTAAAATTTTCCAACATTTCACGAAATGACTTTTGTTCACAATAGAATCATTATACATGCTATAATACGACCGTTTTCATGGTTTTTTTCAACATGAAAAAAATTTGATGTTTTCATCGAAAAATTTCGTTATACTATACTGTGGCGTTTTTTTTTGTAAAATTTTCCAACATTTCACGAAATGACTTTTTCTCACCATAGAATCATTATACATGCTATAATACGACCGTTTTCATGTTTTTTTTTAACATCAAAAAATTTGAAATTTTCATCGAAAAAATTCCACATACTATACTATGCCGTTTTTTTTGTAAAATTTTCCAACATTTCATGAAATTACTTTTGCTCACCATAGAATCATTCTACATGGTATAATACAACCGTTGTCATGTTTTTTTTTCGACATTAAAAAAATTTGCCGTTTTCATCGAAAAATATCGACATACTATACTATAGCGTTTTTTTGTAAAATTTTCCAACATTTCACAAAATGACTTTTGCTCACGATAGAATCATTCTACATGCAAAAATACAACCGTTTTGATATTTTTTTTCAACATCAAAAAAATTGAAGTTTTCATCAAAAAATTTCGACATACTATACTATGGCATTTATTTTTGTAAAATTTTCCAACATTTCACGAAATGACTTTTGCTCACCATAGAATCATTATACATGCTATAATACGACTGTTTTCATGTTTTTTTTCAACATGAAAAAAATTTGATGTTTTCATCGAAAAATTTTGACATACTATACTATGCCGGTTTTTTGTAAAATTTTCCAACATTTCACGAAATGACTTTTGCTCACCATAGAATCATTATACATGCTATAATATGACCGTTTTCATGTTTTTTTTTCTCAACATAAAAAAAATCTGACATGTTCATTGAAAAATTTTGACATACTGTACTATGGTGTTTTTTTTTGTAAAATTTTCCAACATTTCACGAAATGACTTTTGCTCACCATAAAAGCATTCTACATGCTATAATATAACCGTTTTCATATTTTTTTTAACATCAAAAAAATTTGACATTTTCATCGAAAAATTTCGACATACTATACTATAGCGTTTTTTTTTTGTAAAATTTTCCAACATTTCACGAAGACTTTTGCCCACCTTAGAATCATTCTACATGCTATGATACGACCGTTTTCATGTTGTTTTTTTTAACATCAAAAAAATTTGAGGATTTCATTGAAAAATTTCGACCTATGGCGTTTTTTTTGTAAAATTTTCCAACATTTCATGAAATGACTTTTGCTCACCATAGAATCATTCTACATGCTATAATACGACCGTTTTCATGGTTTTTTCCAACTTCAAAAAAATTTGACCTTTTCATTGAAAAATTTCGTTATACTATACTGTGGCATTTTTTTGTAAAATTTTCCAACATTTCACGAAAAGACTTTTTCTCACCACAGAATCATTATACATGCTATAATACGACCGTTTTCATGGTTTTTTTTAACATCAAAAAATTTGAAATTTTCATCGAAAAAATTCCACATACTATACTATGGCGTTGTTTTTTTTTTTGGAAAATTTTCCAACATTTCATGAAATTACTTTTGCTCACCATAGAATCATTCTACATGCTATAATACAACCATTTTCATGTTTTTTTTCGACATCAAAAAAATTCGACGTTTTTATCGAAAAATTTCGACATACTATACTATGCCGTTTTTTTGTAAAATTTTCCAACATGTCACGAAATGACTTTTGCTCACCATAGAATCATTATACATGCTATAATACGACTGTTTTCATGTTTTTTTTCAACATGAAAAAAATTTGATGTTTTCATCGAAAAATTTTGACATACTATACTATGCCGGTTTTTTGTAAAATTTTCCAACATTTCATGAAATTACCTTTGCTCACCATAGAATCATTCTACATGCTATAATACAACCGTTGTCATGTTTTTTTTTCAACATTAAAAAAATTTGGCGTTTTCATCGAAAAATATCGACATACTATACTATAGCGTTTTTTTGTAAAATTTTCCAACATTTCAAAAAATGACTTTTGCTCACGATAGAATCATTCTACATGCTATAATAAAACCGTTTTGATCCTTTTTTTCAACATCAAAAAAATTGAAGTTTTCATCGAAAAATTTCGACATACTATACCATGCCGTTTTTTTTGTAAAATTTTCCAACATTTCACGAAATGACTTTTGTTCACAATAGAATCATTATACATGCTATAATACGACCGTTTTCATGGTTTTTTTCAACATGAAAAAAATTTGATGTTTTCATCGAAAAATTTCGTTATACTATACTGTGGCGTTTTTTTTGTAAAATTTTCCAACATTTCACGAAATGACTTTTTCTCACCATAGAATCATTATACATGCTATAATACGACCGTTTTCATGTTTTTTAACATCAAAAAATTTGAAATTTTCATCGAAAAAATTCCACATACTTTACTATGCCGTTTTTTTTGTAAAATTTTCCAACATTTCATGAAATTACTTTTGCTCACCATAGAATCATTCTACATGGTATAATACAACCGTTGTCATGTTTTTTTTTCGACATTAAAAAAATTTGCCGTTTTCATCGAAAAATATCGACATACTATACTATAGCGTTTTTTTGTAAAATTTTCCAACATTTCACAAAATGACTTTTGCTCACGATAGAATCATTCTACATGCAAAAATACAACCGTTTTGATATTTTTTTTCAACATCAAAAAAATTGAAGTTTTCATCAAAAAATTTCGACATACTATACTATGGCATTTATTTTTGTAAAATTTTCCAACATTTCACGAAATGACTTTTGTTCACAATAGAATCATTCTACATGCTATAACACGACCATTTTCATGGTTTTTTTCCAACATGAAAAAAATTTGATGTTTTCATCGAAAAATTTCGTTATACTATACTATGGCGTTTTTTTTTTGTAAAATTTTCCAACATTTCACGAAATGAATTTTGCTCACCATAGAATCATTATACATGCTATAATATGACCGTTTTCATGTTTTTTTTTAACATCAAAAAATTTGAAATTTTAATCGAAAAAATTCCACATACTATACTATGGCGTTTTTTTTTTTTTTGGAAAATTTTCCAACATTTCATGAAATTACTTTTGCTCACCATAGAATCATTCTACATGCTATAATACAACCATTTTCATGTTTTTTTTCGACATCAAAAAAATTCGACGTTTTTATCGAAAAATTTCGACATACTATACTATGCCGTTTTTTTTTGTAAAATTTTCCAACATGTCACGAAATGACTTTTGCTCACGATAGAATCATTCTACGTGCTATAATACAACCGTTTTGATATTTTTTTTCAACATCAAAAAAATTGAAGCTTTCATCGAAAAATTTCGACATACTATACTATGGCATTTATTTTTGTAAAATTTTCCAACATTTCACGAAATGACTTTTGTTCACAATAGAATCATTCTACATGCTATAACACGACCATTTTCATGTTTTTTTTCAACATGAAAAAAATTTGATGTTTTCATCGAAAAATTTCGTTATACTATACTTTGGCGGTTTTTTTTGTAAAATTTTCCAACATTTCACGAAATGACTTTTGCTCACCATAGAATCATTATACATGCTATAACATGACTGTTTTCATGTTTTTTTTCTCAACATAAAAAAAATCTGACATGTTCATTGAAAAATTTTGACATACTGTACTATGGTGTTTTTTTTTGTAAAATTTTCCAACATTTCACGAAATGACTTTTGCTCACCATAAAAGCATTCTACATGCTATAATATAACCGTTTTCATATTTTTTTTTAACATCAAAAAAATTTGACATTTTCATCGAAAAATTTCGACATACTATACTATAGCGTTTTTTTTTTGTAAAATTTTCCAACATTTCACGAAGACTTTTGCCCACCATAGAATCATTCTACATGCTATGATACGACCGTTTTCATGTTGTTTTTTTTAACATCAAAAAAATTTGAGGATTTCATTGAAAAATTTCGACCTATGGCGTTTTTTTTGTAAAATTTTCCAACATTCCATGAAATGACTTTTGCTCACCATAGAATCATTCTACATGCTATAATACGACCGTTTTCATGGTTTTTTCCAACTTCAAAAAAATTTGACCTTTTCATTGAAAAATTTCGTAATACTATACTGTGGCATTTTTTTGTAAAATTTTCCAACATTTCACGAAAAGACTTTTTCTCACCACAGAATCATTATACATGCTATAATACGACCGTTTTCATGGTTTTTTTTAACATCAAAAAATTTGAAATTTTCATCGAAAAAATTCCACATACTATACTATGGCGTTTTTTTTTTTTTTTGGAAAATTTTCCAACATTTCATGAAATTACTTTTGCTCACCATAGAATCATTCTACATGCTATAATACAACCATTTTCATGTTTTTTTTCGACATCAAAAAAATTCGACGTTTTTATCGAAAAATTTCGACATACTATACTATGCCGTTTTTTTTTGTAAAATTTTCCAACATGTCACGAAATGACTTTTGCTCACCATAGAATCATTCGACATACAACCGTTTTCATGTTTTTTTCCAACTTCAAAAAAATTTGACGTTTTCATCGAAGAAATATCGACATACTATACTATAGCGTTTTTTTGTAAAATTTTCCAACATTTCACAAAATGACTTTTGCTCACCATATCATTCTACATGCTATAATACAACCATTTTGATATTTTTTTTCAAGATCAAACAAAATTTTATCGAAAAATTTCGACATACTATACTATGATGTTTATTTTTGTAAAATTTTCCAACATTTCATGAAATTACTTTTGCTCACCATAGAATCATTCCACATGCTATAATACAACCATTTTCATGTTTTTTTTCAACATCAAAAAAATTTGACGTTTTTATCGAAAAATTTCGACATACTATACTATGCCGTTTTTTTTGTAAAATTTTCCAACATTTCACGAAATGACTTTTGCTCACCATAGAATCATTATAAATGCTATAATACGACTGTTTTCATGTTTTTTTTCAACGTTAAAAAAATTTGGCATTTTCATCGAAAAATATCGACATACTATACTATAGCGTTTTTTTTTGTAAAATTTTCCAACGTGTCACGAAATGACTTTTGCTCACCATAGAATCATTATACATGCTATAATACGACTGTTTTCATGTTTTTTTTTAACATGAAAAAAATTTGATGTTTTCATCGAAAAATTTTGACATACTATACTATGCCGTTTTTTTGTTAAAATTTTCCAACATTTCACGAAATGACTTTTGCTCACCATAGAATCATTATACATGCTATAATACGACTGTTTTCATGTTTTTTTTCAACATGAAAAAAATTTGATGTTTTCATCGAAAAATTTTGACATACTATACTATGGCGTTTTTTTTTGTAAAATTTTCCAACATGTCACGAAATGACTTTTGCTCACCATAGAATCATTCGACATACAACCGTTTTCATGTTTTTTTCCAACTTCAAATAAATTTGACGTTTTCATCGAAGAAATATCGACATACTATACTATAGCGTTTTTTTTGTAAAATTTTCCAACATTTCACAAAATGACTTTTGCTCACCATAACATTCTACATGCTATAATACAACCATTTTGATATTTTTTTTCAAGATCAAACAAAATTTTATCGAAAAATTTCGACATACTATACTATGATGTTTATTTTTGTAAAATTTTCCAACATTTCATGAAATTACTTTTGCTCACCATAGAATCATTCCACATGCTATAATACAACCATTTTCATGTTTTTTTTCGACATCAAAAAAATTTGACGTTTTTATCGAAAAATTTCGACATACTATACTATGCCGTTTTTTTTTGTAAAATTTTCCAACATTTCAAAAAATGACTTTTGCTCACAATAGAATCATTCTACATGCTATAATAAAACCGTTTTGATACTTTTTTTCAACATTAAAAAAATTTGACGTTTTCATCGAAAAATTTCGCCATGCTATACTATGCCGTTTTTTTTGGAAAATTTTCCAACATTTCACGTAATGACTTTTGCTCACCATAAAATCATTCTACATGCTATAATATAACCGTTTTCATGTTTTTTTTTTTTCAACATCAAAAAAATTTGACGTTTTCATCGAAAAATTTCGAAATAATAAGGCGTTTTTTTTGTAAAACATTTCACGAAATGACTTTTGCTTACCATAGAATCATTCTACATGCGGTAATGCGACCGTTTTCATGTTTTTTTTTCAACTTCAAAAAAATTTGACCTTCTCATTGAAAAATTTCGACATACTATACTATGGCGGGTTTTTTTTGTAAAATTTTCCAACATTTCACGAAGACTTTTGCTCACCATAGAATCATTTCACATGCTATAATACAACCGTTTTGATAATTTTTTCAACATCAAACAAAATTTTATCGAAAAATTTTGACATACTATACTATGGCGTTTATTTTTGTAAAATTTTCCAACATTTCACGAAGACTTTTGCTCACCATAGAATCATTCGACATGCTATAATACAATCGTTTTCATGGTTTTTTTTTCAAATTCAAAAAAATTTGACGTTTTCATCGAAAAATTTCGACATACTATACTATGCCGTTTTTTTGGAAAATTTTCCAACATTTCACGAAATGACTTTTGTTCACCATAAAAGCATTCTACATGCTATAATATAACCGTTTTCATATTTTTTTTTAACATCAAAAAAATTTGACGTTTTCATCGAAAAATTTCGACATACTATACTATAGCGGGTTTTTTTTTGTAAAATTTTACAACATTTCACAAAATGACTTGCTCATCATAGAATCATTCTACATGCTATAATGCGACCGTTTTCATGGTTTTTTTCAACATCAAAAAAATTTGAGGATTTCATTGAAAAATTTCGACCTATGGCGTTTTTTTTGTAAAATTTTCCAACATTTCATGAAATGACTTTTGCTCACCATAGAATCATTCTACATGCTATAACACGACCGTTTTCATGGTTTTTTTCAACATGAAAAAAATTTGATGTTTTCATCGAAAAATTTCGTTATACTATACTGTGGCATTTTTTTGGAAAATTTTCCAACATTTCACGAAAAGACTTTTTCTCACCACAGAATCATTATACATGCTATAATACGACCGTTTTCATGTTTTTTTTTAACATCAAAAAATTTGAAATTTTCATCGAAAAAATTCCACATACTATACTATGGCGTTTTTTTTTTTTTTGGAAAATTTTCCAACATTTCATGAAATTACTTTTGCTCACCATAGAATCATTCTACATGCTATAATACAACCATTTTCATGGTTTTTTTCGAGATCAAAAAAATTCGACGTTTTTATCGAAAAATTTCGACATACTATACTATGCCGGTTTTTTTTGTAAAATTTTCCAACATGTCACGAAATGACTTTTGCTCACCATAGAATTATTATACATGCTATAATACGACTGTTTTCATGTTTTTTTTCAACATTAAAAAAAATATCGACATACTATACTATAGCGTTTTTTTGTAAAATTTTCCAACATTTCACAAAATGACTTTTGCTCACAATAGAATCATTCTACATGCTTTAATAAAACCGTTTTGATACTTTTTTCAACATCAAAAAAATTGAAGTTTTCATCGAAAAATTTCGACATACTATACTATGGCATTTATTTTTGTAAAATTTTCCAACATTTCACGAAATGACTTTTGTTCACAATAGAATCATTCTACATGGTATAACACGACCATTTTCATGGTTTTTTTCAACATGAAAAAAATGTGATGTTTTCATCGAAAAATTTCGTTATACTATACTATGGCGTTTTTTTTTTTTTTTGGAAAATTTTCCAACATTTCATGAAATTACTTTTGCTCACCATAGAATCATTCTACATGCTATAATACAACCGTTTTCATGTTTTTTTTCGACATCAAAAAAATTCGACGTTTTTAATCGAAAAATTTCGACATACTATACTATGCCGTTTTTTTGTAAAATTTTCCAACATTTCACAAAATGACTTTTGCTCACAATAGAATCATTCTACATGCTATAATAAAACCGTTTTGATATTTTTTTTTCAACATCAAAAAAATTGAAGCTTTCATCGAAAAATTTCGACATACTATACTATGGCATTTATTTTTGTAAAATTTTCCAACATTTCACGAAATGACTTTTGCTTACCATAGAATCATTCTACATGCTACAACACGACCGTTTTCATGTTTTTTTTTCAATATCAAAAAAATTTGATGTTTTCATTGAAAAATTTCGACATACTATACTATAGCGGGGTTTTTTTGTAAAATTTTCCAACATTTCACGAAGACTTTTGCTCACCATAGAATCATTCGACATGCTATAATACAACCGTTTTCATGTTTTTTTTCAAATTCAAAAAAATTTGACGTTTTCATCGAAGAAATTCGACATACTATACTATGGGGCGGCAGTAGCTCAGTCTGTAGGGAGTTGGCTTGGGAACCGGAGGGTCACCGGTTCAAGTCCCGACATGGACCAAAAACTGAGTGTGAACTGGTAGCTGGAGATGTGCCAGTTTACCTCTTGGGCACTGCCGAGGTGCCCCTGAGCAAGGCACCAACCCTTGCTGCTCGGGGCGCTTGTCTGGAGCAGCCCCATCACTCTGACATCTCTCCATTACTGCATGTATGTGTGTTTCAGGTCTGCATGTACCATGTTTAACAGAGTGTAAAATTGAATTTCCCCATTGTGGGACTAATAAAGGTAGATCTTCTTCTTCTTCTTCTATGGCGTTTTTTTTGTAAAATTTTCCAACATTTCACGAAATGACTTTTGCTCACCATAGAATCATTCTACATGCTATAATGCGACCGTTTTCATGTTTTTTTTTCAACATCAAAAAAATTTGATGTTTTCATCGAAAAATTTCGACCTATGGCGTTTTTTTTGTAAAATTTTCCAACATTTCACGAAATGACTTTTGCTCACCATAGAATCATTCTACATGCTACAACACGACCGTTTTCATGGTTTTTTTCAATATCAAAAAAATTTGATGTTTTCATTGAAAAATTTCGACATACTATACTATAGCGGGTTTTTTTTGTAAAATTTTCCAACATTTCACGAAGACTTTTGCTCACCATAGAATCATTCGACATGCTATAATACAACCGTTTTCATGTTTTTTTTCAAATTCAAAAAAATTTGACGTTTTCATCGAAGAAATTCGACATACTGTGGCGTTTTTTTTTTTTGTAAAATTTTCCAACATTTTAAGAAATGACTTTTGCTCACCATAGAATCGTTCTAGATGCTATAATACGACCGTTGTAATGGTTTTTTTCATCAAAAAATTTTGACGTTTTCATAGAAAAATTTCGACATACTATACTATGGCGTTTTTTTTGGAAAAATATCCAACATTTCACAAAAATGACTTTTGCTCACCATAGAATCATTGTACATGCTATAATACGACCGTTTTCATGTTTTTTTTTCAACATCAAAAAAATTTGACGTTTTCATCGAAAAATTTCGACATCCTATACTATGGCGTTTTTTTTTTTGTAAAATTTTCCAACATTTCAAGAAATGACTTTTGCTCACCATAGAATCATTCTATATGCTATAATATGACCATTGTCATGTTTTTTTTCAACTTCAAAGAAATTTGACCTTTTCATCGAAAAATTTCGACATACTATACTATGGCGTTTTTTTTGTAAAATTTTCCAACAATTTCACGAAATGACTTTTGCTCACCATAGAATCATTCTACATGCTAAAATATGACCGTTTTCAGAGTTTTTTTCAACGTCAAAAAAATTTGATGTTTTCATTGAAAAGTTTCGACATACTATACTATGGCAATTTTTTTTTGTAAAATTTTCCAACATTTCACGAAATGACTTTTGCTTTCCATAGAATCATTCTATATGCTGTAATACGACCATTTTCATGTTTTTTTTTCAACTTCAAAAAAATTTGACCTTTTCATTGAAAAATTTCGACATACTATACCAGGGTTGTCAAACTCAATTTCCTCCCGGGCCACATCAGCATTATGGCTGCCCTCAAAGGGCCGGTTTTACTTATAAGACTACCGGTATATAAATATATCTAGTCTTGATCATTTTACAAATTCCTCTCATTTATTATTATTAGTTTTAGTAATAATTTATTTAGTAACTCGCTCTAAGACAAAAGTGAGAAACAATTCCCAAATATGTTTAGAACTACAAATGCTTTCTTTTGTCAGTTCTTTTTTTTTTTTGTTGTTTTTTGTTTTTTTTTTAATACCACAATTCAACCCTCCTCCTATATCCAGGCTTGGGACCAGCAAAAGTGACCCAAAGGGGACACTCTGGCGGAGTAACTTCTTTTTTTTTTCCTATATTTTTAAATTCAGGGTTTGATTCCCAAAATTTTACATTTACATCAGCAAGCGGCGGCTTTGTGCATACGTGATTCATTCAGTCTGGATGTTGAGGGGTGAACAGAGACTGCAGCTAGGAGGGACTGCTGACGAGGACTGTGCCGCTTGTGATTGCTTTGGGACTGGGGAGGGGCCACGGCAGCACCCGCTGCTTGTTGAGAAGAGGAAGAACGATACCTGCTTTCATCAGAGTCTCCAAAAGTCTCCAGTAACACCAGCAAAACTCGTTAGATTTGTCGCTAATTTCTTATTTGAAAGAGGGGTCGAGGGGTCTGAAAACTGGTTAAATATAGCCACTAAGTCGCTAAATTGGCAACACTGCTGAACTGCTGCTGGCAATGCTGGCGCTGCTGCTGGAAACTGCTGAGACTGAGACGCTACAGTGCGCATGTCAAAAAATCGAGATCCATTGTGGGACATGCAGTTAAGGACACTACTTCTGTGAAGCGGCATAGAATTGAAGGATATGCATTCCATATTCTTTGCAAGCCCTCGCGGGCCACATAAATTGAGGTGGCGGGCCAGATTTGGCCCCCGGGCCTCGACTTTGACACATGTGTACTATACTATGACTTTTTTCGACATACTTTACTATGACTTTTTTCAACATACTATAATTTGACTTTTTTCTCAACATACTGTACTATGACCATTTTGAGAAAAAATATACTATACCGTTTTTCAACATACTATACTATGATTTTTGTCAACATCCTATACTATGCCTTTTTTCAACATACTATACTATAACGTTTTCAGACATACTATACTGACTTTTTTGACATATTATATTATGACTTTTTTTTACATACAACACTGACTTTTTTTCTCAACATACTATACTCTGACTTTTTTGACATACTATACTATGACTTTTTTAGACATACTACACTGACTTTTTACCGAGATACTATACTATGACTTCTGTCGATGTATACTATACCTTTTTTCAACATACTATACCATGATTTTTTTATATAATATTCTATGTTTTTTTTCGATATATTATATTTTTTTTTGACATACGATAGTATACCTATTTAACATATGTACTGTTTTGATTCATACTATATGATTTTTTGACATACTATAGTATACCTTTTTTCAACATACTGTACTGTTTTTATTCATACTACACTGACTTTTTTGACATATTATATTATGACTTTTTTGACATACAACACTATGACTTTTTCTCAACATACTATACTATGACTTTTTTCGACATACTATACTATGACTTTTTTTGACATTTCATACTATGACTTTTTTCTCAACGTACTATACTATGACCATTTTTGAGACAAAATATACTATACCGTTTTTCAACATACTATACCATGATTTTTTTTGATGTACTATACTATGCCTTTTTTCAACATACTATACTATAACATTTTTAGACATACTATACTGACTTTTTTTCACATACAACAATAACTTTTTTTCTCAACATACTATACTATGACTTTTTTCGATATACTATACTATGACTTTTTTCAACATACTATTCTATGACTTTTTTGACATACTATACTATGACTTCTGTCGACATTCTATACTATACCTCTGTTCAACATACTATACCATGACTTGTTTTGACGTACCATACTATGCCTTTTTTCAACATACTATACTATAACGTTTTTAGACATACTATACTGACTTTTTTGACATAATATATTATGACTTTTATGACATAAAACACTATATTTTTTTCTCAACATACTATTCTATGACTTTTTTCTCAACATACTGTACTATGACTTTTTTCTAAACATACTATACAATGACCATTTTGAGACAAAATATACTTTGACCATTTTTAGACATACTATACATTAGCTTTTTAATTTTTTCAGCTAGCAAGCAGCAAGATACCTTAACTTTTTTCAACATTCTATACTGAAGTTTTTTTGACACACTATACTATGACTTTTGTCGACGTACTGTACTATGACTTTTGTCGACATACTGTACTATACGTTTTTTCAACATACTATACTGTGACGTACTATAATAACTTTTTTGAAATACTAAACTGTGACTTCTTTCAACATACTACACTATGAACTTTTTTAGACATATTACTATGACTTCTTTTTGACATACTACACTGTAATTTGTCTGTTGACTATACTATTAGGGATGAAAACAGTTCGGGTAAAAATCTGAACCGTTCGGTTCTCTAGTCACGATTCGGGTTGTGTATGTATTGTTCGGTTCATTTGAAATACTAGTACCCTGACATTTTTTCATGACACTAAATATTTTTTATGCCATTTTCATTGCAAACCATACTAATACTATTTTTTATGATATTTTATGGCATTCTATATTATGACTACTACAGCTACTGCTACAACAACAATTTTAACAACTAGTACTTATACATGATTTGATAGTTACCAAATATTTGTCCCATGTGCTCCAACTCGCGTGGCCTCCAGGCCCTTTCAAATACCTGTCTTCATTCAGCAGTCTGGACAGAAAATAGAGCCATTTACACCAACATTTACAAAATAGTCTCTCCTCTTCAAATAACAGACCTCAGTTCACCACTTTTTAACTTTAAGACTTTTGGTACAAGTTTTCATAGAAGATAGATCAAAACCTTGGAGAACACAAAACCCAGGTTGGTATATTGGATGATAGATTGACCCCATTTACACCTAGCGTTAAAATGTGTCCAGATATATCCAGATTTTATCTAGATATAACCTAACATTTACACCTGGTATTAATATGTGTCTTCAGTGTCCACATTGAGATCCAATTGAGATCCCATTGCTCTGTCTGAAAGACTGAGCGCCTCTGGAGGCTGCACTAAGCACAGGCCTGGTCACTGCCAGAGAGGCCGTGTGTACTGCGCAGACAGATCAGCCTCAAACGTGGCTATTTAGGGGGACAGGGCCTGCAAATGTGATTGCAGCATGCCTTCCCAAGCACACAGCGGTGGAGGAGATGGGAAGCACAGATGATAGATGTAGCTTTTCTTACTTATTCATTTTTGTACCTAAAAAAAATCCCAAATAGCACATGAAATATGGAACTGTAATCCCACATTATTCATAACCCACCAATATTAAATATTATGAGCTATTCTCTTATGGGAGCTATTCTCATATGGGATAGCGCTGCTTCTGTGTAGAGGGTGCATGTGTATGAGTGACGCTGTCTCGTACATTGAAACTGAGCAGAGAAGACCAATAAGACAGCGTTAACTAGTTTCGGGCGATATGATAAGTTATCGTTCAATATGATATTAGCTAACCATGATAATGGTCCACACATGTAAAAGAACAATATTCAATTATGCAACAGCTGTTATGAATTTTGCGCTATATCCAGTCTCTCTCTCTCTCTTTTTTTCCTCTTGCTCTCTCTACACTTCACCATATTGCTGTAGCATATCAAAAAAAGGTAACAACATGTAGCATACATCTGACGCTGCAACGTACATGCCCATGCAGCCCTAACTCAAGGAAGAAAGATATCTGCTCTTATCAACAAAAAGCAACAAAATCTGGAGATTCCTTAGTTTTAAACCAAATGAGAAAGGAGAACAAGAGAGTGTGAACAAAATAGGGTGATTTACCCATCTCCCAATTCAATACTATCACGATCACTGGCTGCCGATTCTCTATGTATTGCGATTTTTAAGTATTGCGATTTGATTACGCGATTTATTGCAATGTTTGTTAGCTTTTTTAATACTAGACCATGTGAAAAAGTTTAATCATACACTTCTAGAGACTTTTACTTGAGCAAATATCTAAATAAATTCAGTAAGAATGTTTGATTTTCAGCATGTATGTAGTCTGAGATGTCCTGAAGTCATATATATCAAGTTATTGTCAGGCATTATTTATTCTTATTTATTATTTTATTTACCTCACAAATTATTAATTTTTTTTCTATTTAATTCATAATGGACATGTAATGTTTTCTACTTCTGGTTAATAATTAATCCAATCAATCTTATTTAAATATATGTATTTTGTAATACAGTTCTCTTTGTAACTGTTTGTTCTCTTTATACATCCATGGTCAGCTCCATCAAGGCCGTTTGAATGTGTTTAACATAAATGTCAGTATATGGGTGCTCTACAGTTGTAGCGTTGGCCGATTTGACCACAGTGATGCAAAAAGTAATTTGAAAAAAAAAAAAGAGCTTCTGTGCAGGGAGGATGTTCTCTCAGTTGGTCAGCATAACTTTCCTCTTCCTCCCACATGTCATCCATTGAGGCTGCATATCTACAAGTGTGTGACAAATAAAAGCAGCTGTCTTACCTTGCAGCACTACTTATGTAAAAATCATACAACAATAATAGAATTTAATGTTATATTTATAGTTTGCATTGACACTGGAAAGTGTTTAACATACTAATGTAATCTAGATCCTGTTCTATGGTACGGTTGGCATTGCAATCTACCAAAAACAAATGCAAAGAAGAAGAAGCAGCCAACACTGGAAAATGGAGAATTGCATAATATTCATGAATAAAATGGCAAAAACAGGCAGGATTTGGACAAACCTTGAGACTCTTGAGACCATGTAAACGGCAGTCCACCCGCAACCGCCTATACAATGAAACAAGATAAATGAAGTCATCAGCATTTTGAGTTGCATTAATTTCAAGTTGAACCATGCTGCAAACATTCAAACTAACCTTGGTGTATGAAATAAAAAGTGGCTATTTGCATGAATAAACATTCATTTTATTTTAATTTCCTTTATGATGAATTAATTAATAATTTTAATACAATTAAAAGATGCAGCGTGTAGGATCTGGTGGTATCGAGCAGTGAAGTTGCAGATCCCAACCAAGTGAAGCTTCTTCCGTGTGCCAAGCAGAAAACCATGACGGCCGTCGCAAAAACAAGAACGGCCCTGTCTAGAGTCAGCTGTTGTAAGAGTAGCATTGGTCATTTGGAGCAGAGCTAGCACAAAGAGTGTTAGTGTACATGGGAAATGACTGGTGAAGCAAGAGAGAGAGAGCAGCGGCAACAGAAGAGAAGGTGACTGAATTCAACCCAAGCAGGAAAAGGTAAGTGTTTAGTTTGTCCATTCAGGGCTACTGTAGAAACATGGCAGCAGGCTCCATATATATGGAATGAATGACTCATTCTAAGGCAACATAAACTCAGCGATTCATATTTTCAGGTGATTACTAAAGAAAACATTTTATTTATTCCATTTCTACCAATAGATAACCCTAAAGTTACACACTGTTCCTTTAAGCAAGATAAACTATATAATCAGAATCAAGTATGAAGTCTGTACAGTAACTTACATTAACACACTGCAAGAGAAACAAGTGAAAACCATTAGCAATGCATTAGCAATTTAATTTAATTTTAATAAATTTGTTTGTTAAACTCTATAATCTTGTAATAACTAATTTTGAGTGTTTATTATCAGCTGTTTATCTTTTTCTTTCCTCCTGTATGCCTGCTGCTTTTTCTAAGTGCTCATCCACAGGTTCATCCCTTGATTTCCTCTAACAATAAGCATCTTCGGAGCAGACGAGCTTTTTCATAGTTCTAAGAACTTAGTTCTACAAACCCCCATTTTCATTGTGTCCCCACCTCAACAACTAGAGATGATCACAGTTCTCAGAAAGCCATTTTGAGACACTTTTTCAGCTCCTATTTCAGAGTAGGTAATCTCCCAGCAGCGAGTGACATAATGTATGGTGATTAGTGGAACACATGAGCCAATGCAGCAACCACAATTTTTTCTAATCAAATGAAGGTGGCGTGAGGGCCCGGTGTCCTGTTGTGGGACCTATGCTCACAGCATCATGCAGCTCTATTAGCATTCGCCATAGAACACCAGAATTGGCAGGTCCACCACTGGCACCCTGTTCTCTTCACATATGAGAGCAGGTTCACACTAAGACACCATGGTGAACATTATGCTGCCAGTACCATCATCCAGCATGACTGGTTTGGTGGTGAGTTAGTGATGATCTGGGGAGTCACGTCCTTGGGGGCTCACACAGACCTCAATGTCATAGCCAACGGTACCCTGAATCCTGTTAGGTACGGGGATGAAATCCTCAGAGTGATTGTCAGACCTTGCGTTGGTGCAGTGGGCCGTGGGTTCCTCCTGGTGCAGGATGAGGCCCGGCCTCGTGGTCAGAGTGTGTAGGCAGCTCCTGGATGACGAAGGCATTGATACCATTGACTGGCCCTCATTTTCTCCTGACCTACAGCCAACTGAGCACCTACTGGACGTTATGTATCGGTGCATCCATCATCGCCGAGTACCACCACAGACTGTCCAGGAGCTCACCGACACCCTGGTGCAGGTCTGGGAGGAGATCCCCCAGGACACCATCCACCGACTCGTCAGGAGCCCAGACAGGGGCCAAACACACTACTGAGTCACATTATGAGCTGCTGTGATGGAGTTCACACTAGTTGGATCAGCCTTTGATTTCAGTGTTTTACTTTGATTTCCAGTGTGATTTTGAATCCAGCCTTCAGTGGGTGGATGATTTTGGTTTCCACTGACCCTTGTCACGTCATTTAGTTCAAAACAAATTATACAATGTACATCAGTAAAGCTTTTCAACTAGAGTTCATCAAGATCTGATGTGATTTAAATGTTCCCTCAACTTTTTTGAGCAGTGTATATTTTTGGCTCATTTGAACAAACGTCTAACTGCGATAAAACATATGTTTTATGTTTTATACGTACTGTAAATGAGTGCAACAACTTCCAATACTAACGACAGCTCGACCACGAGGTCTTCGGCTGCTAACTTAAACGCCGACGTTAACCACAAACTTTCTATCGTTATACGAGTATATAATGAGCGGTTTTCTCTCATAATCAACAGTGAAGTATAACAAATAAACAACACGTGTTTACTAATGTATATTAATTTGTGGACGGTAATTACCTTAAAAAGTGGAGTAAGAAAGTCAGGTGGAGGGATGAAGACATGAAAACACAGCTGTCTCCCGTTCACTCCTCACAGTGATCCTACTGGAGCCTCGAGGCATTACCAACAGATCACCGCACAATCAATCCCCAGACACGGATCGATATATCACCTCTCTGCACTCCTCTTTTTGCAACGTTGCATCTCAACCATAGAAATAATAATTATATATATTTGGCCTTAACAGTGACCAGAACTAATACACATTTACATCAAAAGCTTGAAAGCAGCATTGGGTAGAAGTGGAGTGAATATGATTTTAAAAACTTATTTTTATAATGATTTATTTATTATAAACTTATTATTATTTCTTTATTTTAGATTTCACAGACTGGAGGAAAACAACCAATCAGAGGTGAGCTGGAGCCTGCCGTCTCCGAGCAGCTGCCAATCACTCATGGACTCAAACAGTCAAACTGGGCGGCACTAATCAGATATGAGTCAATATTATGTTACAGTAATGCTTATTTCTCGCCCCAGATGTTTTCAGAAACAGCTTGTAGTCACTGTTTAGCTGTGAAACGAGAAAGTTTGTGACCATGTTGAGATCAGTTGAGGAAATACCAAGCACCTCCCACGAACTGGAGCAAACTTTCTCATTTTACCACTAAACAGTAACTACAAGATGTTTCTGAAAACATCTAGGGCGAGAAATAGTCATTACAGTAACAGAATATTGATTCAAATTTGACCAGCGCTGCCTAGTTTGACCATTTGATCGGAGTTTGTGAGTGATTGACGGCTGCCTCCTTTGAATGAACAGCCAATAGGAACACTCTCTCTGAAATGACCTGTGATTGGCCAAAGTCTTCCATCACAGACTAGATATTGTAAAGCCTGAAAACAGAGCCATGAGGAGGTGCAGGAGTCTAGTTTTCTCTCAGAACACTTAAATTACAATATGCCGACAGGTTTTTATGTATTTGTCGCCTAATGATACTAAAAACTTTCTGCCTTCTGCAGGTTTCAAAATTAAGAAAATAAGTTTAAGACATTTTTCTCCAAATTAAATGTTTTTGCCTGAAAAAGAATTATTGTTGTCTGTCACGTACTCACCTTTGACCTTTAGTGCAAACTAAGGGTTAAACTGTACTATGGTGCATACCATGCACCATTTCAAACTAACCCTTGAGCTACATTTTATCTTATATGGCAGTGCAGTTACAGACTGGAAATGCAATGCAAGTAATACAAAAACATAATGGCAGAAGAAAGATGAGGTCGGTGGGAATGTCAGCATTTTCCTCAGACATATAAAATTACCAAGAAAAACAATGTATGGCTAAAATTACAATATACTGTATGATATTAACTTAGTATGCACTGATAAATGAACTTCCGTGGGCTTTCCACTTATGAGGTTGTGAATACGACATGAGGGGGCGTTCATATGAGCCCAACTCCTAAACACTATAAACACGACCCTATTTGAGGGTACCAATAAATACATAAACTTTATAATACAACAATATAACTGTTTTTACAGCTCTACTCAATAAATGTGATAGTAGTTGTAAAGTATTCTGTTTCTACTCAACACTACTACTAATTACTAAAGAGAACTACTAATATCTTTAACATCACAATGCATAAGTACTCTAGAAACTTTTTGTGGTACACACTGAGATTGGATTTTCATTTTAAAAGGCGCCTATTTTGTATCTGTATTGTTCAACATTTTCTTCGCGCTTCGTGTAGTTTGGTCCTCGCGGGGACACGTAGTGCACGTGACTGTCAGCTGATTCCAACCGGAAGTTCAGTTTTAGGAAGCAGACAACCACAACAACAAATCTTCATACACAAAACTTGACTTTTGCAGTTGTTTAGGATTATTAATAATGGAGTCGACCCTCGAACAGCATCTCGATGATACGTAAGTTGAAACCAGACTGAGTTTTAGTTTGTATTTTAACTGTCGGGACGTTAAAGACGACTGAAAGCTCTTTGTTTGTGTTGGCAGCATGAAACATCCAGCAGTTGTCGGTGTGCTCTGTACGGATCAACAAGGACACAACCTGGGCTGTAAGAAAACACTGAGTTACTGGTTTATCTGAGGTTCATATGAAAATGCTGCTCAAATATATTCACAGTAAACTGGCCTTTTATCGAGGGCAGAGTGAAAGTATTAGCCAGTAAATTACTTGAGCGGATCTATTGTCATCTCCTGTATTATTTATAATTAAACTAGTTCTTTTAAAGATGCAATACTAAGTAAACGTATTATTATTATTATTATTATTATTATTAGTAGTAGTAGTAGTAGTAGTTGTAGTAGTAAAAATCACCCCCAACCCAAAACTATTTGACTATTATTTCTATTTATTTAATTCTATTTGATTGACAGAAAATACTTGCCAGGGATATTCTGATAACTGATTATATAATTTTTCAAGAAAAAATGGCAAAAACCTCACCGGACTCATTTTCTCAAATGTGAATATTGTCTGGCGTTCTTAGATGTCTATGATAGTAAACTGAATATTTTGGGAGATTTAGACTGTTCGTCAAACAAAAGACATTTTAAAATGTCACTGTGGCCTCTGGGAACTTGTGATTAATGGTTAATTTACTGCCATTGTACAACACAAGGTTGCACAATAAAATGTAAGTTGTTGTCCCTTTATGCTGCTCAAGAAACAAAGGAACTTTTGAGTTTTGAGGAACTTACATCCTGAGAAACAAACTGAATTAGCTCAACATCTGTCTTTTCACTGGTTTTTCATTGTCAGTTTTCACCTTTCTGATATGTTCCCAATTCACAATTAGCACCTTGTATGTAGTAGTAATGTCAAGCAAATGTCATCAATTATTTATCAGAGTTTATATTTATGGCAATATCAGATTACTGAACCTATAAAACATTCATGTTTAAAGGTTTATGATAGGTGTTTTTAATATTTTGCATGCAAGGATTCACACAGTGAGCATGTTGATGAACAGATCGGAGAGAAACACAGTTCGATAGGTAACCAGTGTATCCATTTCCATCACAGAGGTGAACTCAACTGAAGATAGTTATTTGTTTGACTATAGTCAATAGGTGGCTAAACTGTTATGAGAAAGAGCTTTGGCTTTGAGCTTTTCACACAGTGATTTTAAAATAATGATTTTTTTTTTTATTTTCAATAATGCAAAATTAGCAAAAACTAGTAATCTGTTGTTATCTCCCTTACAATCACCCCAAACTCAAGTGCAAATGCTTCAAATAAAAAAAATGTACGTTTCTAAAGTTGTATAACAGAAAACACTTGTTACCTACCGTATTGTGCCTACCTGGACCATAAACAGAGGTCAGTGTCAAGGTCAATCATATTCACAGTTAATAATTGCTTGTCACTTGTAGAGAAACACGTGCGAAACAACATGGTCAAGCAAAATGCTCAGTAACCTTTCTGCTAAAAAATTACAAAGTGAGGTTATATATGAGCATCACTACCAGTAATTAACAAAGTCAGGTACAGCATATGACCCTCTCACTGCCAAGTGAAATGTGGATATTGACCTTGTTCTGTGTGTGTTCAATATTGAATATTACTAAATTAGTTGATTTTGGTAACTGTATTATTTTAAATAGGGCTGTCCTCGACCAAGGAAATTCTTAGTCGACTAACACAAGATTTTGTCGCCTAATAAATTCGGTGATTTAATCAATACATCTTTAAAAGGGAGTTCCTCAACAAAGAATCGGACAAAAGCTCCACTTTAAATCTTGTGTTTACCAGAGATATCCTCATAAGTTTCTTAGAAATAAGTCATTCAACATGACAAATACATACATACATTGTCTAAAGAAATCTTAAACAACAGATTAGTTGACTAATCGACTAAGAGGGGCAGCCCTGATCTTTCCATCTGTAAGGTGGAACATTTAAGATGAGAAAAACACAAAGCATTAAAACTGAAAATGTGGGGCATCCCAGGTACTAATGCTGAGTCCTCAGATCTCTCTCCACATTTCCTTTGGCTGTATCTAAAGAAGGCAAAAACCCCACCAAAAAAAAATCTTTAGAATAACAAAAAACTGCAATTGGAGGAAGCATTTGGTCATACAGTACAAACCACAAAGTATAAGTGCATTGCACAGCCAGTCCATCTACAACAGCTACATACTGTACATGGAGTACATCTGTGAACATTTCACACATCACACATCCAAAACAAGAATCGGCATGCAGCTCTTACAGGAATATGAAGCTATAGCCAACAGCTGGTTAGCGTAGCTTAGTTCAAAGGCAGGAAACAGAGAGAAGCAGCTAGCCTGGAAGTGTCCAAAAGTAACAAACACTTCTAAAACTCACTAATTAACACTTTACATCTTGTTTGTTTAATCTGTACAAAAATCAAAGTGTGAAAACAGCAAGTTGTGGTTTTATGGGGATTTATATGCCAGACTATTTCTTGGCCGGGTGCTGTGTTTTCCTGGAGTCTTGCCCAGGAAATTACTGAGCCCAGCCCAAAATGTTGAACTGCTCCTACAAGCAGTTAAGGTCATGAGACAATAGTGAAAATACAACCTAAATGTCTCCTTGATCAAAAAGATCATATTGTGATGTAACCAAAAACATGTTGATTTTGAGCAAATTTTAGCAAGTTGTTCCTCAGGAGAAAGTTTAACCAGAGCTTCTTTTGTGTGTCCTCAGTTCTGCACAGTAACACTCTTTTATATCTCACGCTCATCAGGCCGCGGCTCCCTGTCTGATGAACACGGCGGTGTCGTGTCAGTTTTGGCTAAACAAGCTGCAGCTCTCACCAAAGACCCAACAGACTGTCCGACTGTGTGCCTGGAGTCTGAGTCGGGGTGAGCGCCACCGACAACCTTCTGTCTTTTTTGCTTCACTTACTCCCTCTTTTTCTCCATCTCAGTGAGTTTAAGGGGTCTGTCTGTAGTGGTTCTGATTAACAATTGGGGAGATCAATAAATCTAGAGGGAAAAAAATTGTTGAAAGAGATCCAAAATCAAAGATTGAGCTTCTATTATTTGTACCTCAGGCTGTGCTACAAATCTTAGTGGAGTTTATTTTTGTACTGCATGACTCTGCTGCCACCTTCTGGACTTTGCAAAACATCTTCTGGTTCATGGGTATAAGTGATTAATTAACACCAGTACTTATTATTATTATTATTATTATTATTAGACAGTTGTCATTTTAAATGTTAGAGGTTATCAGAACTGTAATTGAGCCTGCTGCTTTGTTGTGACTTGTAGGCTGCTCTGTAAGTCTGGTAGGATTACAGTATCTGTCAACAAGATGTAAATCAATGACTTGATGACCGGGACAGATATTAAATGTCAAAACAAAATGTGACAGGCTGTTAATACACATGTTATTTCACTGTAGGCTCAAAGAGTTTAAAGGCCAACATTTAATATTTGGAGCTATTTTTAAATAGCACATTTATGCAAAAAAAAACCTTTATTCATGACAGGTTAGGATAATTGCTGATACCTGCGATGATGCTACTAAAAGTGCTATTGTACAGTACACTGTACCGATACTATAGAGGCAGCCTTGCTTATTAATTTATTATATATATATATATATATATATATATATATATATATATATATTTGTAAAATGTGTGTGTCGCCATGTATACCTTGTCTTTTTACTGCAAACCAAATGGGCACAAATATAATAACCTGATCCTGATTGTTATAACATCACCAACAATAATAAGGCATGTTTAGGGAATTTGGTTAAGGGTGTATTACGGGTGTATTATTAAGGGTGTATTACTGGTCAGTTATACTGTACAGTATAACTTATACTGTACAGTATAACTGACCAGTTATACTGGGGGCGGCAGTAGCTCAGTCCGTAAGGACTTGGGTTAGGACGCGGAGGACGCCGGTTCAAGTCCCCCATGGACCAAGACCAACTGGTTGCTGGAGAGGTGCCAGTTTACCTCTTGGGCACTGCCCCTGAGCAAGGCACCAAACCCCCAACTGCTCTGGGCGCTTGTCAGGAGCAGCCCCATCACTCTGACATCTCTCCATTGACATGTATATGTACTGTGTGAACAACAGAGTGTACCACTAATAAAGGGACTAATAAAGGAATATCTTCTTCTTCTAAAAAGACAAACTGTATTGTAGTACATAATATAGGTGAATGTCTCAGTAATTTGTTTTTGTTTGTTTTGTAGAAACATTCTGGTGAGGAGTCACGGGACCATCACAGTAGCCGTTCACAAGATAGCATCTTGAAGACAATGTGACTCACTGAAGAGTTTTACTGTAAAGAAATGTACATGTAAACCGGCACATACGTATGATCATGTAATGAATTTAGAGAAAGAGCTCTGCAAGAGAAAACTTTCCACGTCTGTTGTGTTTCTTGTGTAAGCAGATCCCATATTTAAGCCAAAACGAGCTCGCTAATTTAATAAAAACCACAAACACACACGCATATATAATGTCCATAATGCTATTTTATTGATGTCATATACAAATTATGCCCTGTATCATGTTATTTCCAGCCCTGTCTTTATGTTATCATCCATCCTTCAGTCCAGAGCAGTCATGCATAGAGAAACAAGCCTTAATAAACTTTAACTGGACTCTGTGTTGCCCTCTTCTTTGTTGTGTAATAAGTGTCCATTATTTCCTCCTTTGCTCAGTGTTTCCTGGTTAACCAATTGGTTTTCTTTGGCAGCTGCATTATGTTTATCCCAGAAATGGGAAAAAAAACATGTTTCAGGGTTTTGCAGTCACTAAATAAATCTGATAAGAAGTCACTGGAGGCATCTTTAGAGGCAGAATGTCACGCATATCTTGATTGTTGGAACAGGTAGTGCAAGGTGTGTACAGTTTTCATGCACCGGGGAGATTTGACTCATCTCTGTGTGAAGGCAGGCTGTGTGAGAGGGATTTCTTACAGGAGAGTTTGGTCAGAAAACCGCATGTCCTGCTGTCCACCGCGCATGCTGCTGCTGCGTCTTGGTGGCGCACTGCCTTTGTACCAGCAGGACCAGAGTGAAGTCTGCGGTGGTGGCTCTGATGTTTTGACCGCAGGCCCCCCCCCTACCAACCCCCTCCTCTCCCCCCCGCTCCCTCAGATGAGGTTAGCTGCTACGTCTCAGTCACGTGGCTCTCCTCGGCGAAGGCTTCGCTTTCTGCGGCTCCTCAGCAGAGACAGCAGCGATGTTGAGGCTGAGATGTGAGATGCAACTCAGGGGGACTCGGTCATAGAGGCAAAGTTATGGCACGGTCATTCCCGGAGAAAAAGCTCCCGCAGCAGCAATTTCTCTCTGCCAAAAAGTCCCACAGCGGTGACACGCACGCCTTTCTGGGACGCGCAACTCCGGAGCTAGAAAACCCCAAATTACGCGTCAAATTAAACTAATTAAAAATTGGAGCAGAAGCGCGTCGAGGACTGGGGATTTAAGGTATGGACTTATTTGCACATCTAATTCAGCACACTAATCGTTTAAAATATAACTTGACCGAACAAAAATTAAAATGGCATTGTAATTAATTTTCCCAATTGGTGAATTATTTTTGTCACTCCAAACTTTCAACCCCTGAGAAATCAAACGCAAGTTATCTAAACTTTTATCCTCTCTGACTCTCCAACATTACTTTTCTTTTTTTTTTTTTTTTTTTTAACTTTAAACGCTTATCAGTGCAGGTTTTCTGCCTCTTTTGAGGATGTCGTCCAATGACGCAATTCGCTGCCAAAGTGTCTGTGGCTGAATTTTGGCCTCTGCTTCAACGAGCCTTTTCTTGATTCCCAGCAGTGAGCTGAGCGAGGGGCCACAATGCAACAGGCCTGTGAGGTGAAGATAACAAGCAGCTCACAGCTACACACGGTAAGAGCCTCCCTGTTCTCCCCACACAATAATACGGGTTTGTGTATGCCTCCGTGGACTAAGCCACAGGCTCTCAGCTAAACACCCTGCATTTACTACATAATCTCACAATTCCTCAGGACTGATGTCTGCCTTTCCTCACAACTCAACGCAGAGGCGAGGCTGTGGTCCCACAGTTGGGAGGCTCAAACTTGTGAATTTTGGTTTATTTTGCAAACAGAAAGACATAAAGCAAATAAGTTATTAATGGTTCAATAACTGAAGTATCACAGTGCTAGAAATGCTAATTCTTGCAAGAGTGGTTCAATCCAGAAAACTTTTACAATTTGAGGACAATAGTGCTGCAGAGGAAGATATATCATGTTACCAAGTGTTCCTCTGAGGTTTGTGTACTGTATATAATGGATCTATTACAGTGACATCAGCAGTTATGATGTATCCTCAGTCTACCCCCTTTTCACTTTTACATAAAGCACAACTGAATGTTTTTTTTTTTTTTGTGAAATGCAGTTCCTTGTCAGCTCTACAGCCCGTTTGACACTTAGGAACTGTGTCAAACTTTGAATTGTTTGCTGTTCAACTCATCTGAAGACATGTCTGCGCAGATATTTGAAGTGTCAGCTAAACCAAACAGAACAAAAACAAAGAAAGATTCAGCAAGCTGTCCATCAGTGTCTGTCATGCTGCGACTGCAGGCTCTCCTTGTCGCTGTTTAAATAAATGATTGTTTTCCAAGTTTTTCTGTCAGGCTGTACAATAAAGCTTAACAGAACATGCCTTAAAGCGGACAGTGGTGTTGGCCCATTAAACCAGTAAAATCAGTTGGGTGAGTTTCTTACAGCATGGCTGTGGAAAAGGGTGGAAAAACGGCTGTTCACCTGCTTTTTGCAGGTGTTGACAAATGCCCCGTGGGTGTGATGAGAGCTCAGAGTTCAGCAACAGGGTCGTCTGGCTAACCTCATTTATGATTTAAACTTTTACTTCCATGAAAAGACGTCTGCACAGCTGAGAATGACAATTAATTCTTGTCTTAAAGCAGGATAAGCTTTAAAGGTTCTTGTTCATCTTCAGGGTAAAATTTGCATGGTTTCACCCAACAATAATGAAGTTTGAGATCCTTTTTTAATGAAGTTTTGGGCATGTCTGTGTGTTGAGGGGCACCCTGAGTCCAGAAGGAAATATCTGGAGTAGCTTGTACAATTTGGATCCACTTATTTGTGGAAAAACCTTATATCCTGCAGTGATCCAGTTTAAAACAAAGAGCCTAAAGAGCCTGTTTATTGTAATAGTAATTCCCCCCATGAAATTGATAATAGTTTTAGCACCTTTTGTGATACCCATATAATACACACAATGATAATTATTATTATTATAGAAATACTATTATTATTCTTATTATTGTGAATAAAACATGATTATCTGATAAAATTTCACTTGAAAAGATGTCAAGTCAGGTACTTTACCCAAAAAAAATTATATTGCCAAGAAATGAAAGTCAATTGTTCATTTCAACATCGGCGTCCAGTGGTAAAGCTACTCTCCCGCCATTTTGGACTGAAAGTGACTACCGGACGGCAGTAAGATGTCCGCCTAAAAAGTGGCGCACAAAAGTAAAACAAAATAATTTCTATTTTATTGTCATATTCTACCAAAATGGCCTTCATTTTCAGTCCAAAATGGTGGCAGTGGCTGTTGTCAAATATATATATAATATATATATATATATATAATATATATATATATATATATATATATATATATCATATATATATATATATATACATATATATATATATATATATATATATATATATATATATATATATATATATATATATATATATATATATATATATATATATATATATATATATATATATATATATATATATATATATATATATATATACATATATACATATATACACACACTGCCATGACTTCAGTCTGTAAGCAGGCCCGGCTGACTCTGTGTGACTACTTACTACCTGATTTGAGCCTGTCAGTGGTTGACTTTTGCCATGCATCACATTAGCAACTAAAACTGCATCATTTCTGGGAGTGTCACAATTCTCCATATCCATGGTTCAATTTGACTTTCGAGTTTAAAGAAAAACTTTGGTATTTTTCAACCCTATTTTCCCATGTTTTTGTGTCTAAGTGACTTACGAGGACAACAGTTTTTGAATTGGTCCCGTATTGAGGAAGATCGCTGCAGCCGCCAGCTGCTAAACAGGCTGTAATGTAATCATTTGGGGCAACCTGACACTGTCAGTTTACATCCACTAAAAGTGCTTGTTCTTGCCACTGACAGGCTCAGATTGTTATTATAAGTGTCTGACAACATCATGGAAAGGACCCTACAGAGAAATAAAACTTCTTTTTATTACCTTTCGCTTAATCTGGTCTGTTTGTTGTTGTGTGTCTCACTCAGAGAAGCTTCGCTCTGAAATCTGTCATCTAAATATTCCGGTATGACATTGAAAATCTTTTTGATAGCACCAAACTATGCTTTCTGTACTCCAACACAACAAACTGACAACACTGGTGTCCTGTGGCACTTCTCTCTCCACTCCCACTCCTGTTTTGACCGCTGTCTTCCAGCAACAAGTCACATGACACAATAACAAACAAACGGTAAGAAACAAAAGGTAAGGTAAGGTCCTTTCCAAAATGCTATCAGACACTTCTAATTACAGTCTGAGCTTGTCAGTGGCAAAACAAGTACTTTTAGAGGACGTAAAATAATGGTGCCAGGTTGCCCCAAATGATTACATTACAGCTCATTTAGCGGCTGCAGCGTTCTCCCTCAATACTGGACTAATTTCTTAAAACTATATAATAAAATATGGGAAACCAGAATCCAGGGGGGAAAAATACCAAAGTTATCCTTTAATGTCACGATTCAATTTTCGATTTAAACATTTTTTTTTCACCATTGACGGCTATGCCATTGTTAGGCTATTGAGTCTTGATATGTAAATATGAACTGATGATTGGTTTTATCTGTAGGTTTTATGCCGTGACGCTGTCATTCACATTTTGAAATCTATAAAAAGGCTACACGGTATCACAGGGAAATGTTGCTACACTGGTGACTACAGGGAAGCAGGAGGATTTTCCACTTCTGTTATTTCTCAGTCAACTAACTCAGTCAGCTAACAGTGACCATGATGTCTCAGAAAGTGTAGCTGCAGGCTACTGGTGAGCTACACTGTGTGTCATCTTTGAAGTGTTTTTTTAGGACATGCGGAGAATTGACGATCCCGCTTTCGATTTCGAAGGTCAAAATTGAAAGATCATTTTGATTGATTTTCAATGGAATCAAAAATTGCGACACCTCATCATTTCTTATTGAAAATGAAAGCACAAAGAGCTAGGAAGCACATGCAGTTTTCTTGTTAGTGCTACACTTCTGTCTGTTGAGTCAGACTGCAGACTGAAGCACTATTGCTGAAGCCCAGTTCATGGGTCGCATTCCTCCAAGTCTGCAGCTGTTGATCAAATGTGTCAACAGCTCGTACGGGCCGTCAATTGTACATTTTTCTTCTAATGAGAACAAAAAATCATTTGGATAATAATGGAAGTCACACATAATTACAGATGTTACAGATGAATGGAAGTTAAGTGCAGGTGTATGAAACACTATTTTGCCATTTGCAGCAATTTCCTGTGACAAACTTGGAAAAGTTTTTAGACAAGGCAGCAGCATGGCTTAAGGAATGGCAGTATTTCTGTGCCAGTCAGTCAATTGTCCACTGGTCAGACCATATTGGTCTGAAAATCTCAACTAGGGCTGTGAACTGATCATCCATAGTTAGTTCTTAGGATTGTCCATAGTTAAATGCAATTCATCCCAAATTAATCAGCCAGTTTTTATCTGTTGAAAATTACCTTAAGGAGATTTGTCAAGTATTTCTATAGAACCTTGACAGCCCTAATCTCAATAATGGTTAGATTAGAGGAGTCAAACTCAATTTAGTTCATGGTCACATACTGTAGAGCCCAGTTGGATCTCAAGTAAGCTGGAGCAGTAAAACCATTGCATAATAAAAACACAGTCAATTTTTTTCCCGTTCTTTTAGTTTAAAGGAGCACAATAACTTTCTGAAAACTTTCACAATTAATTAAAAATATTTTTTTAAAACAGATGAATGGCCTGAGATGCCTTACTGATCTCTTGGCTTCGACTAAAAACAGCTAATTGATTTATCCTCTCAGTTATCCTTACACGTTCTATTGACTGTTGAGTCGGCATATCTTCACATCAAACTCAATGAAATTAGAGTTGAGTTCGACCAAAGCACACTCTGTGATTGTTGGAAAGAGTAACAGTGACGGTTTAGGTGAGTTTTATTTTGGTTGTGTTCAGTTTGAATGAAGTGTTTTGTAATGCTCTGCTATGTACAGCTGATTTCAAAAAAATAAATAAAACAAATACACAAAGATGATGGTTCAAGTTAAGGCACTTCTGGAGTTATTTTAACCCAAACTGCAATCTTTTCATAAACCTAATTAAGTAGTTTTGTTGCCTAAGCCTAACCAAGTATATTGTTTTCTAAACTGACGTAGTTTTATTTTGGAAAGACTGGAGCAGAAATTGACATGTGTGTTATGTTTTACCGGACATTTGTAGGAAAGATCACGAAAAATATGACATTAAAAGCCATGCTGAGCATCACAAAAAAGGGGAAATTTGTGTCCTGAATTTCCCTCTGGGGATTAATAAAGGTTCATCTTATCTTATCTATGTATGCAAATCAAGTATATTAAATTTGTGACTATTTCACAAACTGCCTTGAGACTGCGATGGATCGTGCTAGTTATGTCACTGCTTTCAGGTTTCAGAGGTGTGAAGGTGAACCTGCATCAGTTTCTATCTTTTTTTTTCACGTTCTTGTGTCTATTCATTGTCCACTTCTCGTTGCAGGTGTAAAGCTCATCTTGATGCAGCCATAGTTACAAGTGCCCTTCAACCAGCCTGAAAATGACACTCAGAGAATAGGACTCCTGAGTTTATCCTTCACCTCCGGAGCCTGCAGGCAGACTACCAAATCAGCATTAACAGGTAACTAAACAAGCTAAATAAGAAGAGCTGTTATGATATGCTGCTGATGTTGTCGCTGCTCAGGTTAACAACTAACCATAAGCCTTGTCACATTTAATTATAGGGTAACTACAGGGTATTGAGGTGTATTCTAAAGCATTATTATATCCCCCTTTGTTACATGTAGTTACTTGGTAATTACCTGGTAAGGGTAATAGCGTTATCTGTGTGTGTATTTTCTTTTCTGGGTGCTATCAGGTACAGTATGACCATAACATGGACTATGCAGCTTAATCATTCAGAGCAGCTGAAGAGTGAAGTGTAACTGAACAGGACTCCTGACCAATAAATAATGTTGGAACATAATTATCCAGCTTAAGTAGTTAGTAGTTTTATTGAAGTTTTGTTATGGTTTTGCTGTTGTTCATGAGAAGGTTTTTTTTTTTTTTATTGGCTGTTAATTTTTAGATGTCTCGTTCAAACACTGTCATTTAATTTCTGGCTACAGGGGCGATAAATATAATCTCTATAAACAGATTGTGCATTCGTATGTACAATCTGTAGGCAACAGGGCTTGATTTTGGTACCAGATGTGTTCTGGTTTCTGTTTGTAGTCAGAGTAGTTTTAACTTATCATGTTCGAGCAGGCGTTGGTTGAATGCAGGTAAACAGAGTAGGCCAGTCAATCGAGTACGATACTTAATTGTGATTAATTGCAAATTAATCACTGATCTTTTATCAGATCAAAATAAACCTGAAAGGGAGATGTTTCAACTATTTAATACCCTTATCAACATCAGAGTTGGCAATAATGCTGCTTTATGCAAATGTATGTATATATTTACTATAGTACTGACTGTAGCATAAAAAATATGCTCAAATCATAACACAGCTAACTGCAGCCTCTGGCAACATAAAAACATAAAAAAGATAGCACATAGTCAATAAATTGATAAAATATAAAGCTAAGTTGATAAATAAACATAATAAATAAATACTAGTGCAGTTTTCTGTACTGGTCTTGTGTCAGTGTGCTGACTTGACTATGACTTGCCCCAAACTGCATGCGATTATCATAAAGTTTTAACTGCATTAACTTTGACAGTGTGGAGAGCAAATGAGGCAGAATGCATTGGCCAAAGTGTAGTCTCGGAACTAACAAGCCACATCTGACAGTGATTTTGCTTCTTATTTGTTTAAAATTAGCGTTTAAATGGGCTATTTTTGAAACAGTTCGGTCGTACACATCATCTCCAACTCACATCCAACGCTGCTAATCAGATTATAAACAATGAGCGGCACATGGAAGAGGACTGGTAGCTGATTCTGAGATTGCAGAGGTTTGCTTTTGTTAAAATATTCTTAAAATATCACGTAGGAGCAAAAATTGACTCACAGGAGAAGAAGAGCTACACAGTTTTGCTGGCTGAACCCATAACACGCTGAACCTGAGCTCCAAAGCTTGGTGCCGTGAGAAGTCACAAGAGCCACAGAGACAAAATGAGACACATTAAACTTTGATTATAGTCATTGTAGTCTGACATGGATTCTGAGGATAGCAGGCTTTCTCCTGTCTAGTCTGACCAAAATGAGATCAATTTGATCCCTGTGTAAAAGATGGGGGACAAAATAAACAAGCTGTGCAAATGTGCCATCTAAAGTTCAGCTGAAGGATGAGTTAGTCATCCCACTCTGTACAGACAGAAAAGAATAATTACAGCATCCAAAAACAGTTTCCATGTACATACGAGCATGTGAGAAACTTAAAAATGATAACTGTCAGCCCATCTGCCTTAAAAGTTGTGTCTTTAGTATATGAGTAACTGTAGCATCGAGGCCGTGTGATCAGACTTCTGTCTGACGCCTCTGGGTTTTAATAATGAATGTGAGGTGTAAGCCTGTTTGCTGTCTGACCAAAATGCTTTCCCATCCCTGTCCCTCTGTCACTCCTTTCTACCTCTCATAGTTTTGAGTGCACCTCTGATACAAAACTGTCCTGTGTCTTTGTCCCCTGGCCTAAATCTGCCGGAGTAGGTGTGCAGAGCCGGATTTTCTTTGTAATTTACCATTTTTTTATTCTAATATAACCGAAAGCACGGCTCTATCACTGACATTCAAAACAAAGATTAGAAACGGCTGTTGAACATTTAGAGACTAACTTAAAAACTACATTTAATAGTTTTCTGATGCGCTTTGTTACGGAAATAAAACAGGCCTGTAAATCTCCGTCTTTAAAGTGGGATCAATAAAGTACTATCTTATCTTTACATGTGAATAATCATAAAAACACTCACCCCGCTGCAGTTTTCAGCAGCGTTCCAACAAACACAATCGTCAGTTTTTGCAGGTGAGAAGCCTGTGAGGGATCATGTCCTTGTCACTGCAAGGACATGGTAACTCCTGCTGGTAGTCGAGGCAGGGAGAGCGTGGGATCATTCAGTTCTGCCTATAAAACACACAGTAGTTTCCTCTATAGTGAGCAGTACATTGAGATTTCAGACACTTGTGAGCGATCATTATATTGCATCATCACTGGCAGGTGTGGTGTCACACAGCTGTACCTATCACTATCTATAAAATGTGGGATTATTAGCAGAAAGTTGTGTACATGTTTTCTGTTACGTTACACTGTTTTACGCTCATAATTCGATCTCTCAGAATGGAGGACAGTAAATAGTAGTGATGCACCAATCTGACTTTTTCAGTCCCGATAACGATGGCGATACCTGGGCTTTGAGTATCAGCTGATACTGAGTACCGATCTGATACCAGTTCATTAATGAGCTGTATGCCTCACTGTGTGGGAGTGACTGGGGTCATTCTGTTAGGTGTAAGACAGCATCAATCTTGATTTAACCATTACTTCCAAACTTTTTAAGCCAAAATGTAACAAGTAAATACATATACGTTTAGTGAATTGTTATTTATTATTAAAATAATAAATCATTCACCAGCAGCTTGGTGGAAAAAAAAATCATCAAAATTAGCAGAAATTACAGTTCAAGTGTAAACCTTTCTAATGCAGCAACGACTTGGTCTTAAACAGGAACTAAAATTCCAGTATATAATGCTTATAGTATATAAATATAGAGTTGAATAAATCAGCAACATTGTCACTGATACCCAGGAAAGCTATTTGAGTCAGTATCGGCCCAATAGCCGATCTGGTATTGATGCATCTCTAGTGAATATACACTATATAGCACTGTATAGTAAATGGGGACCACCTGGCCCTTCAAATCAAGACCCAGGAAGAGTGCTGGGCTTGAAAGCAAATTGTCGTAGCGGCCAAACGGCGGTAGTACAACTCCCATGTCTGTCATGTGCCATTGGGCCCAAAAATACTTTTTTTTTTTTTCATTAAACTGGGACAAATCTTTTGGCCCTGATTTATTCAAATCTATCAAAATAATCCCATCTCCAAACAAAGTGGACTGCCATGAACACATACTGTAGTACTGCTTTGCAACTGCTCAAACTCACCACACCAACACCGCCACCCAGTGACACCCAGCGCCCGGGGCGGCCGCCTCCTCCAACATACTCAGGAGAGCCTGCATTTGAGCCCCCAGCTGGTTCACCTGTTCGCCAATGGTTGAACGAAAACCTCTCTTGGTGATCGGACAGCTGCTTAACACCATGGCAGATGGCAGTAAGCTGTTCCTCATGTTGATCGAGCCGCTTTCCTCGGGCACAGATCGCGGTTCACACCTGATCAGAGTCCGCTGAGTCCATAATGGCCAGTTCGTACTGTCAGGGTTAGTACAAGCAGGCAGGACTCAATAGCAGACTCTGAGGCAGGAATGGTCAAAAATCAGCATCTTTAATCAAAAGGTCAGGTCGGTACACGGTAGAGCAGATAATCAGGCAAACAAGTCCAAAACGACAGGCTAAGGGTAATGTCAAAAAACAGGCAGAGATATCTAAGGCCCGGGTAAACAAAACACGAGGAGATAATCGCTGGTACGCTTTTCACTGTGGAATAAGACGAACTGGCACAGAGGAAGGGGAAGCACACATTTAATACTCGAGAGGGGAGTGACTGACGATGCACAGGTGGACACAATCAGGGCGGGGGAGGACAATCAGACACAGGTGAATGGTGCTGGAAACTAGGTCAGGAGGAGGTGCTCAACAGTGTAGGCGGGAAGGCATGCGGGCAGGAAGTGAAGTGCTCTGAAACGAGAGTGAATGTTAGAATGCCAAAATAAAACAGGAAGTGCAACATAAGCATGCAAACAAATGCACAAAACCTAAGACCATGAAACCCTTACACCATGTCGCTGGTCACAATCAATGTTTTTGAGGCTTTTTTTTTTGGTTAAATATTCCCTGGGGAGTTTTTGACCTCTAGCAGAGCCATGGAGCCTCCACATGATGCGCATGGGTGATGCATACTCCTGCAATACATATTCCTGCCAATAACTTCATACTATTCTACTGATCAACAGTTGGCCGTAACACATCAACGTATGATATAAACAATGCAGGATATAAATACCTGAGTTTTGAAAATGTTTGAAGAGGAAGGAAATGCTGTTGACACAATTGTTAGATCTGGAATATAAGGCCCCTTCCAGACTCCTGTTTTCAGTTTGCTCAGATCAGACTTCATGTACAAACTTGGACTCATATCAGGCCTTCAGAATTAGGAGATGTTAGTGGTGTCTCATTGGTTGTTGGAATGTTTTTTCCCCCCTCAGGAAATGCGTTTTTGATTTAAAGAGCTCTATATGTGGCGAATGGTTCATATAGGGACAGATTTAGGAGAACATTGTACACCATATACCAGCGCTGTTTCTCTCAGTCGCTTTGGTACATTTCTCAGATCAGAATTCAAATTCTCAGAACTACGTGTTCAACCTCCACATACTCCTTTTGAACAAATGCTTTGTTGCATTCATGCAAATGATTGTGTATAGTTGTCTGCTGTTTCCTACATTATCAGTGGCTTTATATGTCATATTGATCAAGATGGTTCTCTGTTGAATAGCCTTACCCCCAAAATATCTAGACATTAGTTCACTGCATGTCGTTGCATGCAAAATGTTGAATCAGTTGTCATAATCTGTCAAGTATATTTTATATACATTTATATTAGGGCTGCAACTAACGATTATATTCATTGTCGATTGATCTGTTGATTATTTTCTCAATTAACTAATTAGTTGCTTGGTCTGTAAAATGATATAAAATCAGTTTTTCAGAAATCCCAAGATGACGTCTTCAAATGTCTTGTTTTGTCCTTACTAAAGATATTCAGTTTACTGTCACAGAGGTGTAAAGAAACCAGAAAATATTCATAGTTGGCGATAAATTTAGTTAACTAATTTAACTATAAATTAAATTAGTTTAATTTATGGAGTTTAATTTATAGATAAATTTAGTTAACTAATTTACAACTAATAGATTCATTCGATTCGTTGTTGGAGCTGTGATCACAATGATGTGGTCTGTCAATAAATCACAGTATCAATCTCCCACATATGGTAATGTGTAACTTCATACTGCTGAAACTGATATATGCCATACAGAAAAAGTGCAGCCTTGTGCATCTTCCATCATCGGCATCAAAACCGTTGCCATTTGTAAACAATAACACGAGGACTTGTCATTCTAAACGGCACTGACATGTTCATTGACACAAATATTTACTTTTGAGCAATAAAATAAGGATTTTGAGCAAGTTGGGGCTGTTGCCAGAAATCCACTCACTGTTTTGCAAATGTTAAGGATGATTTTAGAAATGCACCAAAGCGACTGAGAAAAACTGTAATACCACAATATGGAGCTCAAACCCTCAGACCCCCAGCACATTCACAATCATGCACTCAAGCACACTCTAAGGACAACGTGTGTACAGCACATGGGGGGGAAATACTTTCCTCGCAGTACACTGGCCCAATTCATTCCCCTTTTAATCCGCTCTGTGCTCTCTGCCTAATGTGGTCTCTGCTTCTTATACATGTCTTAGTCGGGCCGAGTTAGCAGGCTACAAAAGACTGGTGATAAACACAGATTTACTACTACGCCCTCTCCTTCTACTTTGTTCAAGGTCTCTTTGCTTCCCAGCATCTGAGGCAAGGTGAGACATGCTACACCTTGATTTCTACAGGTTTCGTTAAGACTACTAGTGCAGTAACCGTTCAGAGCGTGTGCCCGTCTGGAATGGACCGATTGCTTGGACCGAGAAGACATTTTTTATAATATAAACCCTGTCCACAGCATTTGAGTAAACTTTGAGGACCAGCTAAAACAAAACTATGTAACAGCAAAAAGTCAATAAAGTAACTTTTTCTGGCTGGGTCCAGAGATGTTCTTTACCAAGTGCTCATACTTTGTAGGAGTTATAGCAAAAACTCAGATTTTCAAACTGGCAGAAAATCAATCAGGAAGCAAATGGTCATGGCCTATATTGATAAGTCTGTCTGGACATACAAAATCCCCGAAAAAAATGCTTCTGAGTTACGGTTCAAAAGTTTCAGGCCAAAATGCAAAGTTCATTCGTATAGCGCCAACTTCTTACCATATTGCACCACATTCAACACTGCACTCCCTAGGGTCCTGAGCAAATCATTCGCCAAAGGTGAAGTAGATCTGATGAGCGGTTCTCGAGATATGCAAAGGACATAGAGAAAGACAGACAGACAATTTATAGTTAGATGTGTCTTGGTCAGCGGTCAGTGTTGGATCTCGTACTTCAATCACATTGCTTTATCCTACAGATACAGCAGAATGTTTTTCTCCTTTCGGCCTTATTCGGCATTTATCCGGGCTTGGGACCGGCACAAGGGAGACACTGGCTTGTATCCCCCTTGAGGCTGTATTGGAGCATCCGGGGATCGAACCACCAACCTTCCGACTGATGGCCAACCTGCTGTACTCTCTGAGCCATGGCTGCTCCAGATACAGCAGAATAATAATAATAATAATAATAATAATAATAATAATAATAATAATAATAATAATAATAAAGGCTTTTCTATCTTTGTATGGAGACAACATTGCCTGATCTGTTTGCTTGCCCCTTCTGGACTGCACTTATATCTCAATCAGAGCAAATGTTTTACATTTCTCTGGTTTGACCTAAAGCAGAACAGACTTAACACGTCTTTGTATTCACCAAGCATCTGCACAACAGCCTGTATACTATGAAATCAGCCATGGTGCATCACTACTCACTTTATAGCGCACATCCTTGTGTGACCTTGTGATTCGGTGCAGATGCTTTGCTGGGATACATAACATATGTGTCTGTACAATAAATAGCAGAATTTGCTTATTGCCCCAACATCACCCTTGCATCCAGCTGTGGGCTCTGTTTCTCTGTGATTCCCCATGGAGGGCTGCAAAGCTTTTATTTATTTTCATTTTGACCTACATCTAGTTAAAAACCTAATATTTACCAGTATTTGTCTAGAAACTGTGTTTCATCAGTAATTATTTGTTCTGTTTCTCCATGTTTGATGCCACTGCATGTTTCTTTTGAAAAAGTGTCATTAAAAAGCTGCAGACACACAAGCCAATGTCTCGAGAGGAGGATCCTTTGGCAACATGTTCCAAGAAAGGCTCAAAGTGATTCAAGATCACATGTTGCCTGTTGGGGTGCCGAGACAAACTGCGGTACAGCTGGCTCTCAACACAGGCATGGCAGGTCGCTCCTCAATCACCTCACAACAGGAGCACAGGTTCATTTCACAAAGCTGCAGTCTTACGGCTTAAGACTTAACTCCATAAGTAACTCCTTAAGTTATACATATACTATATGCACACATACACACACGTGTAGACACACGCATTATGCACACCAAACAGGACATTTTGTTAAAGAAACACTGAATTTCACTCAGTCATCCATTATCACCATTTAACCCTCTCTACCATGTACCAAGTACAAACATCAAACGGTTTTATTTTCATCAGCAGTGTGTTTACTTGCTCTCAAATAACTCGGTTCTTCTGATCACTGCTGTAAAATGCATTGTTGTGCTTGTATAGTTAAATCCCCAATCTGACAAAAACAGCAACTGTGCAGTTTCAAATTGTTCAAAAGTCAACAGGGCTCTGGGTGCTTTGGTTCACAAACTGAAATATCAGAGTTAAAACATGATCACCATTGGAGCAAAATGTAGCTCATTATGTTGAGGACGTGCTGATGGGAAGTTTCACAATACACATGACTGAATATTTACACTCAGTCTAAACACTGCTGGGACACGGAGTCCAGCGTAGTAGATGTAATAAGAACAAAAGAGGTAGAAAAGTAACCATGTTTAGCTGTAGTGTAACAGACCTGTTTCACAGCTCAGCGACTCAACAAGTTAATACAGTGTTACTGTCTATTCAATCTCAGCTTTTATTTACACACACCAATATAAAAAAACACAAATTTACCTCAGGAAGCTTTACAATCTGTACAACATAGGAGACTCCTTGTTGACCCACACATCAGATAAGGAAAAATAAAAATAAATAAAAAGCCTTTAACAGGGAAAAATTGCTAGAAACGTCAGGGAGAGCAAATACTAACACTACCATTACAGGATCATTCTGTACCATGGCTCAATGATAACAAATGCATGTCATACATCCAGTGGTGGACTGGTGCTGTCTGAGGGGCAGGGGCGAATTTTTTTTTTTTTTTTTAAAAAAGGCTCCAAGGTGCAGAAAGATTTCTACCATGTTTAGAATAGAAAATAAAAGCTTTTTTTAAGAAAGACCCTGATTGATATGCTACATACTGTTACGCTAGAATATGTATGGCCTGTGATATGTTGAATGCTTCTGATTAGGCCGCCTATGAGATTTTGAAGTCACTGATGTTTCCTTGTTTTCCTTTTTCTTAGTGAAACCAAGGCAGCCATGAACCTGTTCAGGAAGGACGCCATGACCACTAAGAAGGAGAAGGAGAAAGAGATCAAGTATGAGGACCCTCCAGATGGAGGCTGGGGCTGGATGGTGGTGTTGCATTGCTTCCTGGTATGTCCAGAGAAGAGACTAAAAACACTTCTCACTCCGCAATTGCTGATTTAATAATGTCATGTTTGCTTTTCTTAATTCTCCATGTGTGTTTCTCAGAGCACGTCTTGTATGCATTTACCTCACTGATCTCATCTCTCTCTCATTATTTGCATATATGTATGTGTGCACCCAAAGGTAAATGTCCTAGTGATGGGAACACTGAAGAGTTTCGGGATCTTCTTTGTGGCGTTCCAAGATGAGTTTGGAGGTTCGGCAGAGAGCATCAGCTGGATCGGTTCCATCATGTCCAGTCTGCGTCTGTCTGGAGGTCTGTATCAGAAAAAGCCAGCTCTGCCTATATCTTTTACACAGCTCTGCGTTGTTTATGACTGGATTCAAAGATGATATCTTCGAGGTTTTTCTTTTATAAACATGTCCTCTCTCTCCTTCATGTCACCAATGAATTTGCAAGAAGAGAGAAAAGCTTTTGCTGTTTGAAGCATACACTGTATATAAAAGCCCAGAGACACCAGCCCGACATTAAAGAACAAGAGGCGACGAAGGCCGTCTGCTGCATCACCTCACGTCACCTTTGTCTTGACCGACAATTTGCATTTGAACACGTTGCAAAGACTGCAGCCGACGGCTAGTTGATGAAGTAACTCCACATCAGCAGGTGGCGGTAGTCTGTATTTGTCCTTCAAAAAGGGAAACTAGAAGATGGCGAATGGCAGATATACAAGCTGTTGTTATGATACGTACATGAAGCAAAGCAGCGTTTGCCAACTATTTTCACATTAGTCTCACTGAGTACTTAGCTTCATTCCAGATATACACCGAAAAAAACTAGGTTGACAGATGCTCACCAACATCCCCAAATTGTCTGACTGCCGACCCTCTGCTTGGTGTGTCAGGGCCTTATGAAAAGACTGTGATGTCACCCACTGGTTTGTGGACTGCCATTTGAATCCTCGAGTTCAGCATTTTGGCTGTCGCCATCTTGGTTTTTGGTCGTCTCTATTATTTGTTTTGCAACACAACACAAGAGAGTGGAGCTAAGTACAGCCGAACACTGAAAGTGTTACAATTAATTTTTATGAACTGAAAACACACTGTGAAAGGGTTAAAGTTGTAAAACGATAACACAAACAACTCCCAGACTGGACAACGCTGTGGTAACGACCTGTCAATCAAAAGGTAGCCACGCCCTATTTAACTCCAAATGCGACCATAATTTACTAGCGAAACTACCGATTAAGACCATAAACTCATGTTTACAGTGTTTACTGATGTAAAAAATCAAGTGAGATGTAGGCTCATTTTCTCATAGACGTCTACACAATCAGACTACTTTTTGCAACCATAGTCGCCGCATCCTGCTGGCTGTAAAAAAGAATACAAGTTTAAGGCATTACAGCACTGGCTTCACTCTTCAGAGGTTGCCCACTGATTTGAAGCCACTTTTCCTCTGGATGTTTACACTTCGATGTTGGACAGCAGAAAATGAATAAACTATTCCAACATTGTCTTTGTGCTTCCTCTCCTGTATCCTCTGTAGCACCCCTTGCCTCTGTAGCCTGTGCCAAGGTAGGAACCAGGGTGACCTCCATCGTTGGGGCAGTGCTTGTTAGTGGAGGCTTCCTCATGAGTATTTTCGCTAGCAGTGTCGTGTTCCTCTACATCAGCATGGGAGTGATAGTTGGTGAGTAGAAATGCCTCACTGAAACCCAAATCTGCCCACATTACCGTGAAAGCTACTGTCTGGTAATGTTATTTCTTTATTTAGGAATGGGTTTTGCACTACTATACCAGTCCTTCTCAGTGGTCACAGCGCTGTACTTCCGTAAGAGGCTAGCGACAGCGTATGCGATCGGGCGTTCTGGGATGGGTTTGACCTTTGCCCTTGCTCCGTTCACTCAGCTGCTCCTGGACCAGTATGCTTGGCAAGGTATGCAGAACAAATGACTGGTGTTGTTTTCTGATGCATTTCCCTTTTTGTGTAAGAAGAACTCTGCACATGCAAGGTGACATTTTGGGTCCTGAGCTCTCATTGTCCCCCACAGGTGCAATGCTGATTCTTGGCGGTCTCATGCTGAATCTGGTGGCCTCTGGGATGCTTCTGCGGCCCATCAACGTGAAGCCGCCCGTATCAAACCCTACCTCTCCTCCCAGTCAAAAGAGCCCTGCTGTTTCCCTCAAGAGCTCCTCAGAGAAGGAATACACAAAGAGCTGCTTGAATGGCTCCTCTCACTTGTCCAATGGCATCTCCAAAGCAGACTCATTCCCATCCCTCCCTCCTCCCCCTCATGGGGAAACTGAGAACCCAGGGGGACAATGTACTCAGGGACTCCAGGACCAGTCAGTGAACCCTGAACTGACCAGACTGGTTCTCAATGGTGTGAATGGCCATGAGCCCCACCATGACTTGGGTCAGTGTAAACCCACAACTCCAGACAGCTCAGTGGAGCTCAACGGCAGCATGAATGGGTCCACCATTGTTGGATTTCCCTCGCATGCCAGCACGCCGACTGAGGTGACCATCAGAAAAGCCAAAGTACTGGATTTCTCCCTGCTAAAGGACCCGTTCTTTTGTATCTACACTTGGTCCTTGGTCTTCAGCCAGCTGGCCTACTTCATCCCCTATTTCCACCTTTCTGCCCGAGCCAGAACCCTGGGCATCGATGCCATGGATGCTTCCTTCATCATCTCTGTGGCAGGTGAGGCACGCATTGGTCAATATGTTTTCATGATCCACCTTAAAGGTCCTGTATTCAATATCCAGACCATTAAGTTGCTCTCTTAAATTGTGTTGTAATCCGAGCTTCTCCATACTTTCTGGACATCGCCGGGCCAGCAGTGCTTGCTTGTAGTCTATGTTCACGCGTGAGCATGCCCCACTGGTTAGCTCACAGCTGCCACTCCACTATAGTTTCATATGGCAATTACAGCTGATTACGCCTTCCTGACCTATGGTATCAGTGCAGAAGGGTAGCACCCACGCACCAGTTTCCCCCAAATTCAAATTTCCCTCCCCTTTTCCTTTTCCTTTCCTTTCTCTCTTCCCTGCTCTTTCCCTTTTACTTAAACAACAGGAATGATCCCAATCCCATATTTAGCATCTTTAAAGGAAAAGTTTGCTTATTCTGCTTTTTGACAGATGTTAGATGAGATTGACACCACTCTCATGTCTCAGTAACCATATAGCAGCAGCAAGCTATCTTAGCTTAACATAAAGACTGAAAACGGGGAAATAGCTAGCCTGGCTCAGTAAAATCAGTAAAAATGTTCAACGTGTTGTGGTTTTTACGGGGAGTTATGTGCTGGATTATATCTTGGCCGGGCTTTGCTGGTTGCCTGGCAACTCAGGCCACAACATCAAATCTTCAGTAAAAATGTTTTTGCATGTGGAAACAAGCATATTTCCCAAAATATCAAACTCCTTCTTTAATAATGTTAATTATCTTATCATTAGATGAGGCTCCTTTGTCATAGTAATTACATTGATTTTAACAGTTGACCTATGGTGATGGTTTCTATAAACTGGTTGAGTTGGAGATCAAGTACAACTTTTACTTTTTTATGCAGTTAACACAACAGCCAATGACAGAGCTAAAGCACACCCTTCTACAAGAAGTTATCAATAACATCCTCACAGTTTAATCTCTTAATTGGACATTGGCCCTTATAACAAAATGTCAAGTCGTTTACCCATCGGTAAATACGGAAAGTATCAAAATTAGGGACATACAAAAGAAAACAGAAATGTTGCTTGGTTCACAAACTGGGGTCTAGGGACTTCCAGGGGTCCTTGAGGGCATTCCAGAGGGTCCCAAGCAAAAATGGGAATTATTTATTTTCACTATAATCCATCCATAACTAACACAATGACAGAATATATGACTGTTTTGTCATTGGTTTCATTTACTTTATATAATAAAGCATCAGGTGGGGGACCCTATCAGGGATCCTGGGACAAAATCTTATCAAATGGGGGTCTCAGATCTAATTTGTGTCAGTTTATGGGGTCCTTTTTTGGGAACTCCTGATGAAACACCTTTTTTAGGGTGAATCTCAGGACATGGCAACTGTTATCTTTTAATACATTTAAATTGTATTTTTTACTATATTCTCAACCTCTTCCTGACTTTCCATAGCATTCATTTATACATTTGTTATGAATGTTTCTAATATGTCCCATTTTTTAGAGGCATATTTTTTTAAAAAGACCTTTCCCTCTGGGTACCCTTGTTAGGTAAAGTACTTCTTCTGACTGTGAACCAAATATGGCACCCCCCACAACCAACACCAGCACCCCCTTTCACCTGACTTCCAGCACAGATGTTTGATTGATCTAAATCCACATGATCGTATATCAGACTTATTTGTGGTCACGTATGAATTACAGTGTACCCCACTGGCTGCTGTGCTAATAGCACATCTTAAGTTTTGTGATATTTTTGCTATTTAAATGCACTTAATTGCTTGAAAGTTGAAACTGCTGAATTTTATCGCTGTTCTCATCACAAAAGATATTGCTCAAACTTTCATCCTCTGGATTAGAGAACGGTCTACATTTGATTGTCTGAAATTTGGATGAAGCGTAAAGTCAAAGATCAGCCTGGATGATTGATGTTGTTTGTCTTTGAATGTGGCTTCCTGCAGGGATCTCTCAGTGGCTGTGCAGAGGGAGGTCCAGGTTTCTTTAAGACTGGGTTTAAGAAGTGATGCAAAAAAAAGTCCTCAGTCAACTTCTAGGCATTAATTATTTGTGAGCTGCTCAGACTCTGCAGTCTTATGTAATAATGTGCTTACATAAAAGCTGAACTTTGGTCCACTGGCCAGGGCGGACGGGTTCAGCAGTATGCCATTGATGAGGCCACTTCCATATGGACCGAAAACAGCATTAACATTTTGACCACACGTGCGTGTAATTCTTTAAGAGTGCTTCGTCAGGCTTTGTGAATAATTGAAATGCTCAAGACGGGGTTCTGCATTCATGAGTTACATGCTTCTGTTTTGTAATCCATCCCTTGGTACCCAGTCCTCAGCAGACAGAGATGGTACTACCTCTGATGAAAGGTGTCTTTTAGATAATAACAGTTAAATGGTCACACCAGTTAACACTTATTTTAGGATGTAATAAAGGGAGAGGGTGTGAGAGACTCGAGCATCATAGCAACACAAGAAGTACATGCATTTCTTACATTTTTTACATCATATCTCTTCAGTGTGAATTGAAATCTAGCTGTCTGAATTATGCATCAGTGCTTTGGCTTTTGAGGAAATGGTTTTAGATTGACTAAAGGACTGTGTGTTTCTACACAACCTTCATTTAACAAAGTATCTCTGTCCACATGCATGACTGTCATCACTGCTGTCAACAACTGTCTCTACAGGTATAAATGAGGTAAGGGAAGTCATTCAGGTTTATGTTCATAGCCCTTCTGAGTGCTCCAAACCTCAAATTCAATTGCACAAAAGCACATTCAATCACCATTCGTCCTCCACCTGTTTAATGTGTTCCCCGCTTTGGCCTCCTGTGACTGGAACATTTTTCAAATATAAGGTAGTTATAACTCAGAGCATCTAACAAAATGTGAAAAAGACGGTTGTCTGCCATCTTTGTTATTGTTTCTGGCGCATGTTCAGTACACAAAGCAACAATGGGCATGCATGAAATGAGAAGAAGACATCATTTCCCACGCTCCGTTTTACACGTCCACACAGATAATAAATGACCAAAAAATCTGCACCTTAGAAGGCATTTTCAAAAATATCCATTTATGTGACCCAAAACTCTGTTTGCGTGTGGACGAGAGGCCTAAACGTAGAGGAAAATATCTAATAATAATAATTATAATACTAAATACATGAACTATCATTCAACCTATTTTTGTGTGAATAAACAGTCATGTGTATCTTTTAAGACATCACTGAGCAGTAATTTACTTATGTCGTCACTTCCTGAGAGCCTCCGTGCCGGTTGGAGATGTGTAACCATGGCAACCTGTGCCAACCTCATGTGACCAAAACGACTGTCAGAATCAGTCTGAATTAATTTTACGCCTAGCAAAGTGGGATTGTGGGATATTTATGTCGCCCTAGTGTGCAGCATTACGGACTGTAATATTTCACCATAAATAGTATGCAATTCACACTATTGATTTCATACTAAGGTTTCCGACATACTAAACTATCTCACATACTGTTTTAGAGTAAAACTAACATACTAAATAGTATGTTAGTGTGGAATTTCAGATACAACTACAGTGTCTCTTTTGTCAGCATTGGTGCAGCTGGATACCACCGCTGCTGGAGAAAATTGGGGAAAATGTAAGACAGAGGTCTTAAGAAAATCCTATGACCCGCACAAGAAACACAGCTGGGATGAAAACATGAGCCAAAACTAAGATTGGTGTCAAATAACATTGCTGTATAAAATTACACACTAAAATAAACAGCTATGCTTTAAGAGCTCTTAAACCAACCCCTACATTGTTTCTATGGAGGATATAGATGTCTGAATTTTCCCTGATGGTTATGTCTGAACTTCACGTCAACGAGGAGCAAGACTGACAGATCCTTTTGACTCGGACACGTTTGTTCTGTCACATTCTCTGGTCATGTGCACTGAAAGAGAGACAGAGCTAGAGAGATGGGGTGCCACCCATACCACAAAATCCCAGTGTCCCGCTGTCCCTCTTTCCCCCCAACCCAGCGCCTGTCATAGAGGCCCATTGACTCGGCTGAGGGAGGGAGGCCGCTGTCGTCCGGGTCAGCCTGTTTGTCAACCCTCAGCCACCAGCTAACTGGAGTCGCTAAGCAACACCTAACTGAGTAAAGTTGTTGGCCTGGTGACAAGAGGGGCTCCCAATTTTGTTGGAGTCCAGTCCTAAAGTGGCTGATACAGAGGAGCACTGAGGCGGCAATGCGTACAAAAGAGGAGGCAAGACAAGCCAACTGTTAGAGAAGCTGGGAAAACCAACATGCCATTTATAACCTCTTTGCTTTCATCTAGTGACAAAATGTCTCTCTTTGAAGCGAAGTGAAAGGCACCTCTCCACGCCTTGCAACCCCCCGATGGTTTGTCAATGCCCAGAAGCATGCACATAGTGTACACACCCTCTGTACCTGTCAGAAGAGAGCTAATAATGGCTTAAGGTGCTACTTGGAGAGGCCAAATTTAAACCGCACTGTCCTGAGTTTGAACAAGAACAGCTGCAGGCCTGAACCAACCTGCTGAGGCTAAAACACACAAACAAACTCACAATTCGTCTGTGTGCAAGCAGGGACACCCCAGGACTCTGTCTTGGGTCGCTAGAGGAGGACACATAAACACCACACAGCTGCCTCATGTCATCTTTCTAACCTCAGAGGAGAGGAGCGCTCGAGAGTCGGTTATGTAAGGAAAGCAGAGGTGTTCGCTGACGAGGCATTTCATTGTTTATTCATGTGAACTTCATTCAAAGAGTGAAGATGCAGCTGATCGTCATTAATGCTGATTGATAAAAATGTTACCTTTATTCCCATTAAAGATAAATCTGCATACTTTACTTGCTGCTAACACATACTGTCTGCAAACTCATCCATATTTATCTGCTTTGAGTTCAAACTGAGTGCCAGTGGCTGCAGCCTGTGCAGCTGTGGTGCAGAGGCAGAGCAAAGGATGGGTAACTCTGATCTGCATAGAACCAGTTTGTTTCATTGATCACTGGCTCAGCGCTGCCTGCTTGTAGCTATTCCTGCGGCGGTCAATACGCCACTGCAGTTTCCGCACCGCCTATCACGTTCCAGTTGACCTCAGCAGAGAGCAGCACATATCTGCCCAGTCATCATACCCCGACTGGAGCAAACAATCAATCAGATAGCATGGAAGTGCATAATGAGTAGTTTTCCAGGGTGTTGTTGGTGTAATACAGATGTTAACACATGGATATGTTACCCACCGCATTTTGGAGCATAGTAACAACTGGGACTTGAAATAGACTTGTCTAGACATCACGCTTGTTATTAATGCAGATCTGTGTAGTTTTGCTGCAGTGTTTCTGCTGTCTTTGCCCCACCCTCACACACACACACACACACACACACACACACACACACACACACACACACACACACACACACACACACACACACACACACGGTAGAGATGCACACTCTCCTCCTCCACTCTGTTGTCATAAAATGACTGCATGATTTTAAAGGAATGCTCACAAGTCCCTGCATGTAACTTTGGGTAGATGTCCTCATTAACTTAACGGCACTAAAAGTACACTTTGCAGTGCCGTAACTGACTTTGACATTTAACTCTTTCAGTGTAACTGAGCAGCAGTTCAAAATGCAGGCACGATTGTCGGTGTCTGACCACTGTGCTGTAGCAGCGCTGATGCTAAAGTCCCGCCAGGATTATCTCAACACCAAAGGACAAATTCTGTTCTGCATGTGACTGGAGGGAAGCCGCCGGCAGGGCAGGTGCATGGAGACGGTTGAAAGTTTATGTGAAACTTTAAGGGCCGGTTCATTCAAATTAAAAAGATAAAGGGGGTACAGTACAGTCACAGGAGCAGCTCTATTAAGCCGTCCACACTTGATCAGCAGTAAAATCTCTCTGAGCTGGCTGTGCCATTTTTTCCAGAGGATATATTCACATGAACGGAGGAAAGGAAATAACTCTGGACTCAGCTGTTGGTGCATTTTACAACTTTTAGATGATAACTTAAATAAAGTGGCTTTTCCTCCAAAAGAAAATTACCCGCTCAGTTACAGACATCTCCTTCTCAATGTAAGTGTATAGGAAAAAGTCTTTTTGGGCCCAATGGCAGGTGATGGACACAGAAGTTGTAGTTCCACTGCTTGCTTCAAAGCCTGGTGCTTCCTGGGGGTTTGGAAGAGCGGTGCCACCCGACTAGGCAGAAGCGACTGTGCGGTTTGCCTCTGCAAAGTTCTGCACCCTGCTTCGCGCTCTGCTTTGAGCTAAATGCTAACATGCTCCTAACGACAACATTACAATTCATCGTAAGGGGGACATGCATTTGTTTACCAAATTTCATGGTAACCAATAGTTGTGTGAAATGTCCACCTCATGGTAGCTCTTGAGTAAAAACAAGAGTAAGTTATTAGGATTCATCACCGGGGAACCATCAATGTCTTCACAACATGTCATGGCAATGCATCTAATAGATACCAGTTTTTTTCTTTTTTTTTTTTTTTCAGAATTTGGGTGAACTGACTCTTTAATGCATTTAACTTGCAGTATGGTATTATTTACTGCTAGTGCTTAAACGTCATAAATTTGATATTCAGAGCATTAATGTAGCAGCAAACAACTATTGTCTATGTGAAGATATAGAGGATTAATGTCTATCCGAGCAGAGAATGAAGTCTCTCTCCCTCTGTGTGTTGTAATCCGACCTTCTCTGTGCTTTGTCTAGATAGCCGGGCTGGCCGTGCATGCTTTTAGTGTATTCGTGCATGTAAGTGTACCCCACTGACTAGTTCGCGGCCGCCGTTCTGCCCTGCTCTCATATGGTGGTTACAGCTGGTAACACTGTACCGACTGACGGGCATCATCGTGGAAGCATAGCACCCACCCTCTCCCATCCCCATGTTGAGAGGCAATAGAAATGCATTATTTAGCACCTTAAATAATCAGTCTGCTTTATTCCATTAATTACTCTGGTTTCTGGACATTTGTGGCTGGACTGGATCTGTTTTCTAAATGTTAAATGTGAAGTGTCTTGATTATTGAAGAATTTTTTTTTTTTTCTAAAAGGTGAAGAGAGCATGGATGCTCTTGTGTTTTGGATTCCATCAAAAACTAAAAGAGCAGTTTCCTGTTAACCTGAATATTTTATCGTATGCATTCCCCAGTCTGCCTCTCTTCTCTTACTCCTTCCTTAAAGGGATAGTTTGGATGTTTTGAAGTGGCTTTGTATGAGGTGCTTATCAATAGTCAGTGTATTACCTACAGTTGATGACAGTCAGCACACCCCCACTTTGGAGAAACAGACAGGAGTTACTGCACAGAAGCAAAGCAACATGCTGCTGTGGACAGGGCCGACAGCAAAGCATATTTTAATTACCTAAAAGAAAACCTCACCTAAATAAAATAAAATAAAACAAAATAAAATAAAATATCAGTCTAAGTGTATGCTATTTATGTTTAGGATATTTTCACCAGTTTACCACGCCGACAACACGGAACTGAAGCCGTTTTCTGTGCTTTCGCCAAAGCAACCAAACTCCAACCAAACAAACACTTTATCTCGCAAAATACAGGGTTGCTGGTCTACCACTGCCTTGATCGGTTAGTTTGATCGTGCTTTTGTGACTTTGGTGAGTCCGAACTAACAGAAGTCACACAATAACACAAACTAACTCATCCAGGCAGCGTTAGACCAGGGTTCATTTCCCTGTCGGAAACATATACGGTACACCTAAACTGATTCAGATTAACCGTCCTTTTAGGTGGGTTAAAATCATCCACAGTCGTACATTGTTTGCATCCTGTCTGCTTCTCCAAACTGGGGTGTGTCAACCATCATCTATTGTAGATAATACAGTGATTATGGATAAGCACCTCAAACAACCCCACTTCAAAACACCTGAACTATCCCTGAACGATGAAACAGGAACTTTATTTAACCTTGTTAATCCACTCTGTATCAATAATGCTTTCCAATAAGTTCTAGCTACACACATTTAAAAACAATAAAGTAATTAAACACTAAGTCCCGAATTTCCCTCCAGGGATTAATAAAGGTTCATCTTATCTTATCTTATCTTGAGACCCAGACTCATCTTCATTCATTCACTTTTACATTCCTAAGCCTCGCCTGTCTGCCTCCATTGCAGGTATCACAGAGACCATCGCCCAGCTGGCCTCGGGCTGGGTGACCGACAGGAACCTCTTCCATAAATACCACTACCACAAGGCCTACCTGATCCTCTGCGGCGTGGTCAACCTGCTCTCTCCACTGGCCACCTCCTACATCCTGCTGATGGTTTACGCTGTCTTCTTTGCTATCTTCTGCGGTGGATACATGGCTCTGCTGCTTCCCGTTCTAGTAAGGAGGCTGCACTATCTGAACTGTGCATTTGTACTTTCTTAAAACAAATGAACCTCTATTACTAGCGCTAGTATTACAGTTTTATATAAATCCCTAGAAAATAACTGATATGCTATAAATTTAACTTTACATATGGAGACCGTGTTCAGTTGGTGCATTGTATTTGTGTGTTGGGATTTTAGTACCATGAGAACGTGGCTTCATTACATCATTGTGTCACGCACTGAAAGGGAGAAGTACCCTTGAAGCAAACCTTTGGAGATGTTTCCCAACTGGGTCTATGGGTGGATCAACATATTAAGTCAGCCACTATCCAGTATCATCAGGTCATATCACACCTGAGAACAAAAAATGTGAGGTCGTATGTGGTGTGGGTTCACTTTGTGATGGCATGGTCTCAAAGGGCAGGACATGCCTCTGGGCCTAAAGGCTGACAAGTGTGATAAGTTTTTTTTCTGAATGTGAAGGGAAGAACCAGTCAAACCAGTCCTCTCTGTCTACTGATATGAAACAGATTTTCCTAACAAGGGTTTTCTGAAAATGACTTTGAAAAGCAGGTTAGATTTACATCTAAAACCTGCTGACATCTTACGTATAGTTTGACGTAGGGCTTGATATGATGGTATCTGTGTTCTATTATCTATTATCTCCGACATCCATTGCTGCTATTGTGCTGACAGGCATTGTGCATTACAAGTAATTCAAATGCAAACAAGGATCACTGCACCACTGATAGTAAAATCACTGGCGTGGAACCTGCTGCCACTCCCAAACTGACTGATTGTTAGATCGCTGCTTCATTGTCGAGCTGCCGCCTAAGCAAATGGCGTTACCACGGTTTTGCACTCGGCAGCTCACGTTATCGCTGTCTTGGAAAGGGAGGAGTGAGCAGAGGGTTACTCAGTTGGTTGCAATCTGTAGCCACACCAGCAGATGCCACTAAATCCTACGCACTGTACCTTTAAATAAATAGCTACCAAGACGCTGCAACCATTCAGCCATTTAAAATTGTTGTATGCTTTGGAAAATGTTTGATTTAATGTGGTAGTAATTAGGGCTCAAAGGTCAATCGATCGCATGATCACATGATTGTCCATAGTTAATCGCAGTTCATCAAAAATTAATTGGACATTTTTATATTTGTTCAAAATGTAGCTTAAAGGGAGATTTGTCAAGTATTTAATATAATTATTAACATGGGAGTGGACAAATATGCTGCTTTATGCAACTGTATGTATATATTTATTATTGGAAATCAATTAACAACACAAAACAACAACAAATATTGTCCAGAAACCCTCACATTTACCATAAAATATATGCTCAAATCATAACATGGCAAACTGCAGCCCAGCAGGCAACAACAGCTGTCAGTGTGTCAGTGTGCTGACTTGACTATGACTCGCCCCAAACTGCATGTTATTATCAAGTGTCTGTAAAGGGGAGACTTGTGGGTACCCAGAGAACCCATTTTCAGTCACATATCTTGAGGTCAGAGGTCAAGGACCCCTTTGGAAATTACATGTTTTTCAACAAGCTAGCATGACATGGTTGGTACCAAGAGTTTTTCTAGTATCATATGATACCGGTATCGTCACTCTAGCTTTAAAACTGATCACCCTCCAAAAGACTGAATAGCGGCCAGTGCCCAATGTTGGATTTTTATGAGGTTAATTAAAAATCACAAGTTGCATGAATAAATTAAAGAAATTACTGACATTAAAATAAATTTGTGTATTTGCTTTGACAGTCATGTGACGTATACTGTATGTGATTTGCACAGTCCTGCGATGCATGCAAAACACTTTTTTTTCAGTTTTAAAATGGAAATAAAAAAAGATGACGCCCCATCAAGAGCTTCAGACTGACTGTGTTCTTCTGCTCTGCAGGTAGATCTCGTGGGGTCGGAGAAACTCAACAACTCCATGGGCTTCTCCATGTTCTTTGTTGGCCTGGGTTGCCTCACAGGACCGCCTTTGGCAGGTGAGTGGATCACGTCATGGAAAGACATGTGCTAACCCACTTTTCCCATATGCACACAATACCAATCCTGTACACATGCAGTGCATATGTACGGGTTTGTAGCCATGACGTTACTGTTATTGATTTGTTTCACTGAGGGCAAGGTGAGTGTGTGTTTGACGGTCCATTAGAGCTTCAAACAGGGAGCGAGTGAGTGAGTGGGTGAGTGGGGGGATCAGTGAAGGGGTTGATAAGCCTTTCTTATGAATATTTATTTTTTAGGGGGTGTTGTGTGGCACATATTTTCATGAGGCCCTGAATTCCTTCCAGGGCCTGGCTGTAAGCCTGCAGTCACTATGGAGTGTGAAAACTGAAACACTCAGGAGAAAAACAACCTATAGTTAGTGCAGGTCTCAGTGCAGCCTGGGACTTTGGGGTTGCTTTGAAAAAAATGCATGCAGGGGTTACTGGGTCAAGTTTCATCTTGCCTAGGAGCGAGTCAAGTAGAATAACAGTCCATGGCTGGGTTTGAGTCACTTTGTTTAAGTGATGGCAGATTGCCTGTGTTAGTCTTAGAGAGCTGTGTCTAATCTGGACTCAGTTTTTTGTGACTATGTATTTTGTTACATCAGGTTGTGGCAGATTCTTGGTCTATGCCTTTTGTAGGTCAGCCAACTGAAAAAAAAAAAAAAAAAAAAAAAATCAGCTGCGTAACACATGAACTGGTGTGTGAATGAAACCCTTCACCATCTTCAGTACATAGAAACTTGCTCAAAACTTGTCTCATCATGATAAACGTGTGTTTTTTCCCTGTGAATATGTGAGGTATTTCCAGGAAATATAACTCTCAGTGCCCTTAGGTAACGTTTGGCTCCAGTTAAACCAGGGGGTTCCCTTGAACTTATTGACATGTCCCAGCCTACTTCTTGTGTTGGGCAATCCTTTCAGAGGAGCTTATGGGTTTCGGGGTTGAAATGTGACTAATGACCCCCTTTAAGGTGGTACAGAAATAGCATGTGGTTCTGTTTACCGTCGCTGCAGTTCAAGTAAGACACAGACGTTAGGCAAACTAAGATCCCTCATTGTGAATAACGCGGCTATTGTCATTTCCACGTCTTCCATATTGCCAACAGTCTGGTATCTGTCTCAGCTGTAATGTGGTCGTACCTGCTTTTGATCTGGTCCAGTGCCACTTTTATGAAGGGAAATGTCAACGGGGCTCTCGTAAAGACAACAGATAAGAACACAGAAAGTCTTCAGTATGGTTTACACTGAAGTCATGCACGCTAGAAACGTGAGTCACATTCTGTAATGTAGACGCATGAAGAATATAACAGTGTGTCGAACTGGTAACATAAAGGATTTACTTAAAACATTTTAAATATCCATTATGGAGGAAAAATACCACCTGAAATTAACTGTAGTAAATAAATTTTATGAACCAATGTCTATGTATTTTCTAATAATCTAGTAATTTAATGAGGCAACCATAAACCTATAGATTAATATTAACAGCGTTAATAATTAAACCATTTACTAATTAATTAAAGGACCAGTGTGTAGGATCTGGCGCTATCTAGCAGTGAACCGAAGCCTCTCCTGTGTGCCAGGCGTGTTGAGGAACTACAGTGGCCGATATGAAAATTCAAATGGCGGTATGATAGAGCTGGTTGTTGTAGCGTAGCTTCGGTCTTTGGGAGCAGAGTCAGTGTGTAGAGTGTGTGTGTATGTGGGAAGTGAGCAGTGAAGCAAGAGAGAGAGAGCGATGGCAATGGGAGCGAGTAATGTTATTGACTCCAGCAGGAAAAGTTAAGTGTTTAGTTTGTCCATTCTGGGCTGCTGTAGAAACATGGCAGACTCTGTGACCTGCTCCCTATGTAGATATGAAGGGCTCATTCTAAGGTAACGAAAACACATCGATTCTTACTTTCAGGTGATTATACAGCAAAGAAAACTAAAAGTATATTCCATGTCTGCCAATAGATGCTGGCCCATTTAGCCAGTGCCTGAAATGGGCTGGTACTCACCTATACCGAGTACCAGCACTTGTGATTTTTGACCACGAGTACCCTTACCTTTTATTGCGTACTGCCACCTCCTGGTGAGTCTAAGACACACCCCTAAACAACCACGTAACTGTGTTTACGACGTTGAGCGCTAAGTGTAAATAAACTCCTCAGGTTGTGGTTACGTCTGTGAGACGCAGCTGTGACATGAGGCTTCATGGAGCCGGTGTAACAGCTGTATAGATTAAAATGACATACTGTACTTTCTATACGACACCCGTGGCCAGAAGCATCATATTTTTAGTTGTCGTCCCTGTTTCTATATGTACGTCAGTCCGGTCCATTATCTCATGACGGCCTGTAAGGAATTTCTTTAAATTTGGCACAAACGTCCACTTGACTCAAAGATGATCTGATTAGATTTTAGAGGTCAACGGTCACTGTGACCTCATTAAAAATGTTTTTGGCCATAACTCAAGAATAATTTGCTAATTATGACAATTTCACAAAAATGTTGAAGAGGATAAAATGATGAAGTGATAACATTTTGGACAGACATGGATGTAAACTGCAACTTGACACTGTGGCAAATTCATACAACCACGAGGCAGTAATTCTAGTTTGTTAATGACACACTACTATAATATAACGCAGTGGTGCAGGCAGAAATCACAGTGTGGGTGGGCACAGAGAAAATCAGCTGGGCCGAGGCCGTCCAAGACCAAACATCTACTTAATAGGTTCTGAAATGCATATATTAACCAAAAAGGTCATTACAACTGTACTTGCCTGAATGCACCACAGTTTTATCATACAACCTTTATACATCATCATCATCATCATCATCAGAGCTAATTTCCAGGCACCTGACATGTATCCATGCAAACCGTACAATCCACCTATGTCATGTATATAAAGCAACCTGTTACATTAATCATTCAATATTTATTCCAGCATATTTGCACCATTACCCTACTGTATTATTGTTTTACAATCTACAGAAACAGCCTGACACATAGTAAATTGTTTGTATTATATATTTATTTATTTATATCTATATATATTCATTTTCTTTCCTTATCCTTGTTGGGATTTGTTGACCTTGTTTTTAGCTGCATTTCTATTTTTGCATGTACAATGAGAGCAAATAATGATAACCAGAGTCAGATTCCTGGTAGCCTATGCTGGTTCCCAACCTGGGGGTCCCAACCCGCACAAGGGGTCACCAAAGCTTCACAGGTGGTCGTGAGGCTTTCTTGATTTTAAGTGGTGCGAAAACTTTTTTTTTTTTTTAAATATACATTTGGCCTATATCTCAGCATTTCATTCATTTCTGTGAAGAAAACTAAATGAAATTGTTGTATTTGTTGTAATTGTGTAAAGTTTGGATTATTATCAAAGATATAAAAAGTATAATAGCACATCCTGCATGAGACAAGTACGCAGTTAAAACAACCAAAGATCTAATAGAACAATGACCAAGCATCAGGGAGGAGAAAACACTGAATTTGTCAAAACAAAAACCTATCCATCATGAATGCTGAAAAAAGTATATATTAAAAAAAAATCACAAAACAGATAATTGGTATTAAAAGCTCCTAAAATGATATCTGATGTAATATTCACAAGAAACAATCTGCTCAAAATTAATTAAAATTGCAGAAACTTCCTGCAGCTATTGCTTTCACTATTTGGGTTAATTGTACAGTTTATCGGTTGGTCTGTTCTGTTATTGTTATGCATTGCACACTCGACAGGGGTCACAGGGGTCGTCAGTTATCTCAACGATAGAAAAGTGGACCAGGAAAAAGTCAGGAACCACTGCCGTACTGTATGTGTAGGCCCACTCGTACCTGGCTAATCAGTCTGATTCTGATCCAACAAAACAAGCATTAACAGAATGACACAGTGACAGACGTAACAGCGTGTGCATCATAGAGCAGCTGCATTAAAAAATACACTTTAACACACAGTCTGGCACGGCGGCCACATTCACACACACAGCTGGGATCAGTATCAGCATAAAATACAATTGTACACCGAACAAAACCTAAGCAATAAGCAATCATTTTTAGATAAGCCACTGCAGTACAAAATTGTAAATTAGCTTACTTTTGTTGATCACAGCAGGAGATGACGTCTTAGTGTTGAACACTGAAATGATGCAGGTACAACATGTTCAATCTGATGTGATGCCCCGATGCCAGTTTGCATCTGACTGACAGTTGGAAAGTCCTTCACCAGTAGCTTGTAACGGGTAGAGTGACGAGGGGCCACTTTGGTTGAAAATGATGGCTTCCTCCTGCTCCTCCGGCTTCTGTTCCCCAATGCACAGGTGTTTCAGTTTAACGAGTTACCGTGTTATCTGGTGACCTTCAGCCGAATGCATCTGTGTGTTCGTAGTAACTTTTATTTAACTGATTGATGTAGATAATAAACAAAGAGGAGTAGTTATTTAAAACTGATAAAGTGAAATTCAAGGCGTTCCGTTCATGTTTTCAGCAGCTGCTATCACTAACAAGCAATCAGACACCAGCTGCACACAGCTGACGAGGCTGTTTTCCTCCCAGCTGGGCTACTTTGATTAAGTTGAGCTGGGAAAATAGCGTTGGGCTGGAAGATGAAATTTAAGCAGCTTTTGTCAACATTTGACAGGGTAATGGTTAATATTGTGAAAACAATATTACCAAAAAAACTGTTATTTTATGGTCAAAAAGAGTCTCAAAATCCAGTAAACGTTGTTGTGTCCACTCACCCACATTATTGACTTTAGATTTAATATGAGAAATATTGACAGGAGTTGTATTCAGTTGTCATTATGGATAAGGGAGGATCGTCTTACCTTGATGTCATCGTTGACATTAACATGGAAATTTATGTATTTGGCTGTCTGACTGCACTCTTTGTGGGTCAACTGTGATAGCCTATCTATCTAACATTTTATTTTCTATTGTGCATGTAATGTTTTTATGGTTGGGTTTCTGGCAAGGTTTATTTGGGCTGGTTTTTATAACATTGGTTTGGTTTGAAGTTGTGACTGGTCTGGAAACTGATCTGGCAACACCAGCTGTACACTCAGAGACCCAGGCGCTATAGACCCACGTGGCTGCTATGACATATTTTTATGGCATACTATAGTAAACTATGAGTTTCATGACATTATTTAATGTAAGTATAAAATGATGAGCGTATTAGGTCATGAGTGACCATCGCCTGCTGAGTCCATATTCATCAGACAGTTCACCAAAGTTGAATCATACTTCGAATGCAGAGATGCAAATTTTCCTCGTAACCAGAAGTGAATGTTTTTTTTTCCGCTTTTCCATTTGCATAGAGTGGAAGTGAATGGGAGACAAATATTTATTTTGCATATGTGTGACTGTACCCTTAAAATGTATTTTTTTTCTCAAATTTCTCAAAAACTGTCCAATAAAATCATATGAATCTTTGTACACTATGGTCATAGGGTGATCCTGAACAGGACTCCACTGGAAATCTATGAAGTAAAGGTTTCTTATGACAGGTCAAATATGAATATTTGATGATATTTTAACTTTGAAAACGCTTTGCAAAGCCTTATAAATGCATTGTTTATAATGCATTATAGACATGGCATTCATGTAAGTGTTACCCCAAATTTTTCTTGAATGGTTAGATAGACCCCTGTAGTCCAGGGTAATGTTTGCTGACTTTCTATGCATTTATTTGGCAGTCTGAACCGTCCTAACCCCACATGCATGCTAGCATATTTTTCCAGCACAAACTCAGCGACAAATCTGACTTTTTATTTCAATCTGAAAAAGTATGAAGCTGCCCTGAACCCAAAATACGGGGAAAATGACAAAGGCACCTATAGAAATGTACATATATTTATTGATAATTGCTTAAAAACATTATTATTTATATATACAATTCAGGGTTGTAAAAAAATATTTTCACTGTTTATACATAAAATACAGCACAAAGCTATAAGAAATAAAACTACAATACAGTCTATTTGCATGTTAAGTGATTTTACCCCAACTCGTTCATGTGTCTTTCATTGAAAGCCCACGTATTCCTGTAAATCAATAAAAATGTCTCTCAAAAATGTTTTGTGTACACGCACAAATTACACATTTGTGAAATCCCCACATCAGTCTTTTCAACAGGCTTCCTCAGCTCGTCTCTATATGGATAAAGTTGTGTTGCTATAAATGAAACGTGCAGTGTATTAACTAGTGAATACTCTTAAAGTGTTTGTGTGTTTGTGATTTGCAGGCTTCCTGTACGACTACACTCAGACTTACGACTGTTCTTTCTACCTGGCGGGGCTCTGCTATCTGCTCTCCTCTGTCTCCCTGTTCATGGAGCCGCTGGCTCAGCGCTGGAAGGCCAAGAACAAACTGACCCGGACCAAGAGGGCGGAAAGCAGCTGTAAGACCAACGGCTGCTTCGCCCCCGACCGCCTGCAGAACGGCGCTGTGTAGGAATGAAACCCAGGGAAGGCCTTCGATCTTGAACCAGCATGCTCATAACTTGCCACGGGCCTGCATACCTTGGACCTTGGACTCCAGCTTCAAGTCGGGACCCAAGTGACCCTTAATTTCAGCGGGAGCGTTACACAGGGCGAGGAGACCACAGTAAAGTGTCTGAGAACAGGCAGGACGTTGGCAAATAGATGATGTTGAACTTTTACAGAGCCAAAATTTTAGTGTTCCGCAAAATATTTTACTACCTATACTTGTTCTTATCAGATGCATCCAAACTGAAACATACAGCACATTTTAATACTAGCTGCTTTGCAATAACTTATTAAAACACAATCTGAGTCTGTTTTCCAATACAACAACACAGCTGCATTCACTCTGCAGTGTCTTTCCACTGCACATAATATTGCTGGAAACTAGCTATGCAGTCGAGCTGTTATCCTTCTGATGTTTCTGTGATGGCATTAATGGAAGCACATATCCATGAAATACTTCCAATTCAAAGTCTTGGGAAGCCTTTACGTATATCTGTAAACCTGTACTCACTGGTATGCACTTTGGGCCAAGTTGTGATTATGCTGCATGACGTTTCCTCTGAACTTTAGAACTGCCGATAGTTAAGATACTGAGCAGCCGCTTAAAGGGAAAATTTGGCACCTTTCATGTGGATGTCTAATCAGTGTTGACGGTAGTCCGTCGAAGCAATTAATTAATCAGTGAGTGCTATGTTGACCGAGAAAACTGAGCTCTCCTGCTCGCACAGCATGCCGGCAGTGCCTACATGTACCAGGATGCACCTCAGCGGTCATGTACATGAATCCAGGAAAGTACAGGAAGTAGACAAGTCGCCATAACTGCAGTGGCGTCTCCCTACAATATGTGCATGTTTGAATGCAATCTGTCCTAAGAAGTGGACAAAAAACTATTCAGCTACTACAGCTACTTTTGACAAACAATGTCTAGGAGTTTAGGAAGAACCTGAGCAGTTCTCAGCTGCCTAATGTTAATCTAACATGGTGGAACAAGTCAGCTAAGTGAACACTGCTTAGCTAACGTAGCTAATGTTAGTGGGCTAAATGTACCGTCTAGGGGCTGTGGTGGTCCCACAGAATAAATTAACTCAATCAGATAACTGTACTGTATCTAACGGCATTGTGAAATATAACATTAGGTTCTCTAACTAGGGCAACCTAATGACCACAAAGGAAGCATCATTAATCGGTCGGCATCTCGAAAAGATCGCGTACAAAGTGTCCGTTAAACCGTGTTTAGCTGGTGACTCTCAGCCGAATGCGGCGTGGTTGCTCATAGTGACGGCTGCTGTTGAAAACATGAACAGAACATGTAGGTGTCGTCGTAAAAGCCTTCAGTTTGACTTGAATCAATATTAAATACATACTTATCTGTGTTTTTTTTTGTTTTTTTTTATGTACACCGACCATTTATGTAAGCTACTAAAAGCAATCACGAATGCTTTTGGCTGAAAGACACCCGTTACCAGTTACCAGACACTCAGCGGCCGAGTGACAGCTAGATGGTGTAACACACAAAACGGTCTAATCTATACGCTTTCACAGCTAATGCAGCCGCAGCCTCGGCCTCTCGACTGTCAAGATGCTGTAAAACGTATCCTCATTCATAACATCCTCTGCACTCATTCTGGGATGCCATTTTCGCTTAGCTAGATTGTAATACAAGCGAAGAGAACAAGAGCGGCATCTACAGCATGCGTGCCTCAGTTGTGTCTAGAAGGTGCAAACACTCGCAAGACTTGCTGTGACCTATCCAAACCTTAACTATTCAAGGTCAATGCTTAATAGTAACTATTCAACGTCAATGCCTCACCTTAACTATTCAAGGTCAATACCAAACTTTAACTATTCAAGGTCAACACCAAACATTAACTATTTGAGGTCAATGCCAAACCTTAACTATTCAAGGACAGTGCGTCACCTTAACGATCCCACAGAGAGTTTCACCAGTTTGCTGGTTCCCCTCTAGCTACAACTGTGCGCCCCCTGGCCACCCAGAGGTAGAGACTTGAAATCCAAACTATTTTTGTAGTTCTTCCTTGCATCGTCAAAATAACTGTGCTGGATGGAGGAAAAACAGATTTTGCAGCCGCAAGCTCGGCTTTCTGGGTCAATATAACATTATTGCTTCAATCGACTACATTTACTATCAATACTGATTGGAAATGGTGAATGTGGTGGTGAATTGTCCCTTTAATTGCAGTCTGCTTCTATGACACAATGTGCAACCTGCTCTTAAAAGCCAAAAGCTGCAGCTGCTTCAGTAGAATAATCTCTGAACCCCAACCAGACTATTAGGCACAGGGGTAGACTGTATGGCATGTGCTAGCATTTAAAGGTATAATCATATTCTCCTATTTATATCTTTATTATTAATATTCTGGATGCTTTTATTGTCTGTCAACTACTTCTGCATACTTTGACCATTTACACTTCAAAATGTGCAGCACATTTAAGACTCTGTCCATCTCTTTTTATATCTTTCTTTCAACTTTTTGAAAAGTTTGAACACTTCCTTTTCCCCTTTAACCCCTTCATGCTCATTCATCTACCACCATTCATACTTTATGAGATTATTTCAATTATTTCACACCTCTCTCAGTTTTTCTGGAATTTCAGCTGATGTTTTAAACCTTATGTTTATGTGCATTGGTGACAGACCTCATAGCAACAGAGCATTTAAAGACAGTGAGAACTGATGTCTAAGCTTCAGCTCACACTTCAGCTCCTTCTTACACTTCAAGTGACCATTCAGAGTATTTCAGCGCTTCATCTTCAACTTCTTTAATCACATTTTAACCTGTTTACAGTGTTTGCACCTGCATTTTTAAATGCAAGCGAGCAAACTTACTTAAATACTACAAATACAACCAACTAGAAACTGCCTCTCTTCTTCTGTGGTTCAGCACTGATTCCTCTTAGTAACATTCACATTTACTTGGCAGCACCTGCAGATCATACAATGGTCACGTCTAGCTCATTGTTCATGAGCTGTTCTATGCAAGTGCACAAACACAGACAGCTCACTTGCACATCATTTTAACTGTGACAAAAGATACAAACTTCTGAAAGAACAAGACTGTCTGGTCGGGATTTAGTTATGTTTCCTAAATATATTGATTACAGTCGGACTCTTGATGAGACAGCAGGGTTTTCTGTGTCATTGTGTGTGATTAAGTGTCTCTGGCCAACTGTGTTACAAAGATGTTGCCCGTATTATAAACTGGACTGGTAGAAAACTGTTGCCCAGCTTTTTTGCAGTGCCTGCAGGCGGCCTATTAATGGCAATGCAACTATATAATTATATGTTGTTTATATATGGCAGTCTGTTGGTTGTTGTTTTTTTATGTTGTAGAGGGTTTTGTGTTTTTCACCACTGTTTGCCTTACAAGGTACTGTATTGTATCTTTACTAACTTTCCTGTGATGTCAGCCAAAGACACATTAGAACACAACTTGAAGCTTATTATTGGTAAATATATATATATATATATAGTTTATATATCATATAAAACACCCATTATTGAGTCATTAACTGAGAACAGTATGTGTTTTGTTACGCCGCCCTCTTGTGGTGGAGGAAAGCCTCTACTCAAAGAATGCTGTCTCAATTAGTACCAAATTATTCCCCCTCATCTCACTTTCACAATACTGAGCAAGGCTCTTTGTATTTTCAGTAACGACAGTCATGCACAAAAGCTCTTTTGGCCCACGAGTTGCATTCACCACCAGTTTTCTTTTGTGATTGAGGGCCACTGAATATGTTGTACCATAAGAAATCTTTTATGAAATGTATTTGATGCTTTAAGTAGATTTTGGTTTGGGATTATTTCACTTGTTGGTTATCTGGGTATCTGGGTATTTTAAGGAAGTTTATGTTTGAACAATATCTTGAAATCCTTTTCATGTCCCTTTGGTCTTAAACGCCACTGATAATGAACAGAGTTCTGTCCAGTGGTGTTTGGTTTTTGTTGCAAAAAAATTCATTTATGGGTAAAGCACTGTTTTGTCACTACTCTGGCTCCTGGATTTGTGAACTGATAGTTTAGGAAATATGCTTAACCAATCATATAGTATATCACGTTCCAAGTCCTTAGAGTTCATTTTTAAGCCTTGTAACAGTCAGCTGTAATAAACTGACATGTGACTTCAAGTCTGTTTTTGTATGATTCTGACATTAAATGCACTGATACCGCCTACTTCTATATGTGCAAGGAAAACACAAGTTGCCAAATCTTTAACACATTTTATTGACATATTTTTAGACACACTGACGTGAATAAACACAATGATTCATCCACATTATTACATTCATTTTCAACTTGGGTTTTTAAAGTATACCCAACAAATGCTTGTAATTATTTCACTTTGTTAAAAAAAAAAAAAAAAAAAGGATTCAGCATGTCTTTTCAGATTGCTAATGTTAATGAAAGCAAACGGGTTACTTACAGTAGATGACCCCTGATGGTGTGTTTACTGGCGGCCTGGAAACAAACTGCTGTCCAGTGGAAATCTGTGTAGGAAACACAAACATGATTTAATCTTGATCAGCAGTTCACAGAGTAAATTATAGCTGCAACGATTAATCGAATAACTGATTAGTTGTCAAGTATTAAATTAATTGCCAACTATTTTGATTAAAAAATAGGCAAAATTTTCTGATTCCAGCTTCTTAAATGTGAATATTTTCTTGTTTCTTATCTCCCCTATCACAGTAAACTGAGTATCTTTGATTTGTGGAGAAAACAAGACGTTTGAGGACGTCATCTTGGGCTTTGAGAAACACAGATCAACATTTTTCACCATTTTATGGAGCAAACAACTAATCTATTAATCAAGAAAATAATCAGTGGTGCAATTTAACAAGCAGGATTTAAACTTATGAGAAATTTGAAATATGAAAAAAATGAGTGCTTTATACTACAGCTAACTTCACCACAGTCAGCATCAATGAAATATCACAAGCTTTGCAACAGTATTAAATGAACAAATAGAGACATGTGGATCTGAGGTGATCGTACATCCGTTAACAGTTACAGCATGTTGAGATGTCTTACTAACACTAGCACAAAATTATAATTCGGTGTCTTTACAGAGGATTATACTGTAGGTAGCAACCTTTATCTGTAAATCTGGTGACAGTTTGATTGGACTCAGTATAAATTTAATTTCTTAATTTCTCAAGATCTAAATCAATTGATTTCACTTTGAATAGAAGAACACTTTGCACATCCATTAAATGAGACAGGTGTGAACCATTACCATTTAGTAGATCAAAAGTTGCAAACAGACACACTGTCTCATGTGTAATCCTACATTTTTTGGGATGTTACGGTGCTAGACCTTCATCAGGCAAATGATTAGTGACAGTGAGAAATCATATTAAATAGGGAGTGGCTGTAAAATCTGTGTGTGAATAAACTATATAACAGTCTCTGACATCATACATGAAGCTGGAAAAGTGAAAAAAAAAAAATCTGTGTAATGGTCAGAAATACACCCTAAAATCCTTCCATGGGCTTACAAAGTTTTTTCAAGACAAAATACTTTATTTTCTTCTCAGTGTACTATATCAGACAAAAGCTAAGATCTCCAAATACCCCAGAACACCTTTCCAAGCGTCATATTGCTGCTCGATATATTGATGTGTGATTATGTCATTGCAGGTCTCTTCTGGTTCTGGTTTGACACTGGCATAATATCACATATAGCTGCTCAAACAGCCTCAATATACTGGGAGCAGATTAAAAAGCATCCTGTTATCAGTGAGATGCAGCCGGCTGACAGATTCAAGAGTCACGTATTGGCCACAGATTGATTTTATTTTTACAAGCTGCATTTTGATTGCTAACTTGAGGCATGTGATGGATTTATAAGGTTCAGGACTGGGCCTCCTTTAAATATCACATTAATACTCTATTTCATTAACTGGAGGTTATCATTTGTGGCCTGCAGTCATTAACATCTCCTAATGCAAAGGACTATTTTGTGTCAGACGCAATTTTCTTATGTCATTATATTTACTTTAAATTACATTATCCTAACTGATATTAATATGTTAGGATCCAACGAGAAATAATCTAATAAAGGTGTCTTGGACAGGATCAATAACACTATTATGATCAGGAGGGGATTACTGACAACGTTCAACATGAATGTAGGCGTTTTAAAACAAAATGCTGCATCTTGAAGCTGTTTTGTCATGTTTGAAACAAATAGACCTTTATAACTGACCGTACACCTCACGGACTGCATCATATTAGACCATATTACCCTTTCCTGTACTTTCTATTTTTAATTTTCATGAGTGGCAAGATGAATCTTCACGTGAATCATAGTAATCCCCATTGGTTTTAGATCTCTGTGAAAACACCTAAGTGTGCAGTATTTCTTTTAATCTCATCTAGGCAGGAGGTTCAATAGCTGTTGTCTTCCAAAGGGCTGCAACTAATGATTTTCACTGTCTTTTAATCTGTCGATTATTTGATTAGTTGATTAGTCTATAAAATCACAGCACCGCAACACAGGATATTCTGTTTGCTGTCACAGAGGAGTAAAGAAACCAGAAAATATTCACATTTAAGAAGCTGGAATCAGACTTATTTTTGCTTTAAAAATTACTCTAACCGATTAATCGATTATCAAAATAGTTTGTGATTAATTTGATACTTTATATCCACAAAAACGTGATGTGCAGTATTTTTTTTAAATCTTCTCGACAAGGGGTTTTAAAGCTGCTGTAGTTCAACTGTAAATGTTCAACCTTTTACATCAATTTTGCAATAAATGTGAGCAAACAACTCTACATATTATCAAGACTATACATTCAGGTAATTCAGAGTCACTATTTAAGTTAAAGTCTCATCATTTGGTTTTGCTGATTCTCAAGCTGCTGATGGGACACGTGATCGGTTATTGTGTGCGATAAATGGACCTGTTGTCTTCCTAAGACTGCAGTTCCTTTCATCAATCTGTTGATTATTTTCTCCATTAATCAATATATATTTTGGTCTATAAAATGTCAGAAAATTACGAATGTCAAAAAAATGTCAATCCGTGTCTGAGAGGACATCTTCAAATATCTTGACAACTCAGTTTACTGTCATAGAGAAAGAGAGAAACTAGAAAATATTCACATTTAAGAAGCTGGAATCAGAGAAACTGATGATAGTGTAAGATTAATTCAGTAGTTGACATGTAATCGATAAATTGTTGCAGCTCTATACCTTAAACAATTGGATTTATGCAATCAGTGGAAATAACCTCAGTAATGACTTTGGCTGAAAACTAGTGCGTCATTTGTTATTGTAAAACATGTGGTGTTGACACTTTATACTTACCACTGCTGCCTGAGCCACCGATACAGACCTGGCCGGCAGCTCTTTCTCTCCCTACTCACCCTCGTGTTGTTTCTATACAGCAGTCGTACAGCGTTACCACCTCTGTCCTGGGTGTCTGTCTGGTGTGCATGAGAGTGATTTGTCAGGTAGACTGTGAGAGGAAAGCAGGCGCTCCGTGGTCCTCAAGATGGCAATGTTTCTCTAGTGGAGTTAGGGGTCCTTCTCGGCTCAGAGCATTTGCTTTCACACTACTATAACTAAAATGGATGGCAGGAGGAAATGGAAAACTTTCTTTCCTGTGTAAAGTGGCCTTAAACTGTATAAAAGGGCACTGGCAAAATAAACAGGTCTCCTAGAGGGATCTGGGGGAGGGGTGGGGTCCGCAGTATGGATTCCATCCAGCAGTGTCAAAAAGGGGAAACAATTTTGGCCTGTTTTCATTTCCACGCTGCAGCAGACCTCAGATGACGATGGAGCTTCAGCACACGTCTTCAAACAGAAGAGAACTCAAAGATGGGGGCAAACTATATTCCTAGCTGAGGTTTGGGCCAATCCTCTTCCCTGAGCCAAACTTTAAGTCAAATCAAATCATAACTGGGCAAAGTATAATAAAGACCAATCAGCCCAGTGGTTCAGCTTGGCCTCTGCAGCGAGACAGCTTGAACTGTAGATGCTATGGATGGAAATTTCAGAGCGGTGTCACACACAATCTCTCGAGTGGAGTGTGTGACGGCCGGTGATGGGATTTCTTCAGCTCCTACTCAGAACCAGGAACAATGCACATGAAACCCTTTAGAGTAACGAGCTGGGAAGAACAACAGGATACTGGCCACGTGCTGCTGTTTGCTCCCGCCCTCCATTTCCGAGCTGCACTGTTGTCTGCATCTGCATCACACTGCAAACTGGCCGTAAACAAGAGGCAGCAGAGGCTCCTCCGTCCTGATCAGGTGTTCACGTGCCAACAGGAAACGTTGAGGGTACAACAGGGGAGTAACTTATGATGGGAGCTCAGAGCACGCCTGTAAGCAAACAACGATCCTCACGTGACACAGGCGTCTCTCCTCACTGGTGCTAAACAAACTGCAAGTTGTCTCCCTTTTTCGTGTGCAGAAACAAAACTTTCAAGTGACAACTCCTTGGAAACACAATAAGGTACGGCAGCGCGTTTCTTCAATTCACTTCCATCGAAGAAACAAGTTTCCCTTCAAATGAACAATTTATTGATAATCGGTCACATTAAGTGCCCAAACGCACTCGCAGGTATGTGAACAGCTTCGCACGGGCTCTACGGATTTTCCTTTCCCATGACATCAAAGTGTACATTGCTCAATTTTTCCATTTTAAAACAGAAGTCATCATAGGTGCAGATGGGACACACAACTTAAGAGTTGCCTCATTAGTGAGGACTCACAAACACCTTCTCTGCAGAGGTTTGCAGCTCTGCACTCGTCTCCTCAAGAGTCCAACGTTGAAGTGGGTGTGACATTCACACAGAACAAGTTTCTGACATATTAATGTTTTCATTACATATTGAACCAAACTCAGCAAATTGTAATTCGGGGTGGGTTACTATTGCATGACAAACATACAATGGCAAAACAAAATATGGTAAGTAGGCCTTGGGAACATGTTGGCAGGCATGACTAAAATATTGCCCAATTTAAACGTTTAAAATTTAAATTCAAACATGAACTGTTAAAGTTTAAAATTACACAGACCTACTTACTGAACAAATAGCAGGCTTTTGTTACTTCATACCAACATATTACTGATAGTGAATATTATTATTATTCTTGGAGGACCTACTGGTTTCAGAGCAATAAATGAAACAACACAAAACTCTCTAAGCTTTTTTATCCATTACTACTGTAGTTTTTCATAGATCACATTACACAACCATGTCTAAGGTAGGGATGCACGAAATAAAAGTAAAAAATATGAAAAACATGTTAGTATTTGCTTCACTATGCTATGCATATTGTGTTATGGGCTGTTCCCTGGGCAGAAAAATATCACATCTGTTAGTATTTAGCATTCCACATAGAGTCGACATTAACAATTTAGTTTTACCAGTGGACAAACACTGTGGTCATTGTCTATCTTGCAATCTGGTGTTCCAGTATTACGTTAATAAAAGATAATCTCAAATTCAAACCATGAACGTTATATTTCAAACTGAATTCACGACATTAGGTAACTGAAATGTGTGAACTGTATCTCAATGAGACGTTTTAACTGGTGACTTTCAAAAATGATTTCCAACTCTGAGAGCACACACATGCAGACCAGAGTGAGTCCATAAAAATTAAAACACATCACATAACTCCTCTACAGTACGCCATACTGCATTTTTTTGTTATCTTGTTGTCATTACCGTGGATACCAGATGAAGGCAAAATAGCCCAAAAAATGAATGGACTGTGGCGTGCACACTGGAGAAGAGCTGTCCGACATGTTTTAACCTTCAGTTGTTACCAGGATTCTTCGTCCTGACTAGTTTTGTAACTGCAGTACCAAATCACCCACTGCACTTTTACTTAAAACCTTCAAATCAAAAATGACATGCTCATCTTTGTCTCCATCCATCAATAAGTGATTATAATGTAGAAAATATTATTGCACTGTAATTCAAAGCTTTGCAAAAGGATGTTTTCTGATTCTCTTCATGCGAATGTATAAGAGGTAGACACAATAACACCTGTACAATCTCAGACAACACAGTATAATAGCTCAGACACAAACATGACCTTTGTTATGCTTGGAATTTTCAGCTTTTGTTTGCACTGTATCAGGGAGGTCACCATTATAGTAGCTAGAGAGGCCACTGTTTGTGTTTCAATTGTAATGGAGGTGTTATTGTGTCTTCTCAAGGCATTTCAAAATTGTTTTCTTGTAACTGAGTTGGACAGCTAAGATTGTAATCCTGTAAATGAACCAAATATTTGTTTTCTATATGACTCATCTCTTTTTAAATGTAATTTATTCAACAGATGCTCCTCGTATTTTAGTGTACTATGACTGAATTACTGCAGGTTTATGACTTTGTGAGCAATTCACCCTTTCAAAGTAATTTCAAAAACACACATCCTTTTAGTTTTGTAGGAGGGCACTGTTTGTCCTTTTAGTGGATTACATGGCAACATACAAACACTCAAGAACCATACCAGTGTACCCCATAATGCAGAACACACAGCATGCAATAGTTACTGACATACAGCAGTTTTTTTTTTTGTTTGTTTTTTTTTTTTTACACGACTTGAACTTAGTGTGTTCTGATTTTTTTTTTAAGATGCTCCACGAACCACAATCATAACCAGATAGTCCTCTTCACTTTTAGCCAGAGCTTTGGCAGAGGAATCCAGGAACTGCTGGGAGAAATCACAGGGAGGGAAAGCATGAAGAACCCCCGTGTTGTCTTTATCTCGGCTCCCTCCCACGGGTAGGCTGATGACTCCAGCTGCTTGTTTTTGGTTGAGGTAGGACACCAGGTTGCGGAGCGGCCGCTGAGTTGAGGCTGCGGGGTCCGATGAAGAATCCTCTGTGGTCCCAGGAACTGCCAGCAGGATGGCGTAGCCGCCGGGCCCCGCCACCTTGATGCGTCGGGACACCTCATCAAGCTTGGGCTGGTCCAGACGGAGACGCTGGGTGATCTTTAGCTCGCTCACCTGCCTCCCTGTTGTGCCCTCGACGAGCAGGTCGCTGGCTACGTTGTGGTCGCCCTCCAGCAGGTGCATGTTGGCAGGGAAGTTGCTGTTCTTGAGCAGCAGCATGCCATGCCAGGCCAAGCTGAGTTTGGTGCCGTCTGGTTTAGACGACTGGCCTCCTTTGGAACTGCTCTCAGAACGTTCTCTCTTGGCCAGCCCCTTACCGCCATCGACTGCTTTGCGCTTACGCTCTCCAACTGCTGAAACAACATTGCTTGAAGGTCCCTTGTCAGAGAGACTCTGGCTTTTGAGTCTCCGTTCAGCCACACCTCTTTCCAGGCTGCTGTGGCGTTCTCGTGTGGGAGAGGGTCTCTCGCCCCGCAGAGGGCGCTCTGAGTCACTAAAGCGCCCTCCGTCTCTGCTGCTACCTCCAGGACTGCCATCTGGAGAAGCGCGTCTACGCCTTACTGTCCTCTCAGTGCTGTCAGGAGAGTGGTCTATATGCCGTCCGTCCTCCATTACACGTCGCTTACGTGCAGGTTCTCGTCCCTGCAGCTCTCGCTCCAAAGACCAAGGCTCCCGTGCCCGTCGCTCACGTTCCAAGTGCTCCAGAGACTCAAAGGGTGAAGCACGTACCCGATCCCGAAGAGCTGGGTTGGGCCACTCGGTTCCAGGAAAGAGCTCTCTCTCCCTGAAGTGAAGCGGCGGTGGAGTCCTTTCCCTGACCCTCAGGGGTTCAGGTGTGGCACGGTGGACAAATGACTCAGCCACCAAGTCAAACGGCGGTATCGGGAGCGGCTGCAGGAACTGCTGTTGGTAGCGATGCTCAGTGTCAGCAAAGTCCACCCTAAGTCTTCTCTCTGGACCTCCCAGCGGGAAGCCCCTCATGTGCGTGCACGCTGCTTGTGCAGCGTCCAAACTTTCATACTGAATGTAGGCCCAGGTGTCCCCCTTTCTGTAGTCAATGGTCCTTATTGTGCCAAAGCGATCAAACTCTCTTGCCAGGGCTGCTACAGGAACCCAGGGTCCAAGTCCACCTACCCACAGGCGTGTGGTGGGAGTTGCTTTCCCATAACCTATCTTAATGGGGTTGTGGCCCACTATTTTGCCAGACATACTAAGCTTAGCCCGGTGAGCCATGTCAAGATTCTCAAATTTCAGAAATCCATAGGTGCTGGTTTGTCCCCGTGTGGGTCTTTTAATGTCCACTTCAGTTATGACCCCAAACCTGTCAAAAGCTCTCCTCAGGTCTGCTTCTGTAACAGTTATGTCCAGGTTGCCTAAAAACAACGTCCTGTTGGCTCTTTGGTCATCTTCAGGAGATATAAAATCCTCCTCACGAAAAGCCGCTCTCTCTGCAATGAAAGCGGGTCGTGCCCTGGCTTCAAACAGGGCAAACTCCCGGTCCCGCTCCAGCTCTCTGGGTAAAGGGGGCGGCGGGGGAGGAGGGAGCCGTCCCAGAGCTAGCTGCTGCAGCCGGTAGTCTCTGTATCCAAGCCCGGTGGGCGAGAGAGGTCTCTGCAAATGTCTATGGCTTTGAGCTGCACCATACAAGTCTCTCTCCACGGGGGAGCGGCTTCTCCTCCTGTTGATGTACACAGCCTCGATTTTCAGCGGGCGGTCGTACAGCACCAACCGGCCCCTCGCGTGCTTAGCGGCTCTGGCGTCCTCCGGCTTCCTGAAATTCACAAACGCTATCCGCTCGTCGTTGCTTCGGCTTATCTTAACGCTCACATCCCCGAATTTCTTAAATTCATGAAATAGTCCGTCCTCAATGTCTTCGTCGCTCAGCTGCGTGCCGAGGTCGCTTATTTTGAGGGTTTTGTACTCACTCTCCGTGCTGGGCGGCTGCACCCGCTGCTCCCCCCGCGAAGTGGTCCTCGGTGAGGCTAAATCCAGCGTCAGGCTCAGGTTGTGGTTTTTACCGACGGAGCTAGCAGCAGACTGACAACTGTGATTATTTCCAGTCCGACTATGACCGTCGAAATCCCTGTCTCTTTTATCACCGAGTAGACTCCTTCTCGTTGAACCACCGTCGCTTTTGGCCGAGCTATTTCCATTATTACTCCCACTGGAAATGGAGAGAGCCCCCATTTTCTTGCTGGTCGGGTGGCATCCTCCCCTGTCTCGTATATCGTCCAAGGCCCGGGAGCGTTTTTTAATCGGCGACCGCTCTTTACCTTTCATTTCAGTCCACACGGAGCCGGCCCTTGGGACGCCTGTCCTGTTTTACTGTTATTTCTGCAAATTGGTGCAGAAAATTATTGAAATGAAAAACGGATTTATTCACTGACCCTGCGGCAAAACAACAACAGTCGCCATTTTGTAAAGATTACTGCGGAGGCCCGCCCCTTCGACCTGATTGGTTCAGAAAGTGGGTGGAAAACTTTAAGGCACGTGTCAATCATCCACTGAGACATTATATGGAAATGATAATTTATAAGTTTTCCACTTTTTGTAACGATAAGTGAAGGCAGTGGACACAATTTCACGAAAATTTTATAATGTACTGCGATTCAACGATAAACACCAACACAACCTGTGACCTGTTATCAGTAAACACCTCTCTGACATGCCGTCACAATACTAAACATGATAAGCGTAACAAGGTAGTATTTATTTAGAGATTTACAGTTCATCACAGGGCTCCGTGAATGTGTCATTTGAATGTATAATATTTGTGAGCTGCTCCGTTATTGTCCACTCCTAGTCAAATTATTTTGATTATTATGGACAGTACACTAAACATCTGAAATGTCCACATTTTGTAACATTAAAATCTATTTTCACAGGAGGGGAAAAACGTTCATGGTGCAGGAAGGGATAGAGCTTTAAGGATATAAACTTTATACCTAAGTCGACCTAATACCACAAGGTGGCAGCATTTGAACAGAAGCTAGAAGGGTACACCAGCACATAAGCCCTTAACTAATCCTTAAAAATGACCTTGGATAGGCACATGGCCCTTCCCTGTGGATATGAGGACAAAGCAAGCTGCCGATCAACAAGTTGTATTGCATTTTCTCATAAGTATAAAACGTCAGAGTTTGTGTCATAATTTTAAGACTTTTGGAAATATGAAAAATGTAATGAGCAGCATTTAAGGTAGCCTGATAAGGCGTTAATTAGCTTAGTTTTGCTTTGTTGGTTAATTAGATATAGTTAAGGCCTTTTACATAGCCTAATATGTGAATAATTAGCCTATTTAGGTATTGTGGTTTAACATGCTTTATTGTAAGCCTTTTAAGTCGCTCTATAAGTGAGCAATTTCGGTGTTGTAGTTATTTGAATATATTTTAGGCCTTTTAATTGGTTACCTCTGAACACTTGGTTACTTTTAGAAAGCATACAAGAGTTTCCTTTTTGGAGGTACAGGATAAGTTGAAAGCAAAATTAAAACAGACTAGTATTATTTGTCATTTTCTTGTCCTTTATTGGTGTTATTTACTACCCATATTTGAGTTTTTTTTTTCTTTTTTTGAATCATGCTGACATAAAACAACATCTAATTTCTATCAACCACTTTTTGCACTTGGATGTGTGTAAAAACATTTTGCACACACCTTACTATTAAATACAAATAGTCAGATCAGTGTGGCAACTCTTTTTCTGATAAATATCTGCAAGCAGCCAAATACTTCATGAAAGGCTGTGTTGAACTTGCCTCACTCCACTTTTTGAGTGGTTGCTTGGTTGTCGTGCTACCACATTGTTTAGCTTAGTGGGACACGGTAATGCTGTTAGACTACTTCAAATACAGGGATCTGTTGTGTCACAATAGCTCTGCACTTCAAGACCCAGATAAATCTTGTAGAGATCAAAGCTCAGAACGGTGGCCAGCAGGCAGCTGTACGCACTTTAATGAGCATTAAATCAGATTTTTTTCGTCCATTAATGAGGGTAAGGGTATAGTAATTTTCTAGTGACAGTCTTCACCCAGTGACCCTTACACACAAAGTGATGCTTGGTTAATAACTGCCCGCAGCATTGTGCTCTCTTAGCTCAACATTTTTCATTTGACAAATCATACAAGGCCTTTGCAGCCTGATATATTGAGCCAATACAGATCAAAGCTTACACCACTGTAACTTTAATGACAACTTAATCAAAATGTATAACCGCCTATTGTAAGATGAGGTCATTGGTGCTGTTTTTAAGTGGAATACTGCCTTTACAGCAGCTTTTCTATTGCTGACAGTGTTCAAGAGTTAACATACCAAATTCAGTACAAGTAAGCCACTGAGTGTCCTCTCCTGTTTAGACAGATCTGATTAACCTGCTCTCTATCTAAAAATAAATATCAAAACTGAGCACTGATCCACCATCTGCTATTTCTTCAGCTTTCCTAAAGATGACCATCTCCTCAATCCCTTATCCCCACTGACAGGCCTCCTTATCTTCTCCACTTAATCTGGGATTTAATCACGGGGACTATGTAACTGCAGTGAGGGCTGCCGTCTCCCAGGGCCTGGCTGGAATTTGAAGCTGTGGGTGTGGAAAGTGTTTCTGATGGGTTTGTGCATTCTTCTATTGGAACCACATGTTGGTGGCTCACACAAAACCCCGGCACAGACTGAAAGGGAATGGCAGCTGATCCGCCCCGGTATGGCTGACAAGGGAAAGGAGAGCCAGCGAACTCACCCGTAAGCCATGTACACTTCTGGAGAGTAAGTGGAGCTTTTCAGGGCTTTGTCCAACAGTGGAACTTTCTTTTTTTTTTCTCCCAATTCAGGTTCTCAATCTCTCACAGATTTAAATGTTTGCACATTTGACATGAATATGCTGGTATTTAGTAACATATACCAGATGTGATGGTACCATGCAGTTCAGTGTTTCCTTGACAATAAAGTACATTGTTTGGAGGAAAGCGCAACAAGATTTCCTGAAAACAATTTTTAGGAATGCATGTGAGACTAACAGAAACATATTTCTGTCATATTCTTCTTTAAAAACACAACACAAGAATATAAGTGTTTATAAATAAAAGCAGATGAACTGGCAAATAAAATGCTCTGCACCATGGTAACCCCAATTTCTTCTATTAAACCTTGAGTCATTACTCAGTTGGTCAGGTTTACCTCTGATGCCAGATGTGAATGAGAAATGGCTCAATGTGAAGCCATCCTTCTGTGGGAGGCTCTTTACGTTATCATCAATAGTGGAGTGTGGTCGCTCAGTTAGCTCTCCATTAATGAACCTGCCACTCGCTCCTGATAGACGAGGTGCCACCTGAAGGCTTCTTGAAGCGAGGCCAAGTACGGCGCACAAGTACGGCCTCTCCGAGCACTTCCCGAATACAAAGAAGCTCGCTTCCCACACAGCAGAAATCTTTGTGTTTATGGCAACCGCAGCCTGTGAAGCATTTTTTTTTTGTCGCACAACCACATTTCCAGATAAATATGTGACACAGACTTTTGGTTCAGTTTTAAGTCACATGAAGCCTAAAATAATTCCGGCTGAGATCGTTTTTGTTCCGTTTTCTTAATCTCTTTTCCCCAAAATAGTTTCCTACTGACAAAAACAGAGGATTTAGATGGAGGCCTTTATTACTGGTCACACTACAAATCACAACAGACAAAAAAACAATGATTAATATGATAATTACAATTTTTACATGCTTAAATAATTTTTCCTCTTTGGTGTCAGCATTGTGATATCAAACTAAAACTGGAAACAATAAAGTTCATATTCATATACTGGGTTTTCGTGCTAGAGGCTTTCCCTCAATGTTCATGAAATTCATATTCCAAGATCGTCTGAATTGTGAAACATTGGCTTCGATAAATGTTAAGAGGAATTATTTGAATCATATGCTGAGGTGGGTGTGTACATCAGGGACTGTGTGTATGGGTCAGGAATGTAATATGCTTTGGCTCAGTCAGTGCATAATGGGGAGCAGGCACTGTTGTGGGGGTCATGTAGGCCAGGAGAGGATGCTGCCTGGCTCTTTGGCTTTCATGCGCAGCGCCACAAGACCTGTCGGCTTGTAGTCAGTCTCGGGACCCTCGATGGAAGGGGGCCCGAGGCCTCCTGGGAAGCCGTGGAGCGAGTAAAGGCCGTTGATACCCGGATGGTGAGGTGGGTGGTGGTGGTGGGGATGGCTGGGGGACGCGGGCATGCCCATGAAGCCCTGCAGATTGCTGTGGGGGTGAGGGTATGGACTCATGCAGGACGAGGGGATGGAGTCCGCTCCTAGGACGCAGCCAGCACCCGAACCAGCGCCTCCTCCTGAAGCCGCCCCGGGCCACAGGTTGCCCTGCATCTAGACGGGGAGAAATTTAGGACAGGACACATTTGTGATGTGTCTCAATTTTTGTACTTCCTTACTTGCACGTTTGCACTGAGAAGTGTGGCAAAAAGCAGTGCACTCTAAGCGTCCGGATGTTGTACTCCAAATGGTCAAAACGTTGTGTTTGAAACGCTGGACACTTCTCACCCTCAATGGTCGCCATGTTTGCTATTTAGCAGAAGGGGAGGTGCCACCAACCTATTTCAAACTTGTGAAAATGGCGGGCGAGGAAGCTGCAGCAGTTGAGATTTATATGGCAAACACCAAACTATACAAATTTAAGTTGCGTTTTTTCACTAAGTACCACACTTCAGTAGTCAGATAGAAGCCATTATGGGGTTAATTTATCCATCTGAATTTAATTATTGCTGATATGGCGTGATGTCCGTGACTGATTATCACCAGCTTCTGGTGAGCGCACAACAGTCATGTGCGATTTGAGACAAGACTACCCTGTCGAAATTCATGCACTACGCATGTACATAATGTGCACAGTGTACTGCATGGAAGTGTAGTAACAAATGTATCCGAATTGAGACACAGCTTTGTAATCTGATGAGATGAAAATGGAAAGACTTCATACTTTGCTATGATCACCAACTAAAGATACAACATCTGCAAAGGTCAGATAGAGCTTGAAAAACTAAACAAAAAGTTTTCACAGCAGGAGGAATAATTTCTTCTACTACAACATGTATGTCGTGAGATCTGCGGTGGCCTACCTGGTACGTATCATGGCGAGGGAGAAGAGAGATATCATATGTAGCAGCAAAGTGGTTGCGGACTTCCTGGATCTTGCCATAGCGTTCCCGTTTCCTCCACTTGGCTCTACGATTCTGGAACCAAACCTTTCAAATACAAAAATGAAAAAGACAAAAATTTTAGAAGACAACAGGTCTTGTTAAGGTCATAAACTGTCTTCCATATCGTTTTGCATTGCGATATAGGCTAGGCCTATTATTATTTCTCTATTATTGGATTTAAAACTATTATGTTCACTTTGCACTCAAGTTCTTAAAACGAGAAACAGTACTTTTCATTTATCAAGTATTTAATTCACACAGGTGGTTATTTCATAGAGAGTATTCATTTACTGAATTACCAGAAAACATGCTGTATTGTGATTTATATTGATATCAACATATGAAATGACATATCGTGACAGAAGATTTTGGCCATATCGCGCAGCCCTAAATATGAGGTAGCTGCCCAAACACACACCTGAACCCGAGCCTCGGTGAGCTCGGTCCTCAGGGCCAGCTGCTCCCGGGCGTACACGTCGGGGTAGTGCGTCTTTTGAAACACTTTCTCCAGCTCCTCCAGCTGAAAGGTGCTGAACGTTGTGCGATTGCGCCGCTTCTTGTTCTTGCCCGATAAGTCGATGGAGTCGGCGATAGAGTCCCCCTGTAAACTGCCGCCTGGCTCTTTCAGCTTGCCACAACAGTCTGTGCCGATGCCGGGATAGCCCATGGTCTTCTGAGCTCCTTTCTCTCTGACTGAGACACGGAGGGCACACGGAAACAGGTAGACAGTTTTAGATATTTCAGAATAAAAATAAATGTATATGCAAATTCTCATATTGTCAGTTCATCAGAGTTAATTCACTGTTACAGAGTTTTAGATTGCTGCTACCTTGTCTTTAAGGCATCACATGTTTAGGGTGCTGGTTTTATGTAAGATTTCGCAATCATCAATGTCTGATTACGATTTTAAAATTGTCTGCGTATTCTGTCAAATACTTGGTGTTATCTGTTTTACTTCACCTGAAACCCACTGTTGTTGTTCATCTTGGCCAGGACACTCTTGAAAACAAATACTTTAATGATAATAACTACGATTTAATAAAATAGAAATATATATATTTATAAGGTTTTGTAGGGTTGCAGAAAAGTTGGGTAGGATCCAGAAAAACACCAACAAAACAGCAGCCTTTTACTAAGTAACACAGATAAATATTCACACCTACAGCTAACTTACTTGCTCTAATAATGAGGATGAGAAATGCACAACATTTGTACAGAAAAGGCCAGTGCCAGATGTCGCCCAATAGTGGATTTTTAAAGACCAATATAAAAACAATAGTTTGGAGCAGGAAATAAATACCTAAATAAATCTGTAACTGAACATCAAACTCTAAGAAAATCTAAATATTACACGAATACCACTTGTCTGCTTGCTGAGTGGAAAACTGCTTTCTGAAAAAGTATCTCAATCTATCTAAAATATAAATAGACCGATCAAAAAGGGTAATTTAAAGTCTGTCGTGCGTCTATGGCCGGAGAGCAATGAGCTCCAACTCTCCCGGTCTTGAAGTGCATTTCATGGGGTCTGTAACAGCTGTTTAGATTATCATCAGAAGTGAATGAGTTGCACACAGATATTTTTCATCAAAAGTGGCCTCATGGTGTGAATGGAGCATTTGTGCAAAACGGTGATGTACGTCCCAGAGTAACTGATGGAGGCTGAGCAGCCATCGGCCACTTTCAGAGCCCAGTTTCACCGATTAACCATAGTCTGCAAAACATCCTATCGGCACCGATTAATCAGCTAAAGCAACTAATCGATCAGCCTCTACTGGAAATCAAATCTCTTTGCATGTGAGGCACCAGTGCAAACAACTGAATGATCAACTATTGTCACTGCCAGAGAAAAAGTTTTAGACCGACAGAATAATTCTACACACTCTTACAAAAGCAAATTAAACAGGTATCACACCAAACAATTTGTCTGAAAATCTATAATCTTTCGCTTGTTTTTTATGCTTTTCACTTTGAATCCCAAACTACCGTAAGAGGCTGAACTGTGACGCAGAGAAAAGCAACATTAATCCAGCCGAAGAGCGATTTAATTTGATTAGCTCGAACAACCCCTTGTGAACTCTCAGTGAGTTGGTTTGAATTAAACCCACAAGGCAATAAGTAAAAACACAATGTGATTTGTTAAATTTGGAACTATTGAATAAAAATATTTGGGTTCACATTTCAAACAGACATATCAATTTATTCTATGGGAAACTATTGCAATGTCCATGTCAAAATATTCAGCTTAAAAGTAAGAAATCTAGGATACAGCACTGGACTATATGTCAAATTTCTATCTGATAAAGCACGTGATTGTTTGAATACACTGAGTTGTAACGGGAAACGTGAAAGCATTATTTCCCTTCCTGTTAACCGACCATAGAAAGGGCTGCTCCCTCCTGCAGTGTTTGGATGTTGTTGTCTATGTTCATTACGTTTAACCCTGAGCTTCAAAACAAAATCACTCTGCATCTAACTGCAGGCTCTCGCTCACTGGGGGAAGCTGAGACATTACTTTGCTATTCCCCTAATTCAATATGGGGCCCAACAGAGAGCACTTTTCATTACAACATTAATTTCCTCAAGTCCATTAGATCCCACCTCGCTCCGCAGTTCATACTGAAAACGTTCTCCGTTAAGATTTCAAACTGGGGCCACAGGACGCTGTATAGCTTTTACCCTGTCAAACAGCCACATCCGCTCTGCCTGCAGTGTAACAGGAGATCTATGTGAAATGCAGGAAAAGGCAAATAGAGGATATATTTAAAACGTATATGTAGGAATATCATGCTGTGAGCGTGGGGATCAATTTTAATATACTGAAATAATCGTGGTAGAAATTTAAGCTGCTTCCTTTCCTCTTGCTCTGTACGGTTAGGCTTTCAATTTGTGCAAAACAGTCGTTAAAACACGTTTCACACTGTTTATTTAGTGGATATATAATATTCATTGGTTTTAAATTCATCTGCTATAGTTATTATAGTAGATGAACAATAAAAACGGAGAAAATTAAAAATGAAGCAATCTCAGCCTCTAACAAAGGATTAAGGTTTGAACTTAAAGTTCACTAAATGATTTAATAGTGAGGGGGTATTTGATTGATTATGTTTTTTTATTTTATGGAGAAACAATATGCATTTGTGAGTGCAGCATATTGCTATATCAGAAAGCATGAGTAAGGTAAAATTGTAACGTACCCGACCATGCCGTGGATACATTTTGTCTGGGATGTATTGTGGTAAAATTCATATAGAGATTAAAAAAATAATTTCCATCTGGGAACATCGCGCATGTAAACCAGAATTTAGCCATACAGCAAATATAGCACAAAATATATTAGTAAAGATAGTCAGGTTTTTCCACATTCTGACCCCCTTTTATTTTCAAAAATAGCAAGAAACCTTCCAGCACTTCTTGTTGGAAAAATCTAATTTGTCATAATAAAAATCAAGCAATTTCTTGTGAAACAATTTCAGAAACATTAACTTTCCCATTAAAAAAAGAATATAGTTAATTTTGTATTGCAAATGCAATACTGCAAATAACAATACTGCAAAGTAAATTAAAACTTCAAAGCGTGAAGACAGTCGAAGGGTTTTAAATGTGTTGGCCTGTCCCACCATCAATAAACTTTCCTCCCACTGTAGACAAAACAGGAAGACGCGTCTGCCTTTGAAGGTGAATGAACCCAAAAAACACACAAATGAAGAGGCGCGCGCACAAACACACAGACAGACACACACACACACACACACACACACACACACAGTATCTATTGTGCATATGAATACATGTAAAGCCCTTCTTACTAATTACAGTAACATACCCAATAATTTATAAAATAAATTAAACTACCACTGAACAGCTGTCAGTGCACAAGTGTGTGTGTGTGTGTGTGTGTGTGTGTGTGTGTGTGTGTGTGTGTGTGTGTGTGTGTGCGCAACAGAGGAATTGGGAAATCAAACACGCCTTCTCTTATTTAAACTCAATTTAAAAGAAAAGTAATAAAAGTCCACTTCTAAACAGGACGGCTGATATTGTTATCATAACTAATAGTGAATAAAGTCTATCGGCTGTCTTTGGCTGCAACATGAATCAAGCTGTTGTATATTATTCTGGACACAGATATCACAAAGACCTTATCAACGCTCATATCCTCTGTTGCTCTGCAGAATCATCAACACCAATAAATAAAGTGAAAGACCACATCATTTCTTCAGGCTTTAGTTCAACATATACAGTCACTACTTTTCTCCCCCAGATGGACATTTACAGGTTATGTCCGAACGAAAGTATCTGAGCACAAATTCAGAGTCAGTTCTGATGCGTTTAACATTTAAAAAATGTGCACTTAAAAAGAATAAGAAGCTTTTTTTTTTTTTTTTTTTTTTTTTAAAAGTGTGAGGACTAAAATAGAGAAATATTACGCTGATACGTTGGCAGATAGTTGACTAGTAGCCTAATGACACACCTAACTTGCTGCCAGGCTGACCTTTAACCTCTCGCCCTTTACATCAAGGACTGTCAAGTGACAGCAAACTTGCTGACATTTTTATCACAGCTATGCTTTCATGCGCATAGACAGTAAAAATCTGTTAACACTTTGGTATAATTAATAGTTGAAAATACACATTTATAAAACTTGCAAAATGCAAAAAAACAACAACAACAATTGGTTAACTGGAAACTGGATCAACTGGATTTATGTCATTTAATTTCTGAATAAATTTAATTTAAAGGCACTGAAAATGATAAAGATTATTCTCATGATTTGCCTCCATTCATCCATTTTTACACATGCTTATCCTGTGCATTAATTCATTTTTAAAATGTAAAAATCGGGGGAAATAATATGCTACTATAAGTATTGTCTTCAGCACTACAAGGTAATTTTGACTAAAAATACTAATATTTTTATGCCTCTGATCACTTATTAAAATCCAGAGTATAGTCAAGTAATTGCGTGTTGTTTTCATACAAAGACAATTTAAAGAAACAAGCAGAAACGAGCCAAAATGATCGTCAGAATTAGCGAAGATATTGCAGTTGCTCGTACTTTGGTAGCTGCGTTTTACTTCATATTTAATTCTGCAACACATATATTGTCTCTTACTCACCTTCCGAGTTGTTCTCGTAAAACTTGCCGCTGATCGCCGTCCCCTTCTGATCCGGGTTTATACTCTCCAAGAACTTGCTGTGTTTGGACGGCGAGGCGGGCGGGTTCGCGGAGGCTGCGCCGTGCGTAAAGTCCGCCGCAGCATCACCAAACCTCCCCATGGCTGCGGCGTACAGGTCCCCGCGCAGGCTGAGGCGGTGAGGAAGAGGAGGAGGAAGATGAGAGGGTTTCTGCAGCTCATCGCAGGAGAGGAAGGGGCCGGAGCCGCCGCTGTGCTCTAATCTCGGGGAGTTCTCCGGTGTCCTCCTGCTGCTCTGCGAAGAGAAAGGCAAACACGTCTCCGTCTCCATCTTACGGCTCCAGCAGGCAGGACAGACAACAGCGACTGGGCGCTGATAGCGTGGGCGCCGGACTGACACCGCTTTTTTTTTTTCCTCCTCTGTGTTCATGTCAAGTGGGTGGGATTTAACAGATCAGAAACAAAGACCCGTGAAACCGGGGTTGGAGTGCGTGCGTAAAAGAGAGAAAGAGAGAGAGAGAGAGAGAGAGAGAGAGAGAGAGAGAGAGTGTGTGTGTATGTGTGTGTGTGTGTGTGTGTGTGTGTGTGTGTGTGTGTGTGTGTGTGTGTGTGTGTGTGTGTGTGTGGTGGGTGTCTATTACAGCATCCAGCAGTCTGATATAATCCGCCAAAAATTCAATCACGTGCGGTTTCTGTCCCTCCAATTAACCATTTAATTCCTATTTCATATATTGTTATGGGCCTAATCACCAAATCAAGCAGGACAGCAGACACACTCTCACACACACATACACAGTTAACGTACAGAGAACTGACAGAATAAAAATATTTTTTAAATTTTTACTGAAGGCCATAATGATTTATTTCTTCTTCTTTTTTACTTTTTCCTCCCATGTTTCTGCTTCATTTCCTTTGACTTCAACTAATTTCTATTGTATTTTACATCGTCGGGCGTAGCGAGAGGGCCGAAATGTTTTCTTTGTCTGACATTCCTCCTTTTCATTTGCTAAGCAATTCTGCATGCAAACTTACCAATTTAATAACTCATATTCATTTTTTTCCCCGTTAGATTTCGATGCATTATTTCACTGCCAATAAAAGCGCCCTTCTGCCGCTAAACCACAAAAAGGAAGATATCGATAGAAGCCTATTTGTCACAAATTACTTAATTCATTGTTGTGTGACGCACATTTCTGATCATTATGTTAAAAAAAATTAAAAAAAAAATGCAATTAGAAATTATGTGGATATCAGTTCAACAGACTGCCAGGGTCGAACTAATTTGGATAACACATTAGACACAAATTCATAGGAATAATATACACACGCATACACATTAAATGATAACTAATATAAACCAAATACGAATTTAGTGATATAATCTATTAATTATCAATGTAAAAATTATTTGCGATGTCTGTTTTTGAAAACAATAATTTCGTTGAAAATGCGTCGACATTCATCAGACAATGTAACGGCATATTTTGGGTTTATCGTATTTATCTTACAGAGATATAAAGCCAATAAGAGACAGTTTGGATTTTGGAGGCTTTTATCTAAATAATAACATGAGCCTTATTTAAATCTGCAACAATTATTAATTTAAACAAAATAATTACTCCATAATCTTGAGGAAAATGAATCGTCCCAGAAAGCCAATGTGTAGGCCGAAATATCATTATTAGTGAGAAAACAGATGAAATACAAAATATTCATTTAGTTACTGAACCAATGTGTCTGCTGACATTTACAGTGGTTCACCTCGCTGTTTGCTTGTCATTCAGCTCTACAGTACAGTGCTGATTTCCTGTGGTTTGACTGAATACTACTGAATGTCATTTAGAAATGATGGAAAGAGCCAAACAAAAGTTATGAAGGTCATAACATCCCCCTGCTAGCAGTGGAATAATATTTTAATTAACACAATACACCTCTAAAATCTCTGTGGGATACTTCCTTGAAAACTGTTTTGATAAGAGTCAATATAAAAATAATAAAGTAAAAGCAGAAAAATGTGCTTTGTCCGTGGCACAGAGAACAAGATGTGTGTTATTCATTTTAACTGACTGAAAGAATTGGAGAGTGAGATAAAAGGCTTTTGATATACTGACGTTATCTCTGATCTAGACAAACCTTGTCTAAACACAGTGCACTTACCAGGTTCAGACGTGGCACCGTTGGTTTTGGGGACATCTCGCCATCTCTCTGGATACCTGAGGCCGCACGCTGCTCAGCTGATGGACAAGTGTGTAAACACGAGGTCCATTTGTGCCGAGAGGCCTCATAAGCCCCATTTGATTCCATTTTGAGCTCTGAAATATCAAAGTGTCCACAGTGCACATTACAGATCCAAGTGGAGGAAAAAAAAAAGGGCAGTGCAACAAGAAGTTAAGCTGGCATGTGAATGATGGCTCCAAGTGGGCTCAGATTCTCACTTGAATCTTGATCTGTAAAGTCTACCTCCAGAATTTAAGTGACAAATAGAGTAAAGCTGAGCTAGCAGCTGTTTTATCCAAAAATACCTGAACATTAATAAACCAGCAGAAAAACATGTTTTAAACCAAAAATAATCCAAATAATAGTCTCAAACTACATTCTTCTCTTTACCAAGGGACTCATAAACATGAAAAAAAAATGAAAATCCCAGTCTTCATGTGGACACAAATTGCAAAGACATGGCTGCTTGCATGGAAAGGAAGAGCTCCTTCAAGTTCAAAATGATTAGTGACCTTAGATATAAGGCCTAATGACATTTATGTGTAACATGACTTAGATTAACATGTTTAAGTCAGCAGAGCGTAGAGGCTAAAAAAGACCGCGCTGTCATGTTAATCACAACCACAATGCCACCTTTTACCCTCCCACACTCGGAGTGTATTCATCCTGGTAAACTTCAGCTCTACGTGTAGTTGCCAGCATTTATCAAAGTGTCTGACTGACCACCATTAAAAACATCATAATTCTGTTAGAGGGGAGTTTTTTAAGATGTACACACAGGAAGGGGGGGCACACGGATACGTTTCTCAAAATCTCGTGACAAGCATGTCCTCTGTGGCCCGAGGCAGCAGAGCTACGAACCCAGCTGAGTAAATGCATTCCAGAAATGTGGGCAAGAGGAAGAGCGTCTACGCTATGATCTCAGAGCCGCCGCAGGTAACAGTGTTTATATGAATACTGCATCAAGAGAGCATGAGATGTGGAGGATTATGGATAGGGTATGTGCTGAGGAATCAAAGCCTCCTATGAGTCTGTGTCGACGTCTGTGCTGTGGTTTGTTTAATTATACTGCAGGTGGGGAGGGGTGTTCATTCATTCATTCATTCATGCACTGAAAAGTCCAACTTTCATTGTCCTTTATAAAATAAGCACAAGAGATGTGTGCAGTTTAACTTCAGCCACTCACAGGGAAAGAAGCGGTGGTTAGAGAAAATAGCAGAAAATAGCATAAACTCGCTATCCATATCATGACTAGCTCACTCGCTGTCCACACCATGACCAGCCCACTCGAGGCTCCCCGTGGTCCTAAACCCTTGTCCTCCAAGTCTGTCCTGGGCATGACCCTGCACAGGAAATCAGTTCAGCCTGTTGGGAGTCCCAGGTCTCCCCCAGCTGCCTTGTGGCTCTGGGCACAGACAGCGTGGATAAAGGTGACCCTGCACTCTCACCGCGCATTGCAACCTGCGGCCCTCGGGCTATACAGAGCCTTCCACCCCTCCCTCCCCTCACTACATCCTCTCAGCCCGGCTGTCAGTCTGCAGGGTTTTGTCACACCCTGTTACACCTTACATCCCCTCTCGTACACACACAACTACATCAGGTCGTATGTGACACATATGTGATCAAGCACTAATCTTTTTACATAAAATCCTACATTTCTAAACTTTATATCATAATCTAGTGATGTTATACATGTGAATAATGTCTGTCATGTGTGCAGAAAGTAAACAAAGGTCTGACCTTTTCCAGTGCATCCTCCAACAGCATGTAGACGGAGAAGTTATTTAAACCGACCTGCCAGAGGAACACCAGCATAGACAGCCGGCTAGAATGAAGCACAACTCTGTATTTCACACAAGCTGGCTGTCTTTGTCTGGCTATCACTGCCTGGGGGCTTTCCTCTCACGTACAGGGTGGCGATTCAACCTGAGGTTTGCATTAGAATAGGAGAAGGATAGCTAATTTAATTACCCGCCATGAATGCACAGAGATGATCCCATATGCAGAGCCGGGGCTCCTCTCAGAGGCCTCCCTCACATCCTCCACAGTCTATGTCCAGAAGCTGCAGAGCCAGCTGAGGAAGTGATTGACAGCTGCCGACCCCGGGGTCAGCAGAAGAGGAGAGGTGCATTCTGGGAAGCTGGTCTGCTGCGGCAATGGGGGTTGAGGTTTAGAAAGGGAAATGGGAAGTGGGGTTGCTGTCCTTTGTGTGACCTCGTACAAGGCGTCATGGAGCACACTGGAGCCCAGCGAGTGTTAGCAGCAAGACAGGATCCACAGCCACAACACACGAGATGAGCCGGATACGTATCTGTCAGGAAGAAAGACTGACGTTTCATGTTTTGCTTAGAATTTTACTGTATTAAAATATTATTTTCCACACTGCTCTGAAAGAACATAAAACATTTAAAACTGTTTCCCATTCATTTCACTAGCCTCCTAGAAAGATCATGACTCAATTAAGCCCCTGGTGATCTTCAAACCAAAAGGACCGTGATGTTTGAGAGTGTAGCAGACTAAAAATGACAAGTGCTGCAGCCTTATTAAAATTTGGACATAATTACTGGTTGATTTATCACACAGCGACCCATGTGTGTGTTGTTTCTTACTGTAGTTTTAGTAATTATTTCAAACCCAAGACAGAACTAGCATAGAGGCTGACAAGGCTGTTCACCCAGTTGCACAGTTACATCCTCCAGCATAAATATGGAGGCAGCCATTATGATAGACCTATGAAACAGTTACAAACCAAAAAGAGGAAATCATTTCTATAGCAACTGCCGTGTTGCCATAGCAGCAAGCTGAAGAACACATAGGTCGCATCCGAAATCCCATACTAACATCATACTAATGTAGTACATTTATTCAGAAACCGTAGTATGAAACCAGTAGTACGTCAATTGCATACTATTTCCGGTCAAATATTACAGTATGCAATGAAGAACACCACTGTGGCATAAATATCCCACAATGCAACGCGATGTATAAAATTAGTTAAGACATTGATTCGCACATGAGGTCGGCACGGGTTACCATGGTTACACGTCTACAAGCAACTAGGAAGCTCTCAGGAAGTGACGACATAAACTACCGCTCAGTGCGTCTGAAAAGATACCTGTTAGCTCACACAAGAGTATGTTGAACCATAGTACACATATTGAGTATGTAGAGCACAATATGTGATTTTGGGCTAATGGTTTTATACAAAAAAAAAATAAATTCAATAGTAACTGCGGCGTTATCATAGTAACACGCTGACAGGGGCCTACAGGTGCTAGCTTAGCTCATGGCTTAGCTAGCTTATCCTCTGACATTTTAGCAGTTTAATAAGATCACTTAACCTTTTTTATATTGGTTACAGAGAGCTGAATGAGAAGCACAGTAGCTGAGAGAGAGAAATGCTGCCTGTGTGTGCGGGGAACACCGGGTTATGAAAGCTCAGTCTGTCGTGATAAATGCCTCTCTACTAGGACTGGCTCTTAATGAAGGACAGACCGGTGCAGCCTCGCTCCTTACTCACAATCTCCAGGAATCCGTAAACATGCACCTTAGCAAAACCATCTGGAAGTATCAGCTAAGGCCCCGATACAGCAGACACACACGCCAGAGCTACTAAATAAATAATCCCTTAAATGTTTTTCAGAGCGGACCGGGACCCGTTGACGGAGGCAGGAGGCCCGGTCGGGCGGTGACGCATGCGTAGCGGAGCAGACTAAAAAAATAGCCTGCAATTTCCGTTAAAGCTAATTTATAGTGGGGTCGTTTGCTTTGGCTAACTGTCAGCATATGTGGCTAAATATTTAATGTAATTGTTTATTGTTCGGATTAATATCTAGTCAGCCCTTTCAAAATCTCAATTCATCTCATCTGCTCTGTTTTAGGTCACCTGACATATTGAATTCAAATAGCCTGCACAATAGAGAGTAGTCATAGTCGTTATTAGGTTAAAATAAGACATTATTTACATGATTAGAAATGGTCAATAAAGCTATTTCCTTGAGTTGGACGCACAGCCTACATTTCCTATATTATTTGTTTGTCTTGACCATTAGCCAAGGTTCAGGCTGAGGTAATGAATTAGCCCACTTCTGACTAGTTTTATTTTTAAGATACTGGCCTTCAACCAGCGTTAGTTGAACGCAGTGTCACTTTAACGGCAATTGGGCCTAAAACAACCTCCAACACTGTCCGTGACCCGGGGTCTGAGGCTGAATTAGAGGTGGTGGAGCAGCGGTAAACAGCACCGACTGGAGATCATGAGACTTTCATTATCCAGAGCTAGAGGACAGGAACCTCCTCAGGTCCTCCCGCGTCCTCCTGTCCCGCACACACTGTGGGTTTCCGGCGAGGAGATTAAAAGTGTCCATGAGACCAAGACCTGAAGCACCTGTGTTCATCCTGGAGGAAAATCTGACGTCCACTGGGATACTGAAAAATAGGCTATATATAAATAAATATCCATTGGAAAATAGATTAGAAAAGATAATAAATTATGGTAAATTTAAATACATTTTGTAGCATATATTTATGGATCTATTTATATTAATATACAAATAGAATTTAACTATATGATTTAACCAATTTCGTCTTTTTTCACCCATTTAAGTTCATCTAAAATTCCGTTGTTCAGTGTGACATTACAGTGAAAATGCTGGTTAATATGGTGGCTGTAAATGTGGCTTATAATTACACTCGAGTACAGCAAAGAGTAGCCGTATGTAAACTGTGCATAAAACTCAGTAAGTTATCAATTTAGCCAATAATAATGAAAGAAACATTATTGACCTGTTTTTATTCTTTCTATCACAGTGAATAACAGCAGAATAACAGTTATAAACACATTTTATTCCAGGCATATAAACTATAATTTTGTTACATCTCCAGTTGGCTATGGATTAATTTTGGCTTTATTTTAATAAAGATTTTTCACAGGTGATTGAAAGAAACGATCCTCAGGATTGGAAATTCCCCCAAATCATCTCATGGTCCTCTGCTCTCTTTACATCGTGTTATAATTCATAAGAGCAAGAAGATTAATGAAGGATAAACATTACATTTTTATCGGCTATTTTTTAGAAATTCATTATCTGAATTGTTATTTATTTTTCACAGCAAAAAAAGCATATCACTGGCTTATTATTATTGTAGGACGAAAAATTGAGAGGAGGCATTCACTATGAAATATTTAGGATAGAGAAATTAGGATTAGCCTAAATAAAGTATTGCCTATCGAAATACAAAATAAGTGAAAATATTCTTGTGCTTTATGTTCACAAAAACATGAAGCCGCTACAGCGTCGCAAAAATATAATAATTCTGTGGATAAACATGAATGCAAGTAGTCTTACCTATTTTTCCTCACTTTTTATTTATATTACAGATACAGACACATTTTATAGGTATATATTTTTTAACTCTTGATCTAGCCTAAATATAAGTTTAGTTTGACCATAGCTATAAACCTTCAAACATGATCTTCGATGGGGAAATTGTACTTTTCAGTTTAACTTTTTCTGAGATTAGTGGTGATCAATAGTGTTATAAATAATACTTCGTGTGTGTGACAGTGTGTATGATGGCTCTGGCTTTGTGACAGACAGACAGACAGACAGACAGATCTGTAATCCGGAGGCTCCAGACAGGACCTGCGGCTTTGGCAGCGGCCTCCGTCTCCAGCGCATCAGATGAGAAGACTCCTGACGCACAGGAGGTCTCCGGTAGAATACCAGCTTTCTCACATTTTTTGGAAGAAACCTGTCAGCTATATTCTGGATAAACACTTATGAAAGTCCACGAAAGAACAACACGGTTTTTTTTTCCACCGGAGAGTCTCACAATAATATAATAATATTTTTTTTTTTTTTTGTTTTTTTTGCGAGTTCAGCTGAGGGAAGAAGGGACGGCAGCTGCGAAAATTATAACAAATTTATTTTTTAAGATTAATTTAGAGAGATTTGTTGGACTATGACATTTAAAAAGGTTTACAAATGAGTCGAGGTGCGACATAGTGGATTTTTCAGACCTACTGTATAAATCCAATAAAACGTGAAATGGATGGATAGATAGATAGATAGATAGATAGATAGATAGATAGATAGATAGATAGATAGATAGATAGATAGATAGAAACTATAATACTCAAAAAGGTCTGAAAATGTGTATTATTTTTAGTATTCCTGATAAAGACTAACCATCATGTCTGCCTTGCACAAAATACAATTTTTTGTACATTTAAACCCATGCATTTTCCCAACATTCTCATAAATACAACACAATGGTGAACCATTAGTGAGCACATTCATAGTGATTCTGGCCTGAGAGGATCAGTTCTTCTATCTGCTGAACGCCAAACCCCCTGGTGCAGCGCTGCTCTTTGTTCCTGTCCAATCAGATACAGCTGTACAAGCCAAACTCCACAGGGAGAGCCGGGGTCATCCTCTCAGCGGATGCTCGGGCCCATCCTGCTACTGGTGCCCCGAGGGCCTGGGCACGGAGCACGACCCCCCAAACAGCCACCCAGACACTGGTCATAATGCACCACTTCACCCACAATTCAGCATGGTGGCTGCTGTTTTGTCTCTGCTGTGACTCATCCTCTGCTTTCAAATGTATTTTTATCGTGCAGGACATAGCTGCAATTACAGTATTTATATGCACAGACATTTACAACTGGTATTACTTTACCTTAATGTTTGTGCAGTCTCTAAATTACATTATAAAAGACACAGAGAACATCTTTTTCAGTCATATGAATGTTCAACTGTGTGTGAGAGGCCTCATGTTGCTGAAACTGGCCCCGTTGCTTCGTTATCAACAGATCTCAGGCAAAAGATGAGGTCTGTGAATGAAAGGCGCTCCGACACATCTGAACGAGGCTGTCACAAGTCTGCTGGGGAAGAACAGACCGGCGTAACGAATCAGACTGAGTGGAGTTCCACCAAGAAAAGGACATGTGAGAATTCTGCCTGTTTAGAAAGAGAAAAAGCAAATGACCTTGGGGGCTGAAGTGGCTGGATAGAAAATAAACTGTTTGGAATTACTCTGCACATTGAGGAATAGAAAGCAGCTGCAAAAATCTGAACTCACTCAGTTGATTTCTGTGTGATTTGGAAAAGCTTTCAGCAGGCACATCACACTAACCTCTAGGCTCGGAGAGCAAAAGCACGAGTTGTAATGTTTTCAACATGTCTCTGCTTTTTAAAAAAAAGATAAATTGCACCGCTGGAGGTTCAGGTTAGACTGAAACTAACTTTTTTGTGTGTGTGTTGACTTGTAGGGAAGAAGCCCCACAGCGGGAAAAAAAAAGAGCTGATGCACAACTGAGATAATTTGAGGTATGTGACAATGGATCAGTGAAGTTTAAGGGATTTAGGTAATGACAATGAAAGCTGCAGTTGGCAAGTTGGCTTTGACTGCTCCAGTAAACGACACACTGGAGACCACGTCTGCACCAAGTTTCAGAAAATCTAATTTATGGCCACTTCGCAGCAGCTGGATTTGCACTTCCGACCAGGGGATACCATTACCAAACACCATGGATATGCAGGGGTTGGGACACTCTCGCTCTTGCTCTCTCGCCTCTTTCCGACAGACAAATATACTGTATATTTATAGAGACATGCACACAAATGCACATGCTCACAGCAGAAAAACTGCAGACTAAAAGACATCACGCTATGCCTCATTTTGTGCAACTTTACAACTTACTTTTGTATTTCTACTAGGGTCAATTAAAATAAAATACACTTGATTTATGTAAGTATATACATATACTAATTATTGAAAATCAATTCATAACACAAAATAATTACAAATATTGTCCAGAAACCCTCACAGGTACTGCATTAACACTCAAGCCCAACAGGCAACAACAGCTGTCAGTGTGTCAGTGTGTTGACTTGACTATGACTTTCCCCAAACTGCATGTGATTATCATAAAGTGTTCATGTCTGTAAAGAGGAGACTGGTGGGTACCCAGAAAACCCATTTTCATTTACATATCTAGAGGTCAGAGGTCAAGGGACCCCTTTGAAAATGTCCATGCCAGTTTTTCCTCACCAAAATTTAGCAAAAGTTTGAAGCATTATTTAGTCTCCTGCTTTTTTTTTCAAGGGAAAAGATCGAAGGCATATTGAGCAGTTTTGTTGAGATTTGTTGAGACGAATGACCCCCCTGTGTACTCTAGGTTACACAGCTAGCATGCTAATGATAGCTAAATATGCTGTCGAACTTTTTTCACATAGAAAAAAATGTAACGCTATAGATGTGACTTGTCTAGTGTTAGACTGACAGAGAGTAAAACTAATGTTTTATATCCATGTAGCAATGTCTCTCCCAAATCTGTGTTGTTTATCCATCTGTTGGGAGGGGAATGTCCTTGCGTTGAACACTATGGGGGTTTACCTATACGGATTTACGGACACAAAACTAAACTGTGTGGAAAAGAGGCATGAGCTCCCTACAACCTAAAAATCACAAGTTGCGTTAATGTGTTAAAGAAATTAGTGGCGTCAAAATTAATTTGTGTTATTATCGCGTTAACTTTGACAGCCCTAATTTCTACACTATTTTGATGTGGGTGCTCTTGTATTTTCTTATCCTACTGTATGCATAACAAAACTTAGGTCAGTGGACTAAACATGGGTGGCATTGAAGGGGAAATAGCGCTCATTTAAAGTATTTATACATGTCATGGGCTCAATGGATATTTTGGAACTAAATAACCAAGTACTGCAAGGCCAGACAGCTGAAACATTAATCTGTAATACCACTCAGATCCACAGTCTGGAGCTGCTCCACCGACCATAAATTGGAGACTGACTTTGAGGTTGGTAATGAACCAGAAAATACATCTATTGGATCAAGAATCCACCGACCCTTTCTGTCTTTTCCTGTTCGTTCTTCAGGGAGCAGAGATGTGACATCGCAGAAGAATACTGCTCTTTTTGTTTCTGTCCATGGGAAACGATAGTGAATGTTCCCCCACAATACAGACTGGATTTGTCCTGGGGTGCAGAAAAATCACTTTTGACATCTGAAATTCAGTGTTGTATCCCAGTAAGGATTTTAAGCCCTGCCATGGAAAGTCTAGTCAGCTGCGACCACGATTCGCTCCCCAAGAGCCACAATTCACTGACTTGGCAAGGGAGCACAATCTTGCAACAACCTAGATCAAAATAAAGCCAAAAGTCTTGCACTAGATCTTCCTCTACCTGATAGTGCATACTATCATCCTCAATCACAAGCTTCAGCTCTCTCACTTTCTAAACTTAGAACAATGCAAAAGCGTTTGGTAATCAGATAGCCCTGGCTGAGACCAGAAAGTTGACATTCCCAGCCTCAGACTTCAGAACAACTTCATTTGAATCTCCGTCAACACAAAACCAACAGTTGTTGTTGAGATAAATCATCAATTTCATGGATGCTCGCTCCCTCAGAGGCACGCTCTCTGAGATGATTTGTTGGTGTTGTGTGGAAAACAAACCCGCTACACCGCATGTTTGTCAAAGCTCATTGTGACAAATGCTGGGATAGTGGAAGTGACCACTGTCCCCTTGGTTTGGAGACCTGACAGTGAACTCTGAAAAGCCAGCCACCCCCCAGACAGCTTCCCCTCTAGCCTCTAGTCTCCATTATGCAGCCATAGCCTGGGGACCAATCACCCCGGCTGCCCTCTCCGTCTTTCTTTTCCCCCTTTCTCCTTCTCTTTCACTCTCCATCTCCTTTACTCTCTCTCTCGTTTTCCCTCTCTCCAGGCTCTCTCTACCCGGTGCTTTCAAGAGCTCCCTGTGTCACCAGATTGATTAAAACAAACACTGACCCTATTTTGGTATCTAATCCAATTGTGCTCTTTTTCTTCTCACCGGCCCTGGAGCACGCAGAGTATTAGGTGTCCTGGGAGCCACGGGGCCCCCCTCTGTGACTGATCTTAGATTTCAAACACTCAGGAACATCACATATGGTGGGCAAAGAGTAAATAAAGTCTTATTAAACTCCCTCTTTGCACTCATATGTAAACAGGATATAGCATGCATCATGATTATTAGACTTATATTCCTGTGGTTGGTTCAAAATGATGCATTTCTATGTGCACGCCCTCCTTGCATGCCTGTATGCTAGTTGTAGTTTGAGTTAAGAGGAAAGGGATGAAAGTGCTGGTTTCAGAAAGGTTGAGGGTGCTTACTGGGGAGTTATTGAGAGAAGACTGCTGTTTATTGTTTTATTAACAAGAGCATGTTGGCCCCACCAGGTCAGGGCTTTACCTTTGACCCCAAGGAAAAAGACTAGAGAGCAGCGGCCTTTGTGTATCAAACAGGCAACAAGGCTTACTGAAGTCTGTGTCCATGACAAAGCAAAATGCTACTATAATTATTTATTGCCTGACTTTAAAGACTTCCAGCAAGTTTCCTTTTGCAGCTTCTTGCTGTTTTATTGGAAAACTAGAATAGATGTCCTGCACACAAGTTAATATGACTTCTATTGCTTAAATTAATTTCACGGTATCTCTAGTTACAGCCAGAAACTAGTGTTTGTTTTATCTGGCCCGCTAACTTCAGTGCTGGAATACCAGCTGACATCAGATATCAGTGTGTATGCCCATTCAGAGTTGTGTATTTACTTCAGTCTACTTGATGTGCAATGAAGTCAGACAGCATTAATTTAAGATCCACAATAAACTTCACAGGAAAGATGACATCTCGGTTTTGGAGCAGACAATGCGTCCCGCAGCGCAACATGCAGCTTGCGTTTGTCCTGTAGCAACAGCCTGACATAATGTAGATGGACTTTCAAGCCTCAAGCTGACTAGTCACCATCATGTCACTTCCTGAAGCACTGTGACATTAATGATACCATCTAGTGGTGATTATTGGTATTTGATGTCTTGCACTTGTACCCACTTTTTAATTTTTTTGTTTTATTATTATTAATTATTATATATTATTTTTGTTTTGGTGTATGAACAGTGAATACAACTGTTTGCGATTGGTCTATGTCTTTAAATGTGCCTATAAAGGGTGAAAGTTCTGTATATTATTAGTACTGATTTGGCGATTGAAAATATAGCTTTGCACCTTTTACCAGTGGTAGATATTTAATCACACTAGTCAGTCACAGTGTCCATCAGATAGGGACTGATAGAGAGGTGAAGATGCCTTTTTTTTGGGGGGGGGGGGATATGAACGGTAGTCAACAGCAAGAAGTAAGGAAGTTAGCTAGCTAGCTAGCGTTAATGATTTATGCTGTGTGAGACGAGAGATGTAGTGCACTTAGCAGTTTCACACAAATCTCAAATCTAAATGATACTATAACCAACCAGTGAAAAACTGTGACTTTCTTCACTTGCAAAATTGTGTTTTAAATTGACAAACATCATATCTGTGATGTATACATTTTTTTTTCCAAAATAAGTTCGCATGGGGTCAACCAGAAGGAGAGGGACTTTGCTTTGCTTTTGACTACTGCTATTGTGGTGTGGCTGCTTGTTCCACCAAGTGTGAAGTTGACTGGATGAATGGTTGTTGAGATATGAGAAAGACATGCTGCTACAGCTCCACCTCTTGGCCAAATGGCACCAAATTTGCCAGTTCTAACCATCCATACCCCATCTGCAACCACTTACCCCATTAGGGATCGCAGCCGATCTCAGCTGGCATTGAGCGAAGGCGGGGTACACCATGGACAGATCGCCAGTCTATCGCAGGGCACATAGAGACAGACAGTCATTCAGGCTCACATTCACACCTTCGGGCAATTTAAAATAATCAGTTAACCTAAACTCATGTCTTTGGACTGTGGGAGGAAGCCGGAGAACCCGGAGAAAACCCACGCTAACACGGGGAGAACATGCAAACTCCACACAGAAGAGCCCCAAGCCTGTTTCAAACCTCCTGCTGTGAAGCGACAGTGCTAACCACTGCACCACCGTGCAGCCCCTCATATCTACCCATGTCTACCAAATATCCTCCTGACTACCAGCAGTTCAAACTTGTCCTCTGTGGAGGACATTTGTAATCCTGAATATTTCTCACCAAGTGCATACTACTGTATTAAATCCTGTTGTTCTCTACAGAGGACACCTGGGGCTTTTCAATGATACCAAATGTAAGGGGGTGGGTCTTTGTTACCTTTAACTTTTTCATCCTGCAAAATGGCCGCCGTCAGTGCAAGCACATTTCATGGGAAAAGGAAAAGTAAGTGCAAGGTATTCCTTTGTGTTTCCAAGAAGGGGAATTGCTTTTTGAAGTATCACGCCAAATAAGCACAAGTCAACACAAAACAAAAGTGATGATGGACAGTTATGTGAGTGTTAAACCCTGGCATTTTGTTTGGGACTAACTGTTTGCCATCAAGGTTCAGTTTCACTCATTGCGTTCAGATGTCCACCGTGGACACATGATAGTGTCAAAGCACAACACAGAAAAAACACAAAAGTTATGGACAAATATGTGGAATGTTAAACTCCTCCTTATGTTAACTTTGATAATTTCTCCAGGACAGACTAGTTGCCGTCAAGGTTCCAATTCATATGTATGGTGTTCTGATGTCCACTACAGAGGACACATGATATCTTAAAAATAAAACCTTTTTTTTTTTCAAAAAAATGCTTTCAGTGTTCTAATTACCCTACAAAGAGATGGGGATAAAAAAATAATGATAATGTGACAACTTTTTTTTTCCCTGGTAGTCAGGAGGATATGGTCACAATCAAGCCCCCCAGGAAGACCACAAGTTTCATAGTGGCCAAACAGTGGTACTACAACTACCGTGTCCATCACGTGATGTGTAAGTACGTGATGTGACATAGTTTTTTTTTTTTTTTTTTGAAGTTATTCAACTTGCCAGTATCAACACTCTATAGCCCTTATTTAAATTATTACATCCTAAAAGTTGTAAAATGCACTAGTAGCTGAATCCAGAGATATTTTCCTTATTTCTCAGACCAAGGCCTGAGCGAGGGCTGGGAGGCGGAGTTAGCAAGCTGTGACGACAGCATGACTAAGCAGATGCTACTGCGCCTGCTCCATGGGCTCAGTGGACATGGAAGATCGCCGGAAGATCTCGGTACGTTTCCACTGGGAAGTCGAGTCATTCTGGCTCCATGTGCATGTCCATGTTCTAGCTCCACAAATCAACTTTCATAGGAATGAACGGGGCCCCGCCTCCTCACTGTATCCAGTTCTCTTTCAATTATCTTTATTTTGGAGATATGACTTTTTTTTGTAATATAAGCTCCACCCACAGCTTTTGCGCTAACTTTGAGGGACAGCTATAGAAAAACTGTGTGTAACAGAAAAAAATCCCAAAAAAAAGTAACGTGGCTTGGCCCAGAGATTTTCTGTAAGAAATTTGGTGACAATATCTCAAAATTTGTAGGAAAAATAATAAAAAAACTGATTTGGACAAAATTCAAAATGGCAGGAAATCAGTCAAGACGCCAGTAGGTGTAGCTTATATGGATATATTTGTCTGGATCCACAAAATCCAGGGGAAATAAAAAGAAATGTCTCTAAGAGTTAAGGTTGAAATGTTACAGGCCAAAGTGTAAAGTTCATTGTTATAGCGTCACCATCTGGCCAAATTGGACCACACTCGACACTGCACTCCACTGGGTCCCCACCAATAAACCCGCCAAGTGTGAAGTGGATCAGAGGAGCAGTTCTCAAGGTATGTGAAGGACACACAGACAGCTGATTCTTTATAATTAGATAGTTAGATGCTGGACATAAGTGTAAATCTGAGGTAGTTTGACTTGAGTAGAGGACCTGAATGCTTCCTCCTGCATTTCACCTGTATATCCTGTAAAGAACAACGTCTTGTAACAATTGTCAATTGACAATTGACAATTGACAATTGTCCCGAAGCCTGAATATGCTTTTAGATATTGTGCGACTGCATGGTGAAAGGATATCATTAAAATCATTTTCCTCTTAAAGTTGGCACATATATGGAGAGCCGAGAGTGTAACAACTTCATGCAGCCAGACAAACGGCCTGTCAAACAGGCACCTTCAGCGTATGGAAACCAGCTTTGATTACGGCCAGAAACTCTTTTGTGGGCCTTGTGAATTATGGCCAATTACCTTTACCCTCTTATAATAATCATTTGTTTTCCCTACTGTCACGAGCAAGACCTTGGAGTTGCTATTACCTTAAACTTCAGTAGGCGACTACAGGTTGAAATATATGGCGATAATCATTCCCACTAATGGCCGTGGAGCTCAGAGCAAAGGCGGTTTTTATAGAGCCCAGAACTGTACATCAAACCCAGTGACTAGCCAGATTTTATGACCAGGTCATTTCACCCTTTACTCTGTTGTTTATGGTTTTAATGGCAGACTGTTGCCAGCTTTCATGGCTGCGGTGGCTGATTTTAACTCAGGCAACATGCTGCTGACCCCAAAGTTAAGCATCTTTACAGCAAGAGTGACACTCTTGCTTAATCAATTGAACCATCCTGTCAAACCAACAGCTTGTGAGAAGCATTTTAATATATAGCATACGGCTCCTGCGGTTATTATCTTTGCTTTTTGCCTGCAGGTTTTACTGTTGCTGTATATAATAAACAGATCCACAGCAAAATGAGACATCTTGATCTTGTCACCCTGCAATCGATGCTGAAATGGGGTGTGAAGAAAACAAGGAATTAAATGGGAGCAAGGAAGAAGGGGAGGGTGAGGCGACGCGAGAATGAAACAGCGAGCAGTGGCAATAGATGGCAGCCACCGAGCGGTGGCAGGGATGAGGTCGTTTGTCTCCAGGAGAGAGAGGGAAAGAAGAGACAGAGCTGTCTGCTGATAGAGCTGGCGGCTGGCCAGTCTCTGTACGAGGGCGTCTGAACAGCAGCCGAATTTATCACTCTGACTGCCGGCCTTGTTACTGATGAAGACATGAATCTGAACATGGCGGGGGAATCAGCCTGGAGAGCACAGCAGGTATATCAGCCCTGCTCTCAGCTGAAAACCCCAGACGCAGCATTCAGTGACCATCCAAATTTAAAAATCCACATTTATTGAGTCTCACAGTACTCTATGTCCATTTGTTCTTATTATACTCTCTTATTAGACTCATAACTCATGATTTTAATGGCACAACCCACTATATTCGCTTCTATTCGAGAAGAGCATAATTGTTTTTTTATTGAGCTTTTATGAATACACTCCCTTAAGAATAGCTTTTTTTCAGGAGCTTGCTAAAGTAAACACAGGCCTGCAGCGTGCTGTCATCCCAGAATAATTTACAACAGACCCTGAAGCTAGGTACTCTGCAAAACTGGGCAGTTTCAAATAAAAGGGATAGTTAAGGTGTTTTGAAGTGGGGTTGTATGAGGTACTTATGCATTGTCAGCGTATAGATTGCTGTAGGGATGACATACTTTTGTAGGCCAACCAGGAAGCTAGCATTGCCCTGATTCTGTTGACAAAAGGCCAATGGGATTTTTCCATTGGATTTTGGATTATTGCAAAAAATTAAGAAAACAGTGTCCGATACTGAAGATAATCTTCCCAAGCAAACACCACATGTATGATTTTTGTAGTGTACGTAACGTTAGGCTTTAAACAAACTACGCAACGATCGCATATGAAGTATAAACAACGAGGTCTCATTTAACTACTTGTTTAGCAACTGCCCTTTTTAAGACACATAATGTCCTCAAAATTCACGAGTGGGATATTTATTGTATTTATTGATGTATCTTATGTTATAGAACAAAACATTAAAATCTCTTCAGCTTGTGTTAACTACAGAACTTATTTTCAGGCATCTAACTAAACATGACTTCCGGACCAGTGGACCGGAAGTGCTAAAATGTAAACTCATTTCCAGGTTTTGGGACTCATTCCTGTAGCACTCAATCGTCTTACTGTACAGTAGATGACGATTGGTACGCCTCTGGCTTGGAGACGTAGACAGGAACACCAACACAGGAGCAAAGCAGTACAGTACTGTGGACAGGGACGGCAGAAAAATGTATTTTAGCCATCCAAAAGAAAAGTGACATCCATTTAGGTGAATGCTATAGTTAGAGTATTTTATAGCAGTGAACCAAACTGATAGTGAAACGTTTCTAAACCGTTTTTGTCCTTTGAGGCTTTGCAGAGAGCATAGATAAGTTTCACTTTCAGTTCCCTGTCAGAAAGGATAAGGAAAGGGCTGTCTGACGGAAAGATAAAGCAGTGAAAATATTATTAATATAGCATGCACTTCAGCTGATATTTATTCTCTTAGGTGGGCCTTTCTTTTAGGTGGCTAAGATAGGTTTTTCTGCCAGCCCCGTCCACAGCACTGTATTGCTTTGCTCCGGTGTCGCTGCTCCTGTCTGTTTCTCCAATCTGGGGACGTGCCGACCATCATCTACAGTAGGTAATACACTGACTATGGATAAGAACCTCATACAACGCCACTTCAAAACACCAAAACTATCCCTTTCAGTATTTATTTTGTTGCATCTGTGAATGTTTTTACTTTTTAGTGCCTTCTTTAGTGATTCATATTAAGACCACACTTTATTTTATTGGATTTATTTTGTTTAATGATATCGTCTCTTGTCGTCTAGTAAAAGTGTCTCTTACTCCTCCATGTGTCTTGCTGATGGCACATAAATGTGTATCTTGGTTGCCATTCCCTGCTGCAGCCCAGATGGCAGCAAAGCCCTCCCTCCGCAGCAGAGGTCTCAGCAGCCTGCCTCGACAGCAGGAGAGGAGATGGAGGGAGGAGACAAGATTACTATGTTAATCGTTCTGAGACATGAGACCATGAAACCTTTCAAATCAATCAATGTTTCATTTACTGATCTTATAGAACAACAGACTGAACTAACCACTGTAAAGAGAACAATAAATATAATATATTATATAATATAAAATATATAATATATAAGTAAAATCATTTTTTAAATATAAGATCAATGTGTGCAGGTTATCTCTGACCACTTCCCCGTTCTCATTTCACACTGCAGGCCTTCAGAGGAAACAAACTGTGTTGAAATGATCTCTTATGCTCCTCCTTTAATTCACATATTATGGTGCTGCTGCCATTCTAACCAGTAGAGGGAGCAACAATATCACAGTGGTTCTTCCTGAATCATGACTTTCATCATAAGATTACACCCAGTGGCCACAATATTAGGTACACTTTTAAAATCTATACTATACAAATAGTGTAATGTTCTGTTTTGATTGACACTCAGAAAAGAAAATGTTAATAGTCTAACTATATGTTTCTTATTGAGCTTGTAATTTTATAATGGTTTGTTCTCCCTCGTTTCCAAAACTCTCAGAGAAGACTATTGAATATAATTAATGCACAGACTGAAAATTTATTATATACAATTATATACAGTATACAGTACGCTGTAAGCCCGGGATGCTAATATTTCTAAGCACTGGCCTCACCGACCACCAAGACCCTAAATTTGATGGCCAAAATTCATTTTTGGTGGCTTATGTAAAAAGTCATACAGAAAAAGCAATTTAACGCAACTTAACAAGCCTTTCTTAAACAGAATGAAAATATGTAAATTATTTATTTTATTTTTTCTTCTCTCACAGTCTTAGTGTGCATACTACAAAAGTTAGTCTATAGAAACACATAATTCAAGTATAAAATATTTTATTTAAATATTAACTTTAATAAAAAAAAACTTCAGGTTTTAATAATGTAATAAAAGCTGCTTAGAGTTAGTGTTAAACAGGTCATAATTCCCTTGCTAATATTTTTTTCACATTGCTTGTCATTGTTTTTCATTGTTTTTCTATCTCATTCTCAGAGGAGACCTGATAAAACTTGGTGGCCACCTACAGCAGATTTGGTAGCCATAAACTACTTTTTGTGGTCACGGGGCATCGTCATTGTTAATGTCGAACCCAGCTGTAATTGTTTGGAGATTATCGGTTATTTACATTTCTGCCATGTTACTTAGAAACTGCATCCATTTTTAAATAGCTTTTAGTGTGATAAGTGGACTTTTGTAAAGACCACTCAAACAAAAGCAAAACACACTCAGAGCTGTCAAAGTGAGAAAAAAAACACACACTGCATTTTTAAATTCACAACTTTAAGATTGTAAAGACTTGTTGAGAAAGCGACGCTTGCCGAATTACAAGACAATGTCTTTTATCCTCCTCTTCCAAATGCTGGATGAAAAAGATGAAATCTACTTTTTGTTCAGAGTTTGACTTCCTGGCTTGTCCTTATTCAGGGCAGCCGGGTTTAAGCACTGACGTCTTTACAGGGTGCTGGCTGATGTATTAGAGGCAGGGGAACATGAGTCATACTGTGGTATGTTTGTGAGCAGTGGCCTTTAAATCTCATAGGTCCAGTAGGTGTTTGTCCATGAATAAATAAGCCTAACTGCATACGTTCTCTGTACTAGGCATGGGAGCTGGGTGACATAGCGTTATCCAAGCACTCCTAGTATAGATAAGGCATGTTACCTTATTTAAATTTACACAAACATTCATTGTTAAAAGGGAACAACAAACATTTTTAAAACTTTATTCTGGAGACTATGATGGAAAAAAATACTGTAACTTGCTCATGTATGCGCACGGTGAACAGTGACTGCGTGTCCGTGGAGCTATGAATGGAGTATAAGATTTCAACATTTGCAGTATAAATAAACATGGTGTCCCTTTCTGAATCTATTTATGTTAACAAGAGAAATGTGTCATACTTTCTCAATTGTTTTTGCATTTTCCAGTAGTTATTGTTTATGCATGTGCTGTCCACTGGAACAAGAGATCCATGACAGGATGTGGGCGGCTAGCTAGTAGCAGCTTGTAGTTTCCACAGTGAGGGACAGCACACCAATAAAGCATCTCAAACTATTCCCATGCAACACTTACTTACTATTCCCATACTATACTTGGTCAACAAACGTCTGGTGCTGTATTTACTGTATGGAATTAGCTAAAGCTAATGTTATTTTACTGTCCAAGCCTGTCGCTAGCATGGTCACTGACCACAGGATGACCATTACAGCATGCGCTGAAATCCTGTCACGGATTGCTCCGCTCCAACGGGCAGCACTTGCAGAAACTATAACCACTGGAAAACCAACGAAGTCAGAAAGGTATGACTCAGTTTCCCTGTCTTATGCTGTAAATATTTATTGTTAACATTAAATAGATTCAGAAAGTGACAGCATGTTTATTTATAATGCAAATGTTGTTGAAACTCTATACTCCATTCATAACACCACTGATGGGCAGTTGCTATTTTTGGAGATCACGCTGTCACCTTGTTGTTTCCCAGCACAACCTTGCATATTTGCACATACATGAACAAGTTGCAGTATTTTTTTCCATCATGTTATATAGCCTCCAGAATATCAGTGTTTCAAAAATGACCTTTAACATGAGTGGAAGTGCTTTGAATGTAACACGGATTTTAGAGAAATATGACAAAAACAATAAACATAAAGTCTTTCATCCAGGAGACCACTGTTTGTGTCCCGTATGTTAAGTTTCACTTTCACCTTACAATATACAGCTGTTTGTTTGTGTCCCGTGTTCACAACATCACATTTTTACTTTACAAACATAGATATATTAAGCCCAAACATGTTGTTTGTTCCTAAACCTAACTAAGTAGTTTTGTTGTGGTAGCTGATGGGCTACACTGGGAATGTGAGCAGCGCGTGTGCGTTGTGGAACCTGTTGCTTTTTATTTCAGCTCCCATGTTAACAGGTGAGAGCAGCCATGCAGCCCGCATGAGCAGCGCAGCTCAGGTGGCGGCTCAGAGATTTGAGGTCTTGCCAATTTTTTCTGCATGCCGTGTGCTGTTCCCAGAAAAGACGGACCGTGAAAATGATCTTTTCATTGTATTGTATTATTTTGACATAAAGCTTTTATTCTGAAATATTTGCAGGACAGGGAAAATGCACAGCTACATAAATGAATAGTACTTTCTTTTAACTGTGGTATATTACAAATGAGCACACACTTCTTAACCCTTTTCCGTCAAAAATAAGCATAAATGACATTTATAATTAAATGAAACGGTCATTATGAAAGGAAAACTCTATGTAGAATGAAACGGCTGGCAGTAGCAGCACAGCACCAGAAACGCTGCTGGTGTGGACCCCACACACTAGAGACGCAGCAATTCAGCAGTTCAGCAGTTCAGCGAGGCAGCCATCATGCGCTGCTCACGTTGTGTCCCACAGCCTAAGCAAGTCTTTTTGTTGAATTCACAACGTTAAGCATGTGTTTACTGCAACCGAGGAGGATTGCCAATGGGTCTGATGAAGAATCAATATGTGACAAATTGTGATGAGAACATGTTGCGGCAACGCACAAATATACATGATAAACACATCGTCCTCATCCTTTATTGACAGCGACAGAGTACTGAAAGGGGGAGACAGAGGGGACAACATGCGGCACAGGCCGACAGGCCGGATTCAAACCTGGAATCACTGCTGCAACGACTCAACCTTCAACACGGGCCGCTCGCTCTACCAAGTGAACTACAACAGCACCCAGATTTTTGACAAAAACACAGCTGACAGCATCACAACAGCCAGGGTGCAAACATTTTGTGCACAGTCTTTTATGTTGTTACATAAAAGATGGCATACGTTCTGCTTCTTTAAGAGCTGTCGTGATTAGTCATCCAGACGTGGCAGCAAAGTGTCCACAGTCTGAGGTGGACTTTTCATAGGTCACTGCGTGGGTCTGGGGGTTTTGGTGTATCATGTCGCTGTGTTTAGAAACGCTCCTCTGGTCACAGTGGTTCATATCACTGCACTACTGAGGTATCTATATTTAGCCATATTGCATAATAAAGTAAAAAAAACTGTAAATGATGTGAGTTAACATTCACCCATACTGTTCAGTTTACAGGAAACCTGCAGCACAAGAGCTCCCACTGTCCCACTGTCCAGTTGTTTCTATCAGGGCAAACAGGCTCATTCCCACTGATGCTAATAAGGCCAGTGAGTTTTCATTATGCATTAGATGAGGATGAATGCACATTCATCTATGGACTAGCGGGAAGTCTTTACCGTTTGCATATTTGTCTTTACTGTACAGCCTTGAACAGCAAGGTCTGAACAGCCATCTGGTCTACTGGTGGACAGGACCAGGAGGACCAGTATTCACACTGTATCACCAACATCTACAGGGATGACTTTAACCCTCTCTGAGCCTCATGCTATGTTGTGACCTTTAAATGTCATGTTAAAGCAGCTGGTGGAAGCACTGCAAAATAAAAACAAGAATGTTGACATTTGTTTCATTTCACAATTCACTGATTTTGGAAATGAATGTTCACATTATTTCTGCAAAGCAATTTCCTAATCAGGTTGTTATATTATAATTAAAAGAAAACACAGTACACCTCGCTCTGGGTTTGGAAGGAGCTACGTTTAGGTGCAATAACCACAAACACGACAACACAAGTGAATTCAGTTAGCCACAACTTTAGTTTGCCTGTGAATAGCAAAACAAATGCACCATTTACATGGATATGAAAAATAAAATGACTGGACCCTTTAAAGCAAAGAACTTTAAACTACTACTACTTTAAAGAAGCTTAGTTTGCCATTCATTTTAAAGGACCAGTGTGTAACATTTAGGGGATATAAGCAGAAATGGAGTATAATATTAATAAGTATGCTTTCTTTAGTGTATAATCACCTGAAAATAAGAGTCGTTGTGGTTTTGTTACCTGAGAATGAGCCGTTTATATCTACATAGGGAGCAGGGAATGAGTCTTTACCCCAAATGAAGGAGTTCAAGTCCCTCTGGGTCTTGTTCGTGAGTGAGGGAACAGTGGAACGTGAGATTGGCCGGAGAATCGGAGCAGCGGGGGCGGTACTGCAGTTGCTTTACCACACCATTGTGATGAAGAGAGAGATGAGCCAGAAGGCAAAGCTCCCAATCTACTGGTCAGCCTTCGTTCCTGCTCTCACCTATGGTCATGAGGGCTGGGTCATGACCAAAAGATCTAGATCGAGGGTACAAGTGGTCAAAATGGGTTTTCTCAGGAGGGTGGCTGGCGTCTCCCTTAGAGATAGGGTGAGAAGCTCAGCCATCCGTGAGGGACTCGGAGTAGAGCCGCTGCTCCTTTGCATTGAAAGGAGCCAGTTGAGGTAGTTCGGGCATCTGGCAAGGATGCCCCCTGGTAGCTTCCCTAGGGAGGTGTTCCAGGCACGACCAGCTGGGATGAAGCCCTGGGGAAGACCCAGGACTAGGTGGAGAGATTATATCCCCACACTGGCCTGGGAACACCATGGGATCCCCCAGTCAGTGTTGGTTAATATGGCCCGGGAAAGGGAAGTTTAGGGGTCCCCTGCTGGACCTGCTAGTCCCCTGCTGGACCTGTTGCCCCCTTGACCCGAGCGGTTGAAGATGAGTGATGAGTAAGGGAGCAGGTGCCCTCTACATGGAGTCCACTATACTGCACCGCCATCAGAAATTAGTCCCAGCCACAAGCCAAATGCTGGTAAAATATGCAAGTTGCTGCTGGATTAGCTTCACTCACCAGCCAAAAAACAATGGTACTCTACGGATCTCTGGATGGTAGACTTTATAATCTACCATCCACAGTGGCATATGGACAAAAAGGTTCATTTCCAACACTTGAAAACCATGTTTCTACAGAAGCCCAGAACGGACAAACCAAACTCTGTTAAGTTTTCCTGCTTGGGCTAGAGTTGATAACATTACTCGCTGCTGTTACCGCTCTCTCTCTCTTGCTTCACAGCTCACTTGCCATGAACATACACTGGCTCTGCTCCAAATGATCTACACTATCCTTACAACAACTGGATCCAGATAGGGTCATTCGCATTTTCGCATCAGCCATCGTAACTCTCCAACACGGGAGAGGCTACAGTTGGTTGCAATCTCCTCACCTCACCACTAGATACTGCAAGATCCTACACACTGGACTTATAAGTCATTATGTATGTTTGTCCTTGTGTGGGATTTCTCCAAAATTTCAAATAACTTCCAAGTCTTTTGTCACCATGAGGCAGACAGTAAAAGAAGAATAAAGGTTGTTTTTTTTTTTAACATTACAACATGTAAACATGTTCATTTGGTCAGTAGTTGAATATCCATCCATCCATCTGCAACCGCATATTCCGTTCAGGGTCACGGGGTCGCTGGGGCCGATCCCAGCTGACATTGGGCAAAGGTGGGATACACCCTGGACAGGTCGCAAGTCCATCACAGTGCTGACACATAGAGACAGACAACTATTCACGCTCACATTCACACCTACGGGCATTTTAGAGTCAACAATTGTCCTGCATGTTTTTGGACTGTGGGAGGAAATCGGAGAAAACCCACGCTAACAGGAAGAAGATGCAAACTCTACACAGAAGGGCTCCAAGTCGGATTCAAACCTGCGACCTTCTTGCTGTGACATGACAGTGCTAACCACTGCAGCACCGTACCACCCTTCAATAGCTGAATAACTTTATTAATTTCTATTTTAACCTGTTTTGCTCAGCTGGGTAACACTTGCATCACATACTCTTTAGAGGATAAAACATGGATGATGTGGTAATCCTGCTGACATGATAAGCTGTCTGATCTATTTTCAGCAGCCCCCTCTCCTCACACACACCCACACACAGACAGCAACAGGACACAAGGCACCGATGGAGGAATTTGGCATTAGAGATTTGCAGTGCAGTGTCTCCATTTGAAGAAACCCTCATAATGTGAATATTATCGAAGAACTCAACCAACATGAAGCAATCTCTACATATATAGTCAGCAATGTGATGGACAAATGAGGTATTTCTCTGCACAGATTAAATTTCTGCTGACTTGTTAGACGTTTGAATGATGAAATGCCAGTGGCAGAATTTTATAGCTAGTAGACAACATGCCTGTCATCTTCTCTGAGCTGATAAAAGCTACCTCACTAGTAAATTCACTCTCCTGCAGATTTGCTTTTCATCTAACAGTTTTATTGTCCATTCTTCTGAAAGTAGACCAGATTTATTCCTGCTCATCCAACAGAATCACAGCCTCACATTCAGATGCTATTGTTGCCTACAGGATGGTGTCGTGTGTCACCAGCTTCTGGCCAAACCTCTGCCATCGATTTTACCCCAGCGCATTCATCACAGGTGTCAATACTCCTGCTTGTCCTCTTGCGGTCATGACTTTTGTGTACGTTTCTTTATCTAGGGAAGAGGAGTGACGCTTTACCAGAGTGCTAATGAGCCTCTTGTCACTTGAGCAGCAGGAATGGGTGATTAAATGGAAATAGGCAAAGGACAGGGGAGGAGTACGATCAGATATCTGTCCTGGAACATTAGTTTGCTAACACCAATGAGCTTTTCACTGGTTTTAGTGAACAAATGTGAAAAGCAACACTTTTCAGTGCTGTTGCATCAGCAGCATTTCTGTAAAGAGGACAGGTAGTGTGCTCTGTTGGTGTTGCACCTGAGCCAGTGTTGTCACAGTTTCTCTTTCCAGCTGATCTGACTGTTATCAGGCTACTAATATGAATCACTATAACCCCATAGATGAGAGTCAGTAGGGGCCTACTGCACCTACAAGTAGGGTTTATCATCTATTCACGTGGTTGAAAACATGACAGTGACGTCTAGCTACTATAGTAATTATGACAGGAGCAGCAGCGGAAGTCAGGCGCTGTAATATAGACAGTGTGGTAGTCTATAAGAGGTGGCAGTCAGGGCTGATGGATGGGACACGAAACACAGGTCTTTCAAAACACAATGTTTTTCCCTTCTCCCTGTTTTTTTTTTTTTTTTCGCCGAAACCTAGAGAAGTTGTAGTTTTGTTACCTAAACTTAGTGTTTGTGTTTCATTCAGTTTAACAACATGTTGAAATGTGTTCCTTTTAAGTTTTACTTTCAATTTTACAACATAGTAGGCCACATTTATGGTTATTATAGTGTATATTGCGCACAGTCTAATCAGTTGCTCTTTCTTCTGTATTCGTGGGCAGAACAGAAATGGGTAGTCAGTCAGGGGACTAGCTGAAGTATCCCTCCCTCCTCATTTGTCCATCTCTCTCCAGTGGCAGCACTCTCACACCCAGAGGGGAGTAGGCAAAGGTGTCAGCGCATTGACGGAGTTGGGACTGCACCACTGACAGCAGGAAAAGGGGGGAGCAGAGAGAGGAAGTTTAATGGTGAGGCTCAGCTGTACAGAAACACCCCCTGAGACACGGATCCGGTTTCGCCCGCCTGTGTACGTCAGCATGTTTAATTTGTGACCTGGCAACCTGTTTCTCCTGAGGATGGAGATAAAGGCTGGTGCTCTAGTGATGGTGAATTTTGGTTCTCACAATAGCACCAAATATATAAACATCACCACCATTCACAATTTGCTCTCGAGCTGGAGAACAACAGCCCATTGAGGAAACGTTATATCTCCCACCTGTTCCAAAGCCAGATTTCACATCCAGAGTAAAATCAATATTTGATGGTGTACTCTTAGGTTATATTCTTGCATAATGGCTGCTTGAGGGTCTGTCTTTTCTCTATTTATTGGGTCTTTAGCAGTCAGACTCTAAACTCTCATAGATAAAAGGCTCAGTAAATCACAGCCAATCTGATGGCTCATTAACCCTCCATCTTGTGCTCCAGTTTAACAATGTGACATTAAAGCTGGATCCTCACTGCAGCTTCTACCCTCTCTGCTGTGTGAGACGAATAGAAAAGCACCCAGCTCAAGGTCAAGATGCTTCAGCTAGTGATGGAGAGCTGTGTCGATAATGCACTGGGAGGGAAATTTATCAGATATGATTTTTTTCTCCCCATCCTCTCAATGATTCAATACCATCACTTTGGTTATTCATAGAGCTTCAAGATGAGTAAAACAGCAGAATCTTCTCTGTGACAGGAGGAAGCACAGCGCATTGTGTCCCCCATTGCATAATTTAAAGGCGTGATAAACTATGTGTTTACATGAGGCAAGTCACACACTTGAGGTGATGCACCACATGCAAGAAAACCAACCTTGTGGTTAGTTGTGTTTTTTAAAAAAAAAAAAAAAAAAGGGGGGGGGGGTACTTTACTTCAGTGGCTCATTCACAGCCGTACAGTAGGATGCCAGTAGGTGCTATAGAGAGGAGGAGGAGGAGGAGGAGGAGGGAGGAAAAAAGACAGAATAAATAACCCTCATATGATCGGTGGTTGCCATGGCAACTGATCCCAGCAGTCAGCCCTTGGAAAGAAAGTGAGTCACATGAGTGAATTGGAGGAGACAGGGACCACACTGTGCATACATGTTGTTGGTTGATGCGGTACTACTAGTCTACTAGTGTGTGTGTGTGTGTGTGTGTGTGTGTGTGTGTGTGTGTGTGTGTGTGTGTGTTGGGGGTGAAAAAAGCCGTGACTTGCCTGAGGTTAGCACGTACAGCGGGTTAGGATGTCCTCTATATTTATTTTCTAATAAGTGGTAATTAACATAATTCACACAGTAATCACCTTCACTGTGACAATCTGACACATCGTACTCTTTCTCTATGATGATGATGATGATGATGATGATGATGATAGCGATAGTCATGAAGTGGAAAAACAAACTGTCACTCCTACAGGATATCCTTCAGCGTCTGACACACTAGTAGCACACTGCATCTCTAAATACTCAAATCCCTCAAACTGTATCTGTAACTTTGTTTGACACGCTCCTTGTGATAGCCTCATTTTCGTGCTCTAAGCCTGTTTTGGTAACAGAGGGAGGATGTCGCCATGAGCTCTAACTCCTCAGTCTAGACTGCACCGGTACTTCTTCATTCACAGTGGCCCAAACTGTCTCTCGACTCTCTGCTACTTCAAATTGAATATGAATATGATAGGATGACATTTGCCATGTCTGCAAAAAAAATGAGTTGTCTGAATAATGAGCCATTACATGCAAAATAACAAAAAAGGTCATGTAAACTTCTTTGTTGCCTATTTAATGAAAATAAAAAGTCACCCATTGAACCAGGAGAAAAAAATAGCGTGTGGAGCAGCAGACGGAGCCAAGGGCAGGATAAATTACTGGTGTCAGACAGAAAAATGACTGTGCCACAAATTATCTACACTTGAGAGGCGTCCATTAGGAAGCACATTTCTTTTCACACCTGTTAAGTCAACATCACTGTGGCCACAACAGCTAATTAAACACGTCTATTAGGTATTAACATCAAGCACTGCCTAATAGTAAGAGGTAAACTGTGTCAGGGTAGCTTCCATCAATGTAAAGATCAACTGACTGATCATTTCTTATGCTACTTCTACAGATAATAAAAATAAAAATTAGACAAAATAATAAAATAATAATAGCAACACTAATGATAATAATAAGAAAGAAAGAAAGAAAGAAAGAAACTAAAAAGAGAATTACAAAAATAAATGAATAAATAAAATAATAAACAAATAAATAATAGTGACAATAGTATAGCAATACTAATAATATAAAATTAAATAAATAAATCACCAGATTTAACATTATCCCAGCTGGGAAAGCATTTTGACCAATTCAAACAGTATTTGCATGTGTGATGCTCTTATCATCGTCCTGGGAACACTGCAGATGTTTTTTTTTTTTTTTTTTTTTTTTTTGATCAGCTTCTGACGTGTGCACGAGCGGGTGAGTCAAACCTGCGTCAGACGTCGTCGTGACTTACCATGGTAATTTCTCCATACTATGGGGAGCTCATTTATCTCACAACACACAGCCATCAGCACGTGGAAACCAGAGGTGTGGGCAGGCAGAGCTGTAGAGCAGACCGTCATTAAAACGACAAACAGCTGCATTAAGCCCTTTTACCTGCACATGTTAATGTAATTACAGTATAACTAAACTTGTGGCAGGCGTTGAGCTCCTGCGTCACACTTTACGCACCATGCGCTCCGTGTGACTGGAAGCTGATTTCGCATCACTGCGCGCAGAGAGATGTTGTATACGGAGACAGCGGCTGAATGAAGACACCGTCCACTCACTTTGGATTCATACTGGCACCCTGACTCGGACCTTACAACCCGTTCTGCACCTATAAGGTAAGATCAACGCTCTTTTAACCATTTTCACTATTTGATCCATTTAGATGTTCGTTTGTTTCTGCGACAAATAAACCGTATTGTCGCACATCGCACGAATAACAAACGGCAATAATAATAACAATAATAATAAAAACTCTTAAAATGAATTGATAGACGCCTGCTCTAACTCATCTCCTGACAGCTGGTGATTTCGCCGCAACATTGACAGCGAGCGTCGCTCATTACTCCTCTGTGTTTGACGACACCGCGCCATGGGTGTCCATTTGGCTCGAATATGACAAATTCTGCGGGGCTGCTGATCACCTGCTGACTCTTATTTGGGCTGTTTGCATCTACGAGATGTTATAATTATGAGATTCATTTGACCTTGATAAGGCATCAGAGGTTATATCCACAGACGTAGTCAGTCCTCGAGCTGTGTGTGGGCCTGAGGGATGCCTGAACTTGCAGCCATGCAGGTGCTGTTTTGTACCTGTTACAATCATTGTGTTGTTCAGGATCAAACCCCAGCATTCATCATGACTGAGTGGCCTCTGCACAACCCTTACATTTTACAAGGACACACTCTTCTGTCTGCAATGGCTGCCTGATTGAACCTGCAATAGTTACCATCACCTCCAGCTTTGCCACATCTATCCATCACCCAACCTCAGTCCTGCCACAGCGGCTCCATGCTATTTGCAGCCGATCCTCGGGGGATATCATGTCTGTCCGACTGAGATGGTGAGAGGAGAGATAGGCGGCCACTGATGCTGCAGGGATGCCATTTCAATTCTGCAGCAGCCAGAGCCATCGCTTAGCAACCAGACGAGATAAAAGTGGAGCGGCTCTTTGCAGGAGAAGAACCTGCGCTGTTACATCATCAGCACCAAACTGTCGATGGAGAAATAGGAAATGTAGTTACAGGAACATCTGCCCCACAGGAGGCTTCTGCACCTTGGTCACATGGGGACCAGGACCAACACCATTACTTTGAAAAGTAAATATTTCAGTCTCTGCAGCACACGTTCCTTTGCATTAAAGCTGCAGTGGGTAGAAACGGAGCAAATGTGATTTTAAAAAGTTATTTTTAGAAAACGGTCACTATATCCCGACAGTGCTGCATGAGACAGGTAAACTGACAAAAGTCTTGTTCCTCTGCATCCTCCGGTGCTCCTAAAAGCAAGATTTCACAGACCAGAGGAAAACAGCCAATCAGAGCTGAGCCTGCCGTCTCTGAGCAGCTGTCAATCACTTACGAACTTTGCTCAAACGGTCAAACTAGGCAGCGCTGATCAAATATGAATCAGTATTCTGTTACTGCAATGCCTATTTCTCAATGTGTTATATGTATATTTCTCTCCTCAGATGTTTTCAGAAACATCTTGCAGTTTAAAGTTTAGCTGTTAAAATGAGAAAGTTTGTGACCCAGCACCCATGTTGAGAACAGTTGAGGAAATACGAAGCACCGCCCACCCAGACATTACAGTAACAGTATATTGATTCATATTTGATCAGCACTGCCTAGTTTGGCAGTTAATCAGAGTTTGCGAATGATTGACAACTGCCTCCATTGAACGGACAGCCAATCAGAACACTCTCTCTGAAATGACCTGTGACTGGTCAAAGTCTCCCATCAGGGCTAGATTTGTTAAATCCCATAAACAGAGACATGAGGAGGTGCAGAAGTCTAGTTTTCTCCCAGAACACTTGAATTACAATATGCTGAAAGGTTATTATGGATATACCAAAAATATTCTGCCTATACTGCAGGTTTAATGTTCTCTTGGTTCCTCAACACATGCAATTTATTCTCCACCACTTCTCGCCATTTACCATGTTTCCTTCAGATTGATTACTAGCTCACAGTCTGTAACAATGTCTTGCCGTCTCTGTAATGTGCCATCTGTGTCAGCACATACCGTGAAACTCTGAAAGTAACTTGAATCAACAATTAAAGCTTCCACTGTGCATGATTTGAAAGCCACAGTGAGAATCCTGTCGGTCAGTTGTGTGCAACCGGCCGCCATCATCCTAACCCATATGTAAGTGGGGCAGTTTGTTACTAACTATAGCAGTATTTCCATTCATAAAAAAAGTAGGGCAAACAGTCTGTCAGAGCTTCACTCTACTCTGCACACCTTAAAACTCTGCAGCTTGGCCCAAAAAATGTTGTTTTCAGACACACATCACTGCTTCACACTTCACTGGGAGAGCGCTCGATGGTGACTCAGTATTGTGTTGTGGACTGCTGAGGGAAGGTCAGTACTGCTCTGGGATCTGTGTCGAGCTTCTCAGCCTCGGAGCTGCTGCGTGTCGTGACTGCAGGGGCTCACAGCCACCGTTGAGGAATGTGATGTGCGTGCTGCTGGTGCAGCCTCTGGGTGGGCTTACAGTCCAGCCGACCGGCAACCGTTTTTGAGAAGTCACTTTGAATAACAGCCCGGCTCTGATGATTTCAGACAGCTCCACCTGCACGGCAAACACCTCTGGTTTGTGTTCGCTGCTCTTGAGCTGACAGAGTGAAAAGCCAGGCAGCTGAAATTTGTCTTCAGAGTCTGTTTTCTGTCAGCTCCTGTAGCTGCTTTGTTTTTGGTGTTTAACCAAGATTGTCTGCATCTTTCACTGTTAAGATGACCTTTAGTTAATTAGTTAATGTGTAATCCGAACTGGCTCACAGTCTGCGGGGTCAATGGTCTTCTTGTAGTGTTTGATGCTTGCAGCTACAAATTTCCATTTTAATTTAAAAGGATTAAGCCTCCAGTGTTTACAGGGTTTCCTATAGTGTTTTATAGTGGAGGTGGAAATAAAGACCACCTCCTCTAACGTCATAAAAGTGCAGCAATGCTATTTCACTCACCACAGTCTGTTTAATGGGAACAGATTTTACACATCACTACTGTAAATGTAAAACAAAATTGTCTTTTGTGACTCCAGAAGGAGCTTGTTTGAAATTACACATTACCTCATGTGGTGTCACAAAAATGTTGGGGAGTGGAGTTAAGAAGAGGTGAGCTCCGTTTCAGGGTACATTATGGTGACCAGACGATTGTCCCGATTTCAAGGTGTCCCAACAAATATCTGTAAAACACGAAAATGTCCTGGTTTTCAACAGTCACTATAAAATCTCTGGTTTTCACCACAATTAAAATAATAACAATAATTCATGTTTTCAGGGGTTATATAGACATTTATCATGTTCTGTCATGTATGTGGTGCATGAATGGGCACTTAAACCTGCAGTAGGAAGAAATGTTTTGGCATCATTGGGCAAAAATTTCATAATAACCTTTCAGCATATTGTAATTCAAGTATTCTGAGAGAAAACTAGACTTCTGCACCTCCTCATGGCTCTGTTTTCAGGGTTTAAAGTATTTATCCTGTGATGGGAGACTTTGGTCAATCACAGGTCATCTCAGAGAGAGTCCATTTATATTGGCTGTGCTCCAGCTGGTGGGCAGTGCTTGGTATTTCCTCAACTGATCTCAACATGGCTGCCGAGTCACAAACTTTCTCATTTTACAGCTAAACAGTAACTACAAGATGTTTCTGAAAACATTCGAGGAGAGAAACAGTCATTACAGTAACAGAATATTGATTCATATTTGATCAGTGCTGCCTAGTCTGTGAGTAATTGACAGCTGCTCATAGACGACTCGGCCAATCGGGCTCGACTCTGATTGGTTGCTTTCTTCTGGTCTGTGAAATCTTGTAGATGCCATCAGGAGACACCAGATGACACAGAGGAACATGATTTTTTTTTTTCAGATTACCTTTCACTACTGTCAGGATATTGACTGATAAAAACAACTTTTTAAAATCATATTTGCTCTATTTCTACCTGCAGCAGCTTTAAGGGTCCTGGTTTGGGGGTGTGGTCACTTCTAGAATAACCCACTGCATTGTGGGTAATGTAGGTGCCAGATTATGACAAAGAAGTGTTTGGAATAGTTGATTTTGTAGTGACTAAAGTCCTGTACTTTTAGCCGCTACTGGCAGCTAATTGTTGATTAGACATGAGCTCCGAAAAACTTTAACTAATAACTTTATAACGTGGCGTTTATTTACCAATCACGTCCATCCGTGTCCGTCACTTCTAATCGGTTTTAATCTCTCAGTTGAGACAGGAACAGCCCAAGATGTCCTCAGCAAAGTCAGAAACTGTTTGCTCATTCTCAGTCATCTGCACCTGAGGTAATGTGGCCTAAATGAGCCACCTGTGGCCAGCCTCTGCCTACTCCATACACCCCCCTAGTGCTTGGAGGTATATTACTTCTTACAAAATAAAACACCACAATTAAAATGAATGGCTCCTTCACTGTCCATTGTGAGTCTGACAGTGTTATAGGAGTGCAATGCTAAATGTGTGGAGAGCTCTTTTAATCACTATGTCTGTTGTTTAGCTCGTATTTTCTACAGTGATCACCAGACGAGACGTGTCAGGATCTGGGTGACTTACTTCCTCTGCTAAAACAGTAATTGTAAAATCCTCATTTATGCTGGAGAATCTGGCACAGTAGCTCTTATACAGTGTAACATACACCAGTTTCTCTCTGGACAGGCACTACACGCAGGATTGTAGGATTATTAGTGGATTGGGCCTCTGAAAACGTGACGCATACCAGAGAACTTAGAGAGACGATAACTTTCCAGACAGGTTTTCTCTTTTCAGGAACGCTGGACTCTTGGACTCATCACAGCCTCTGAAATGCTGTGTGATGAGAAAATAAATACAGATGTCAATAACAACCAATGAAACCTGTGCTAAGGGGCTGTAGTTTTATTACATTATTATGTTTTCCTGAGAGCAGCAGTCACACTGACAAACTGCTCACTGCTGTTCATGTTGTTCACATGACTCAACTTTTAGTATAATGGCCTCTGCTGTGAAATGGATAGTAATTCAATCTCTTTCACCATAATGAAGTAGATTACTACAATACCTTGCTTATGGCTCTAAAGTGCTGCAGTTTTACTACCATTTTAAAATACTCACAAGAATAGCAAACAGCACACAGGAAAAGCAGTGCACGTGATGCTGAACCAAAATGTTTAAAGTTGTGTAGAGGGCTGCAACTAAAACTTATTTTCATTATCGATTAGTATTATTATTTCATCAATGAAAGTATGTTGTAAGTTTGTTAGGTCACTGTGACCTTTGACCTTTGGTTACCAAAATCAATTCAATTCGTACTTGAGTCCAGGTAGATTTTTGTGCGTTGAACAAATTATCTCCAGGCCTTCCCGAGGTATCGCTTTCACAACAATGGACCAGACGTAGGGACGGACAACCCGAAAACAAAATGCCTCCCGTCATGGCTGTCACCAGCACAGACACATGGAAAATGTTCATCACAGTTTCTCAGATTCCAAACTGACATATTCAGATGTCTTGTTTTCTCCAAACAGCAGTTCAAAACCCCCAAAATGTTTTGGTTTTATATCATAGAAAGTTAGAAAATCAGTAAATATTCACATTTGACAAGCTGAGACCAGAGAATCTTTGGTATTCTTAGTAAAATGACTTAAAAAATAATCAGTTATCAAAGTTTGTATCCCATACCCTTAGAAAACATCACATGTAGAGCTGGAACAAATAAATGATCAGTTGTCAATTAGTCGTATTTAATTTATCAGTCACTATTTTGATAATCAATTAATCGGTTTGAGTAATTTTTTAAGGAAAAAAATGTCAGAAGTTTCTGATTCCAGCCTCTTAAATGTGAATATTTTCTGGTTTCTTTACTCCTCTGTGACAGTAAACTGAATATCTTTGAGTTGTGGACAAAACAAGACATTTGAGGACGTCATCTTGGGCTTTAGGAAAAACATTTTTCCCAATTTATAGACCAAACAACTAATGATTAATCAAGAAAATAATCAACAAATTAATTAACAATGAAAATAATAGTTAGTTGCAGCGCTGCAGCTCTGACTTATGTTTGACTGTTGTGATGACATTTTATGGTTCAGGCAGAAAAAGTATTTTTTTTACTAATCGCCTACATTTCTTGTCTATTTCTCTTCACAGATTGAAGGAGGAAAAGCACATCTTTATTTCCCTCCTGAGCTCCATCCAGTCAGTCACCTCCACCACCTTCAACCTGAAGGAGCTCCGGTGTTGCAGCCATGCCAAAGAACACCAAGGTGACCCAGCGGGAGCACAGCAATGAGCCGGTCACTGAGTCGGTGGCGGACCTGCTGTCCCTGGAGCACCCCATGGACTATAAGAGCAGTCAGATGAGCATGGGTCTCAGCCCCGGCTCCACCGCTCCAGTGAAGGCCCTGATCCCCTCCCCTGACCCCGACGCTGAGGACGGCCGACCAGCCTGGAACAACAAGCTGGAGTACATCCTGGCCCAGGTGGGCTTCTCTGTGGGCCTGGGTAACGTCTGGAGGTTCCCCTACCTGTGCCAAAAGAACGGAGGAGGTAGGTGGATGTATTAACACTTCAGTGTCTGAATCACAGAAAGTTTACCCCAATGTGCAAAGTGCAGAAACACATCATGGGGTGGAAGTCGGGTCCTAATTGGGCCACCCATGGCGAACATGTGTCCCCTCAGGGTGCTGAATAATTGTTAACAAAGAAATGCTGTGTTGAGTCAGTGCTGTTATTTTTTTATTAGTAGCCAGATGGGAGTAGTTAACATGATAGCCTGTAACAATTTTGATTTTATCCTTTTGTTTGAGATTTGCATTTTCACATCCACAGCCTTAGTGTCCAGGATAGTTGCTCCCTTCAACTGAAACTGGTGAGCTCGTATTTACAACATAGCAAGTCGTGTTCGCAACATGTTTGGTGTTCAAGTGGTTAACTCATGAGAATCAAGCTGCTGAGCAACAGCAATATTTAGCAAGCTAACAAGCAGGCAACGTAATGTAGGAATGCAAAGGCATAATGACAGAGGAGAAAGATGAGGTCATTGGGAACACCAACATTTTCCTCAGATATATTATAAAATTACAATATACAACTAAAATTACAGTATATTCACTTATTATGCACCGAAAAAATAACTTTCATGGCCTCCACCAACATCAACAAACACGTTACAAGTCATGAACTCTGAGCTTTTAATAACTTTCCACTTATGAGGTCGTGAACACCAAAAGAGGGGGCGTTCATATGGAGTCTTCTCGTAAACTCGACCTCATTCGAGGGCACCAACTGTTCTGTGCCTGGCAACTATATTTGTGAGTCATGATTTGATTGAGAGAACCCGCTGGTCTCTGTGACTGGTGGAAAATTTATTGCTGAACTCTCATAAAACCTTCATTTGAACTGAATTGCACACAGAAATACTTCAGCAATTTCAATTGTTTCAGCTCTTGTTTCCTCCACCAGATTGAGTCAATAAATACCATTCTGTATTTTCTGTCTGTTGTTGTATCTGACACACAAACAGCGCTAACCCAGTTACTCTTACCAGCACGTAAAACATTTCATCCAAGGACAAACAGTGACAGTTTCAACCATCTAAAATATAGCACTTGTCTAAATTGCCACAACATCTCAGCTCCGTACGTTCAGCATTATTCTGAACCATTAACCATCATCTTTTTAGGCAGACAGAGTTAGAAAATGCTTACATACTATAAAGTGTCTTTTCTAAAGTAATGATGTGAAAAAGCAACCAAAGTGTCTATTTACACCTGATCGAGAACAGTCACATGCTAGCTTTACAGCTATGTACTCGAGGCCAATCTGAATATCCACTTAATTTAACAGTACTTAGCTAGAATAAGGGTTTTCCTTCTAGCACTAAAAGTCTGGTAGTAATATAAACACTGACAAAGTGTGTAAGGGGAGTAGGTTGTGGTGGATGAATGGATCAAATTCAGGACTTTCTCTCAGGAGGCCCAGGTTAGAATCCCATGAATAACCTATTTTTTACTCTTATATATATATATATATATATATATTGTATTATTGTTTTTTCATCATTATTTTCAGTTTTGTTAGGTTTAGGTATCAAAACTACATGGCTACGTTTAGGGGAAATATACATACGGTACATATACACAGTATGTAATGTGTGCCCTTGTTGTTCCTTGGTGGAAATAGTATTGTCGGCTACACACACCCTGATACTAACAGCATCTGTCTAAAGAAATCTCAAATAAAGTTTGCTCTTATGTTTTACTGTATCATGTTAATATTTCATCATTGGTGGGTTTTGCCACACCAGAATTTAATTTCATCTAACTCTCAGCAAGATAGAAAATAAGATTATTTACGAGGACTAAGGAATGATTTGACTTTTGGTGGAACCATATGGAGATTATATGATCATGTAATTTTATCATATAATTTTATCAATCTGTGTTATCCAAATTAGTGATTCCATTACAATTAAAAACAAAGTTTTTGTGTCGATTTGTGTCCTAATTTAGATGTCAGTGTTAAATCATTTCCAATTAGTATCCTGGCCCCTGCTGCACCTCTCTGCTCAGTTTTGGTGTTGATGAGCTGCAGCCTCCTCCTCTGTGATAAATTGCATCCTGTCAACCAATTAGCCAACAAATCGTCCGAGTCAGAGAGGCAGTTTCTTCAGTGTTTCTCAGACTTGTGCCGTCAGCAGCTACAAGATTAGATCATTTCTTCCCCAGCAAGACGGGGTAACACTGAGGGGTCTGCTATAGCACCGTGAGAGCCTCCTTATAGTCTTTATTTGCTGCTCTGGCAGCCTTATCTCTTCGGTAGTATGATATTATTGGTTTTATGGAGAGATGAGAGGGTGGTGATGACTAAAATGGAGGAAATGGAAGAGTAAATACTGATTTCCTGAGCTTTGTTGGTTCTACCTTGTGTGGGAGGTTTGTGTAAAGAGGGTATTTGAAATGCATGATATAACAAAGCTGAATCATGTGTGCATAAGGACTGTGTGTGTGTGTGTGTGTGTGTGTGTGTGTGTGTGTGTGTATCACCCGCTGGATTTGGACTCAGTGGGAGGTGCTGCATTGTCTTGTCTGGGCTTGTTCCAGAGATGAGTACAAACTGTCTCTTGTCCATCCTTGTCCATTACGTCCTCTTTCTCTGTCATCATTTCTCTGTAAGTGGAGGTTTAAATTATTGTCTTTCATCACAGAAATCATCCTAAAAAAACTAACAACAAGACAAAATAATGTTTTATAGTCCACAACAAAATAAAATCTTGACAGGTTTACTCACCGCATCCATTGAGTCGTCCTCAGTGAAGCCGTCCTGCAAGTAAATCTTTAAATCATAAATTTGTACTGTTTTGCTTGTGTCTCCTGGCAATCTGGCAACTTCATTCTCAATTCTCAACCTCTGGAGGGAAACGTATTTCCTCCCAGATTGCCGTTGTACTGTTTAAACAGTTTTAAACACATGGTTAACGTTGTAAATTGAAACATAACACATACAACAGTGGTGAGGTTTAGTAAACGTGGAGAAGATAATAGTTGCACATGATACAAATTTTTTGCATGTTGGCTAAGACTGTAAGAGTGTGTGACCATTTTCTTCTACACTTTCCTTTATACTCATTTTTACCACGGTCAGCACCTCTCCAAGACTTCCCCCCTCCTCTCTCTCAACCTGATAAGTTTAGTAAAAACATCATGATTTTGCTTAAAATTAATATTTTTTAAGCTCTTATAGCAAAGTAATGAATGAATTATGTCAGGACGCAACAGAGGAAGTGGTCTACCCTCTGAGGAGGCTGAACGTGCTCAGAAAAGGTCAGGAAGTTATCAAAAAACATGTGGATTCAGCCTCTGAGGAGCATCCTCCTGCATGTCATTGAAATCTGACCTTTAGTATTGACCACTAGATGGTTGTGCCTAAGACAATAACCCTAACCTGACCCGCCAGATACTTTGTTACACAGCACCCGCTGAGAACCTCATCATCAATCATCAGAGACTGTTTGGTGAAGGGCAGGCACTGTAAAAAATACTTGGCAGGTGATTGGATGACCCATCTGTCAATCAAACTCTTACCGAAGCCAGTCAGGAGAAGAGCAAAAACATCTTTTCCATCAGAGCCGCTCTTTGCTCTTCTTTCAATGAAGAAATACTGTCCAATTCAAATATAACTGATGCTTTCGTAGCATCTAACTTCTTCAGGTGCTGCCATTGTTGTTAAGTACTGTCGCTCTGTGTCACATTACACATCTAAACCATGCTCGTAGCAGCCAGTAGCTCTTCACAGGACGCTGACTGGGCCATGATCTGGTTTGCTGGACACAAATGCATTACCTGAAACCTGACAAAATGGATTTTTGTGGCTCACAAAACTTAGACCAAACTGTCAAACTAGGCGATCTAAATTAGTTCTACAATGAAACAAGATTCAGTGGTGGTATAGCCTGTTTCTTAAAATGCTTTCAGAAGTAGATTTTGGTGGATCGTTTAGTTGGATTAACAGAACATTTACAGGCTGGTCACCATGTTGTTTCCTGTTGAAAAACCAAGCAGAAAAGCAGGAACCAATCAGATGTGTTGTACAACAGAGTACAACACCACTTAATGGCCGGTTGAGTGGCGCAGTGTCTCCTGGTGTCCTAACTAGATCTGCTGGAAATGTACCGCTGAATTTAAGATTACAAACATGACCCGTGACTATTTGTTTAACAATTTAGCTCCAAATTCACAGACTGACCATATGGGGTCCAGCCATATACTTGGATTTGACTGTGTCTTGTTATTTTATTTTACTCTGTTAATGTTCTTCTGGGTTTTTTAACAATGCTTGGATTTATCCAGTAGTAAGTGTGATTCTCTCATACTAACATATGACAATTCATCTCTCCTGCAAATATAAAGTGCACAATCATACGACATAGTCACATAAATATCTCTTCTCTATGTCACACCTACATGCTGTATATATAATGATCTTCTCTGAGCTAAAAACAAAAACACAAGTAAGACAATCAATCCATCTTAAATAGTCTGTATATAATCAGCCTTATTGTGCCAGTAATGAAGATCTATATCCTTGAGCCTGAGGTTAACCTGAAATTGAATGTCTCCATGAAATAAAAGTCAGTGTGTAGGCCTAGTTAAAATGAATCGAATCATCCTGTGGGTGTTCATGTATGTACTGAGCTAGTCCAGGTCTCCTCTCCAACATGTTTTGATTTCCTCTGTTCTGCTGCTCAGAATAGACATCAAAGATCAGTGAAAGTAGGCAGCAACACAGAAGTCACTTCTAATGGTCCAGATAATAATACCACTGTGTAACATAACGCTGTGTACCTGTCTTTGTTTCCTTTGTCTGCTGATAGCTCTAATAGCCACTCATGACGTGATCAGTGTTTTTGATCGAGTCATTTGTTTTCAGTCTGAAGACAAGCCGCTCCTCCCAGCTGTCCGTCACTATCAGCCCGTCCTCTCTGGCTGCGGATGGTTCAGTCTCCATGGCGCCCCTTCATGTCCTGACGTCAGCAGGACGGACTGGACGTGACTTGCTGTCTCTGAGTGCCGTCTGTTCTCTCTTCTGCAAAAGAAAAGATGGTCACATATCTGACAAAGTGGTGACAATGAAGACAAAGAGAGGAGGAAGTGACAGTGTATGTGAGAGAGGGATGGATAATAAAGAGACTCCAAAAATAGAAGCTGACAGAGAACTTAACAATGCTGTTGCCTGCTGTTTTACAACGAGCATTTGTCCTACATGGATTTCAGACATTCAGATAACCAAAGCAGCTGTTCATTCTGCAGTAACGCCTCTCTCCTCTGCCTCTCCTCTGTCTCAGGTGCGTATCTGGTGCCCTACTTCATCCTCCTCCTCCTCATCGGCATCCCTCTGTTCTTCCTGGAGCTGGCGGTGGGTCAGAGGATCAGGCGTGGCAGCATCGGTGTGTGGAACTACGTCTACCCACAGCTGGGAGGCATTGGGGTTTCCAGTCTGATGGTAAAGCAGCAACATGAGCCCATAAACCATTCAACGCATACTGATTGCACTTTACAGCATGGCATACAGTAGGAGTGGGTGCTTGCTTTGGAGCAGTTTTTCTTCATTATTTATTCCTATTAAATACTTATATAATGTAAATGTCCTCAGTGTTGCTTAAAGGAACTGTGTGTAACATTTTGGGGGATCTGTCTGTTCTGGGCTTTGATAGAAACATGGTGGAGAAACATGGCGGACTCTCTGAAATAGACCTGCTCAGTGCTTAGTTTCAGTTGATTATACACTGATGAAATATAGTTATGAATATTATATTTCATTTCTGCAAATAGATCCCCAAAATCCAAACAACCCAAAAAAAGTCAGGACTTAAGTGGTGAACCGACCAACAAGCATTGCCATAGAAACGCTATAGAAAGTCCTAAATATTATTTATTAATGATGCACAGGTCACCAATAAGATGTTAAACTTGATAATTAAAATATTTCCGTGGCCAGACTGTGACCCCAGATGTACTGCACACATCCAAAATCCAGTGGTGAAATATCACTAATGACATTAAAACCTCTGTATGCTTAAAGGATGACTGTAAAATAGAGGTCTCATTCACAAGACCAGCAAGAAATCATGTCACTTACAATGTAATCCAGTGGTTTTCACAGTGGAAAATGTCCAGTGGAGAGGTTTGAGAAGTTTCTATCAGCATTTTGATGCTTTTTCCCTTCATGAAAACTTCTCATTGGAAAATACTGCAGGTGAATTCAAGTTGACCACAGCAGCTCTCTATCCATCACCTGTCTCTTTAAAGGCTCCTGTCCTATTAAACTATACCTACCTTCTGGCGGAAGGCTGATTTATTAATGCTAACCTACCTACTAATATTTGATGTCTTATTATTAGTGGAAAAACCCATGACATATTGTTTTCCATTCAGCCATTGAGACTGTAAAACAATAAACGAAGCTACAGTTTCAGAAGATACACACCAACCAGAGGGCCTTTTTGGGCTCACAAACTGACAACACAACTGGTGTTTTTATTAGCTTTTAATGGCCTATCACTGATCTGTTAAGCATTATTAAATCATTGATTATAAACCTATATTGGTGATAGTTTATGATCCTTTTATGTAGTGCCTTTAACAGTAATGTTGTACCATAATTATTGTATAAGCATGCTTTGAAGAAATGCAATAAGATCCTTTTGGACTGGAGTTGTATCTAAGATAGTAATTATCTCACTTTCACTTCTCGACTCGAGAGTGGGACCTGTTATATGCAGAGACAACCAGCGTGCTGTAGAGCTCAGTCTTCTGGACTCTCCTCTGCCTGCTCATATTACCTCCTCTTGGTGTTTTACAGCAAGCGGCATGCAAAAAGATCAACGCAGCTCACTGTCATAATCTGTCCCCATCATCTGCAGGAGTAGTGACCCAGCATGTACCCATCCCATCAGCCTAAAACATTCAGTCAGTTATTGACTGCGACTGTTTTTCAGTCCTTCTGATAGTGATTTCATCAATCTATTGCAGGGGTGGGGGGTCGGGTGCCTGGCCTGAAGCACTGAGGCATGTGGTAGCCTGGATGTTGCAGAGAGAGATTCAGCAGCTATAAATACCTCCTCATAGAGGACCCCGGCCTCGGTTGCTGAGAGCAAACAGCTCAATAATTCATCCACACTTCGGATTAAGCTGTGTGCTCAGCGTCTGTGCCCTGACTCAAGAGGAGGCGTTCACCTCAACAAAGTGCATGCTGTTTGTTCCCTGTGCTGCTGTTTGTGTGTCATTGTGATGAAACAGTGATTGTATTTTAGGTGTGATAAGTAATGTTGTTTTCTCTTGTTTCCCCCCAGGTTTGCGGTTTTGTTGGCCTCTACTATAATGTGATTATCGGCTGGAGCATCTTCTATTTCTTCCAGTCTTTCCAGTATCCACTGCCTTGGGCTGAATGCCCCATTCAGATAAATGGAACCCAAGCCAGTGAGTGTAAAACACACCATGCACCGCATTGCAACACAGCTGCAGCTATAACAGAGATGAACGGCAAAAACAAGTGCCCATACAAATGAGCCCTCGGCACCACATAGCAAAATCCTGCATGACTATTCTATATTCAGCAGATATCTCAGCATGCACACACACACTCAGGCTGCGCAGGGCGGTGCTTAAAAATGCAGAACGTGTCTTTGCATTGAAACAGCTTGCCACCTCGCTGTGGCTCTGCAGTCAAGCAGCAGCAGCGCCTCTGCAGGCTAACAGAAAAGGGTTTGTGCTGCTCTCAGTAGTCACGATGGCCCTGAACGTCATCCCACAGAGCAGCTCTGTTGGCAAGGCCGGTCAGCTGATACGACTCGGGCGGCAGTGTCAGGACCTCGAACGGCTGGCGGCTGGTAGTCTGTGGTGGAGGCATAAGCAGCTTCTGGCAGAGTAAAGGACATGTGCGGGACATGAGAGGGCAGGAAGTCGACTGTGCTTATGATTGTGGATGCAGTGGGGATGCTGTGGAGCGTCTAGGAGGAAGAAGTACAGAAACTAAGCTACTACATTTGTCTGACAGAGATTTCTTTCCAGATTAAGCTGTGCATGCTCTTGTGTGACGCAATACACATTCCTGCCGATGGTTTCACAATATTCTACTCAACAACAAGTGGTGGTAATGTGCCAAGAAACACCGCAATTCCTCAGCAAAGGCAAAGAAAAAGACTGCAAGCTAGTAAACTTAGATGTAAAAGATGCTGCGTTCCAAATCTCATACTTTTTCTTTGTACTTTTAGTATGTACTGCAGCTGCCCTTACAAAGTATGTACCATTGCATGCAGAATGCATACAGTTAGGACATATTAAACTGCCCTAAACTTCTTCCTCTTGCTCATATATCTGCTGTGCAGAGGACTGTAGTTCAAAACAGCCAGAGAAGCATGTTGGCTTGCATACTGCTAAATGCCACCGGATGTAGTAGGACATCCTGGTATTTCTGACAAACTGCATGTGACATACTATGTACTGGGACATAATACATCTTTTTCTTGCATACGAAATAGTATGGTAGTATGGGTATCAGAAAACACACAGCAAGTGTTAAAACAAATCTGCCTTGCAGGTGTTTTATGAGGAGAGAAATGCATCTCTGCCTTAAAGAATTTACATTCAAAAGATACACTGAAAAATCTCCATACAAGTCATTTTTGTCAATTATTGAGTCTGAAAAGTGAAAAAAAATATGATTTTCAACTCTTCCTTTTTCCTTCCTTCCTGTAGTTTCCTAGAAATGAGTGTCAGTGTCTTGAAATAAGAGAATAATGCTGAATCAAAAAAAAGTCATTTGGTTTTAAAAGTTTGTCTTATGAAAATAAGGCTTTTCTGACTTGATAATATTGAAAGGATGAATAAACTTCACAGACTTTTTGCAGTGTAAGAGAGGTTTAAAAAAACAAGTTATAATTTAGGCTGTTTACGTACACCGCTCTTAGCTATACCTGAAAATGTGGTATATATTTAATATATATACTGTATATAATCAATTTGTACATAATACACCACGTACAGGAGGTCGGGGTGGATGGGCAGTTCAAAACCTACTACACTTTCATTTTAGTATCCTGTGTGAGTCACGTAACTAAAGTTACATCACTTTCGTAGTTATTTTTAATCCGAACTACAATCTTTTCCTAAACCTAACCAAGTTGTTTCCTGTGAAGATGGAAATTTATTTTGGAAAGACTGTATTCTGATGAGGAATGGAAATTGATATATGTTGATATATATTGTTTATGCAATTTCCCTCCCTTTCGTAACTGTAGTCGTGGAGCCGGAGTGTGAGAAGAGCTCGGCCACCACTTACTTTTGGTACCGCCAGACTCTCAACATCACCAGCACCATCGACGACACGGGCGGCCTCAACTGGAAGATGACCCTGTCCCTGCTGGTGGCATGGATCCTGGTCTGCCTGGCTGTCATCAGGGGCATCCAGTCCTCTGGGAAGGTACGGGGATCTCCACGGCTTCACAGTAGGGCCGGGCCTGCAAACTATAGAGATCACCACATTTTAACTAAAGCTTTAAAAATCCAGTTTTATATCATATCAGTGAGTGATTTATTCACTTTGCTAATGCTTTTGTGTCAAAGGTGAGATGCTAAAGCCTCTCATCAGCACTGGTCCATTTTTGGATCTCATCTATATTATGGAAGGGAGACACATGCAACATTAATAAGCTTGAACTGAACCAAGCAAAGACTGGTTCAGGATGCCGATGGAAAATGCTTCGTTTGGCAACAACTGCAACAACATCCTGTAATCTCCATCCAGAGAGTGAGTCATGCACTACAGTGCAACATCCAGTCCACATTTTCAATAGGAAAATACACAGATCGCCAAGGTCTGACACGGTTTTTTAAATGTAAATGAAGTAATCCAATTATCATCGTCAGTACTGCAATGATTCCCGAAATGCTGTATGAAGGATTTTTGACTCATCTCTCCAAACCTCTCTGAGTCCTCTCTCCACATTTGGTAAGATTTCACAGATTCAGTGCCAAGCGAACACAAAGCAGTTTGGGGATTGATTCATCATCGTGTGTGTGTGTTTGTGTGTGTGTGTGTGTGTGTGTGTGTGTGTGTGTGTGTGTGTGTGTGTGTGTGTGTGTGTGTGTGTGTGTGTGGTTGCAGTTTGGTCCTCCTCCATGTGTGAGGCCTCTGAAAAGCGTGTCCATGGCAACACTGTGTAATGGACTATCTCTGTCTCTCTTAGGTGATGTACTTCAGCTCTCTCTTCCCGTATGTGGTACTTTTCTGTTTCCTGGTGCGAGGTTTGATGCTGAAGGGAGCAGTGGACGGCATCGCTCACATGTTCACCCCTAAGGTGAGAAAATCAAAAAAGAGGCAACTCTAAAACAGTCTTGAGCTCACCGCTGTCACTCCTTCATGGTCCACAGCCTTTGTCCTTTCCCATTCAGTGTCTATATAAACAGCCGTGCAATGCATTCTGGTAGCATGGCAGTGCGATTTGAGAGACGGACCGTCACGTCACCCGTACCTTATTTGCAGTAAGTTGAGGTCTAGGCTACTTTATGCAAATCACAGGCATCTGATGTTACTCTCCGCCTCTGGAAACTCTCGAGAAACATTTAAACCACTGTCAATCCAAAATAAAGACAGATTCAGCAACTGCAAGGCTTATTTCTCACATAAAATGTTTTCAGAAACACATTTTGGTGAACTATTTTCATAATATAAGAGAAGAGAGTCGCCATGTTGGTTCTGGTTTGAAAGCTGGGAGCAGCAGCCCCTGAGGGAAAGTATTCGTCCAATGAGGTGCTGAGTGCCGAGTGTCTAGTGGCAGCCCATCAAGCATCCAATGCTCAGAAGTGAAGTGATCCCTTGTGGTATATTTATTTTATTTTATTTTTTTATTTTATTTTTTGTTAAAGCTAGAAACATAAGGAATCCACTGGTACCAACCAGGCCAATACTCTGCCAATTTCAAAGGAGTCCCTTGACCTCTGACCTCAAGATATGTTAATGTAAATGGGTTTTATGGGTATCCACGAGTCTCCCCTCTACAGACATATCCACTGTATAATAATCACGTGAAGTTTTCAAGTCAGCACACTGACACACTGACAGCTATTGTTGCCTGTTGGGCTGCAGTTTCCCGTGTTATGATTTGAGCATATTTTTATGCTAAATACAGTACCTGTGAGGGTTTTTGGACAATATTTATCATTGTTGTTTTGTGTTGTTAATTGATTTCCAATCATAAATATATACATACATTTGCATAAAGCAGCATATTTGACCACTCCCATGTCGATAAGAGTATTAAATACCTGATAAATCTCCCTTTAAGGTACATTTTGAACAAAATGTGTGATTAATTTGTAATTAACTATGGGCAATCATGTGATTAATCACAATTCAATATTCAAATCGAGTGACAGCGCAAATTAAAAGTCCTAAAAATAAGAGGAAAACTCATCTCTGATGTAATATTCAATATACTCAGATTTCATCTAAATTGGTCCTTTAACACAAATGTCCTGCAGTTATAGAGTTCACTATTTGGATTAATTGTTCAGCTGTCATGTACTGTTATTGTTATGCATTGACTATAATATGAAATACCCACAAAATGTGTTGCAGAAAACGGGTCCCTTAAGGAAAAAAAGTTGGGAACCACAATAGCCAAACAGATATGTGACCTAAGTGGCACTTTGTGGGGGCTGCTCAGCTGTGAGTGATCGATGGTCAGATCCACTCAAACATAAATGTCATTAATATCCACAGTGTCACGAGTTGAAGTCCCCCTCTAGTGGTGAACATGTAGAATCACATGGAAAATTTTACCCGTGTTGTGTTATTGGCTGTGCATTTATAGTTGGACTTTCTGCTGACTCAGATGTCAACACACTATGTCACAAGAGTAAACATGTCTGTCTCTCTTTCATTATGAATTATTACAGCTAAATTCATTTTGAGATAAAACCAGATAGCATATTGTTCGTAGAAGTTGCATTTTCAGTCGCCACAGACTCACGTGTCTGTAGTTACAGACATGACCAGTTACTTTATTATGTAAAAAATCTTCCACTATGACATTGGTCATTTCATATCTCGATAAGGATATTTGTCCATCCCATTCTCGTGAACGCGATATCTTAGAAACACCTTGAGGGAATTTCTTCAAATTTGACACAAATGTGGTCAAAGATCACTGTGACCTTACAAAACACGTTTTTAGGCATAACTCAAAAATTCATATGCTAATTAGGATAATTTCACACAAATGTCTAACAGGATAAAATGATGAAATTATGACACTTTGGACAGACATGGATGTAAACTGCAACTTGACTGGTTCTGTTCCCAATCCCAGAGTTTCCAAAGATACCAAATATGCTGAATTACAAGGAGGAAGACATAGTAAGTGTTTTTTGTTTTTGTCTCTTATTCTTCTCTGTAGCTGGAGAAGATGTTGGAGCCGCAGGTGTGGAGAGAAGCAGCCACGCAGGTCTTCTTTGCTCTCGGTCTGGGCTTCGGAGGCGTCATCGCTTTCTCCAGCTACAATAAGCGAGACAACAACTGCCACTTTGATGCAATGCTGGTCTCCATCATCAACTTTGTCACCTCCATTCTGGCCACTTTAGTTGTGTTCGCCGTCCTGGGGTTCAAGGCCAACGTCATGAACGAGAAGTGTGTCGTCGAGTGAGTGCGTCGTACTGTAACCAGTGCTACCTGACCAGTCTCTCTTTGGCGGCTGTTTTTACCATCACCTTTTCACCTGACTAACGCGTCCTTCTTCTCCACCTCTCCTATCATCCATGTACAGTAATGCAGAGAAGATTCTGGGCTTCCTGAACACAGGTGTGCTGAGCAAAGAGCTCATCCCTCCTCACATCAACTTCTCCCACCTGTCCTCCCAGGACTACGCAGAGATGTACAGCGTCATTAAGACGGTGAAAGAGGACAGCTTCGGCCAGCTGGGCTTGGATGCCTGCGTGCTGGAGGACGAACTCAACAAGGTCAGAGGGGGGAAATTCACACACTGAAATGAGTGATTGTTGAGTATTTCTGAATAATCAGATAGGTGTGTAGTTATCAAGATGTAGTTTGTGTTTAAGTGAGGATACACAACAAGTTGTCCTATTCAGTAAAAAATAACAGAAGCCACCGTTAGCCAGCTTTGACCTCCACCTCCTTCTCTCCGTCCTCCAGGCGGTTCAGGGCACTGGTCTGGCGTTCATTGCCTTCACAGAGGCCATGACACACTTCCCTGCCAGTCCCTTCTGGTCCGTCATGTTCTTCTTCATGCTGATCAACTTGGGTCTGGGAAGCATGATCGGCACCATGACTGGCATCACCACACCCATACTGGACGCTTTCAAGATCCGCAAAGAGATCCTGTGTGGTGAGTCTTAATTCTGGTTATCAAACTCAAATCTCTTGTACTTAATTAAAGTGTTTGTGATTCTCACTGGATGTTTCCTTTGCTCTTTCTCAGTGGTGTGCTGTGTCATAGCCTTCCTGCTGGGCCTGCTGTTTGTGCAGCGTTCAGGGAACTACTTTGTCACCATGTTTGACGACTACTCAGCTGGTTTGCCCCTCACGGTGGTTGTGATCCTGGAGAACGTCTCTGTGGCCTGGATCTATGGCACTAAGAGGTACCACAACTGGATGTGTAGACTCAAGCCTTAATGGGACTTAATTCATTTTACGGCAGCATGTAGACATTTGCAGTGTCTGGTCAGTTGACCCTTCACTAAGTCCCTGGCCAATCATAGCGTAGCAGTGGCCAGCTTCAACCAGGGTCCGACAACTACTATTCTTTAGGGATGATGAATTTTTGTAAGATGCTGGGATTTGAACACCACTTTTATGATTTCTGAAGTGTAAATGCAATCACCAGACATGAAAAGCTAACGTTAGGCTATAAACAAACTATACCACAGTATGCACGATTATACACACTGAGGCTGTAACGACCGACGAGCATGACGATGTTTTAGTAATCTCATTTTGCCATTTCATAACAACCACCTTTTAAAGACACATAAAAGCTTTAAGACTCACAAGTGGGATATGTCCTTCTGTATTTTAAGCAGCAGTGCCTCTCAGAGCCACTAGCATGGCTGTAGATTTCTGTCTGACATCACTCCCTATTTAATCTTTAATGCACATTTACTGTCCATCACTGTTCAAATCCTGAGTGCAAATTTATACTATATACTGTATACTATATACTGTACTGTATATACTGTATACTATATACTGTATACTATATACTGTACTGTATATACTGTATACTATATACTGTACTGTATATACTGTATACTATATACTGTATACTATACTATTTACTATACAGTGCCCTCAAAAATTCTCCCAATGGAACCAATAGGTAATGTCTGTGTGTGTGATACTTTCTACTAACAATCCCACAACACAATGCTTCATATGTGTGTTGATGCAAAATGGTGATGCTTCACCAGTGTCCAAAATCTGAATTTTCTGCTCACAGTAGAGTGTCTATTATATAAAAAGTAGTAAGAGACGTAATTCCAGACCAGGCCAGAACAGATAACAACCAACAATAATGAAGCAACTTTGATGACAGGTGCAGTGCATGTATCACGTATCATGCATGTTTGCTAATAACAGGGATTTCTTTCTTTCTTTCTTTCTTTCTTTCTTTCTTTCTTTCTTTCTTTCTTTCTTTCTTTCTTTCTTTCTCTTCCTTGCAGGTTCATGCAGGACCTGGAGGACATGCTTGGTTTCAGGCCGTACTCCTTCTACTACTACATGTGGAGGTACGTGTCGCCGGCTGTCCTGGTGGTGCTCATCTCCGCCACCGTCATTGAGATGGCCGTCAGTCCTGCAGGATACAACGCCTGGGTGGAGGCTGAGGTCAGTTGCTTTTGTTTATGTGTATTTCCACAGAGAAAAAAATGCCTGGTCTTTTCCTTCATCCTCTTCCCTCTGCACTCTTTGTTTTCCAGGGTGCAGAGCATTTCAAAAGTTACCCACCCTGGGCTTTAGCCATGGCCTACTCCCTCATCATACTGGCCATGCTGCCTTTACCCCTCGTCTTCATCGCCCGCCACTTCAACCTGATCTCAGATGGCTCCAACAAGCTGTCCGTCTCCTACCGCAAAGGCATGATGAAGGACATCTCCAACCTCGAGGAACAGGATGAGCAGCGCTTCATCCTCAGCAAGAACCCCAGCGAGACTCCCTCCCCGATGCCCGCCCACCGTGCTTACTTGGGCCCCGGTGGCACCCACGAGATGACCAACACCAACTACGGCACCAGCACCAAGACGGGCTACCAGAACATCGGCTCGCCTGAGTCTGAGCTATGATCCAGTGAGCTTATAGATCCCCCCATCCATTAAACAACCCCAGCCCTGCTTGGAGAGAGGGAGACAGAGGGGGAAAGGGAGGAAGGAGAGAAAATTACTGCCGGTTGTTGCAGCGTTCATCACACCTTAACCCCCAGAGCTGAGTCCCTCTCTCCCCCCTTTTCTGCCCCTACACTCCTCACCTGTGGTTCCCTTTTTCCACGCCATAGGATCTGTGCTGCCATCAATCCCAGCTATAATGAAGGGATGATTGTAATGTGAGTCCCGTCAGATATGACGACCTTTTTCCATCTGTCAGCATATTACAGGGGCAGAGAGAGAGGGACAGAAGGAAGAGTGAAGCTCAGATAGGTCCACCAAGGGCTCAGATACAGGCTGATTTGTAATAAACTCTGGCCCAGGTTAAGGTGTGTGCAGCGCTAACATGCTTTACGTCGTACCGAACCGTGTGTTCACAAGTTTGGTGGAGGTTACTTTTGAGACAGCTGGATGTTCCTAAATCTAGGAGATCATCATCTTATTCTGGTTGAGTTGTAGAAGATTATTTGTGGGGTTAGGATGGAAGGAGTCAGAAAAAGTTATATTTTCATGATCTGTATCACCATATGAGAACATTTCTCATCTAGAAAACAAAACGATGCACTCATAACAGTATGTATAAGTGATTCTGATAGTGTAAACAGTGTTACAAGCACATTACATCTTTATCGTGCCTATCATGCATCAGCAATAATAACCAGTCAAAGTAAAACTGTGGACCTCCTTCTATCCCTGCTTTCCCCACTGATGTAGAATACTGTATCCATATGTGTTGTGCAATAGTCCGAGATGTCACCATAAACCGTGTATATACACCACAGTAGTGCAAAACGAGGGGAAACTTTTTTTCACCTCCTCATTTATTCTCCACCGAAGCACAAAGGCCCGCTATTGTTTTAGAGCATCTCTGAGCCTTAACAGAGCAGCACTTCTCTTTTAAGCAACCTCGACAAACGAGGGTCTGGAGGTGTCGCCAACAGCACTGCACACGTCGTCTCTGTGCTGCTCCAGTCGCCTGCTGGTCCGGACAAAGCTTTTCCATCTGAATCAATCATTTTAATCAAGCGTTTCCATTTCAATCAATGCCTTAGAAGAGGTAGCAGCTCACAAGCAGAGATAAGCAGCAGACCGAGGAGGGTTTGGAAAATGTGACTTGTTTTTTGTGCACGTGCAGATGTGCATGAGCAAGTGTGTCGCTGAATGAGAGCTGCCTCTGTCTCTTTAAAAATAGAGCTGTGTTACCCAGAGGAAGCCGTGGCAACGCACCATAGATACAGATCCTCTTCTGATGTGGAGGAGGAGAGCGGACACCTTGCTTTGTCTGCTCCACCTGCACGGCTGTTTGTTCAGCAATACACAGAATTTACCGTCAGGGTCCTACAAGAATATATCTCACATGTTGTTACAAGAGGTTTACTGCCTGTGGATTTATCATACGTCACCCCAAAGAGGAAGATGTTTGGGTTTATACATTCCTCAAATTGTGACCATCATTTCATAAGCACTACAATTTACACTTTGATGTCTTTTTGTGAACTGAGGTGTGAAAACTTAAAGCCTTTTTTGTAATGTATAATCTTGTATGACAATGTATGTTTAGGGGTTATAACGTGGAAAATGTGCAGTGATATAAATGTTTGGAATAAGTGGTAATACACAGATTTTACCACTGGGTGTCTCTGCTAGCCAGCAGAGGAGCCGATGACTCTGTTTCGTGGCCCCTCCCTGAGACAACACCAACACTTGAGACTGAACAGATGTAGTGTGAAGCACAGTCAGTCACATTGTTTGGTGCCTGAACAGCATCTCTGTTGTCTGTTTGCCTTATGCTTCTGTCAGTTTGTTTTCTCGGTCATGTAGTGCGTTTGTGTAGAGTTTGGACAAACGTCTCGTCTCGTTCACTTGAGCACTTTAATTAGGTAGTGACCCTGGAGTTGTTTCTTAATAAGTAGCCTACAGTTTGACAAAAGCTTTGTCATTAATCACAAGAATGCTGTCACAGGTTAGCAATATTTATATACAGAGAGAGAGATAGAGGGCTGAAGGCACAATACAGAAATGCATCACAAGCCACTTTGCCAAAGCATCTTGTTTCTTGTCTGTTAACATGGCAGATCTTTGACTTTTAATTTTGCCCTGTTATCACATCAGTATTGATTGATGCTTCCATGCCACTGGCTGGCACTGCTAGATCCTCACCATTTTACATAATACAAGTCTTGACCAATGCTTACACTGTTATGTGGTCATATGACCTCTGTCAAAACAAAACAATCGAAAAACGAAGGGATTTTTCCACACTTTTCTCCTACTAAATCACAGGAAAAGCAGATGCTCTCCATCCTGAATGTGTTGGGATGTTACAAATGAACATATAAACACGCTACAGCCCAATTAAAACCTTTCTCAGTCGCTAAATATGCAAAACCGTGCGGAACTGTCATGATAACATGTACAAGACACCAGATGTTTGTGATCTAATGGCTTGTGACATAAATGGCACATAACCTCAGGTGAAGGCAGTCACTGGAACTCACCTGCAGCTTTGGGCTTAAAGAGTTAAAGCACATTCATGGAAGAAGCACAGGAACGTGCGCACAAAGGAGTTTCATGGCTTGGTGAACGAGCACCAGTCAATGAGTTAAAAATAGAGTTAATGTGGGTGAACTGGAGGCTACTACATCTGCACACTGATATGCACTGCCTTCTTCACTTCTGTAGCTACAGACTGATCTGCACAATGATTACATGAGACAGACCTGAGCTCATAGTACTTAAAAGCAACACATAATACTGATTGAAACATTACGATTTGGAACCAAAACAAAAAAACATCTTTAGATTTAGGCAACAAAAACAGTTATGTTTAGGGAAAACCACTGCATTTTGGCCATAGCCTGTATATAAGAAGTGGACATAGTCAATGTAACGTCAGTCATTGGTCACCCAGTGTTTATGGACTGTCGTTTTGAAGCCTCAAATGCAGCATTTTGGCCGTCACATCTTATTTTTTTGCAACCAGAAGTGATACGAAAGGGTGGAGCTAAGTAAAAGACATTAATAAGATATTTTTTGAAAAGGTTGTAATTAATTCTCATGAACTGAAAGCACATTGTAAAATGGTTAAAGTTGTAAGACGAAAGCACAGACAACTCCCAGACTCGACAATGCAGTGGTAGTGACCTGTCAATCATAAGGTAGCCATGCCCTAAAGCATATCCTGCTTTATGGTCTATTTGACTCTAAATTGGACCAAAATTTACTAAATGAACATCGTGCTGTATTGAAGAAGACTTTAAACTAGCGATGGAGACCATAAACTCATGTTTACAACATTTACTGAGGTGATAAACCAAGTTTTCTCATAGACTTCTATACAATCAGATGTTTTTTTGCAGCCAGACGAGTCGCCCCCTGCTGGCTGCTAGAGAGAAAGAATGTTTAAGGCACTTCAGCATTGGCTTCACTTCTCAGACCTGGATGCTGCTTTTCGCTCAAAGTAACTGTTTATTTGTGAACACAAAGACAACTACTACATGTTGGTTTCACACAGGATGTGAACTCTGGCCTCCCGGGTGAAAGCTCACCCCTTGGAGTCTCACACTGTCTATAGTACAGCGCCTGACTTCCGCTTCTACTCCGGCTATAATTACCACGGTCACTGGACGTCGCTATTTTCATCTTTTATACCTTCTTCCAGTGATCAACCATGTGACTAGATGATAAACCCTACTATTGGGTGTAGCAGGGCCCTACTGACCCACATCTATGGTACTTATAACCACATATAACGCTTTACTGTATTTTTCACAGTATAAGGCACACCAGATTATAAGGCCCACTAAGCAAAACAAAACGGTCATATAAGTGAAACTTTATTCAATTCATTTAATAACTCAATAACTTCAATAACTCTCAACATTTTTCAGGTGTAACACATGAAATACAAAACAATACACTCACTTTTCAGTTCATTCCTCTTCCACAAATCCATCAAATCCTTCATCATCAGTGTCTGAGTTAAACAGCTGGGCGATTTTAAGTGCTCCTTTTAGTGTGAAAAATACGGTACCACATTTCGCCAAGGAGTTCCCACTTTTCCATGCACAGCAGGTCTTTGCCTCTTACATTTAAAAACTATGATATTGGCAATTAGACTAAATATTTGTTATATATTATTGAAAACAAAGACTCCAACTCCAGGGTCTCATTGTCTTGTCCATATGTCAGCCATGTTGCATTATGTACTACAAAGCAACTTCTAGAGTTTAACTCAGTTGATTTACTGTGATTAACTCAACAAAAATAGAGTAATAGTGTATTTATTTAACAGTGCAAATAGTCTTTATGTGACCAAACCCATAGTTATATTTATAGTATTTAAGAGGATGTATTTAATCTGTACATATTGATGTACATTCTGATAAATTCACACTGAGTATCTATAGTAGGAGTGTCAGGAGCTGTAAATAATAATGGTATATTTTGAGATATTTTTTGATTTTTGTACTGTAGGTAACGTTACTTTGGTGTCTAGTGTTAGTGTGTGGTTGTTCTCAATCAAAATACCTGAGCGACTGTGTGTGTGTGTGCGTGTATGTGTGTGTATATGGTGTGTGTGTGTGTGTGTGTGTGTGTGTGTGTGTGTGTAACGTAAGAGTATATGTAGATGTTTAAATGTGTGTATTTTTTTCTCCTCTCTCAGTGTTGTGTGCTGCTGATCTAATCCAGTAGATTAAATCCTGTTGTTACAGTGAACTGGGACCACTAATGTAAACAATGTCTCCTCTGTGTTTCGTACTGGAACGACGGCGGCTTCCAGCACAAAACTGACAACACAATCAGAAGGAAACGTACGACGACAACAATAAAAAACTGGTTTTTGGTTGAAGAGAGTGACCAACTGTATAAAACATGATGGAGCCAACAGGAAATTAAAGTAACCACGTTTTATTAAACAGACCATGTTGTTTGTCTCATTTATGAAAGTTCAAAAGCAAAGGACAAAGTTTTGTTTACAATGACATGACTTAAAGAAGTGGAATTGTAAGAGGTACTTATCCACAGTCAGTGTGTTACCTACAGTAGATGATGGTCAGCTCATCCCCCAGTTTGGAGAAGCAGACTGGAGTTACTGCACAGACGCAAAGCAATGTACTGCTGTGGACGGGGTCGGCAGCAAAACATATATCTGTTTAGGTGTATGCTATACATAGAATATTTTTACTGCTTTATCTTTCCATGAGACTGTCTATCGCTGCCTCGATTCATTAGTTTGTATTATTGCGTGACTTTGATGAATCCGAACTAACTAAAATAACACAACAACACAAACTAATTAACCGACTGAGGTAGCGGTAGACCAGCAACTTCCTTGTCCTGTGAGGTTAAATGACCGTTTTTTTAAACAGAGTCTGGTTGCTTTAGTAAGACCATAGGTAACAGCTGTCTCACAGCAAGGTAAACAGGTATCAACATTGCATACACTTACCATACTTTCCGGACTATAAGGTGCACCAGATTATAAGGCACACTATCAATGACTATAAATATAACTGTCTTTTATATTTTATTTTATATATTCATACATAAGGCGCACCGGATAATAAGGTGCATCCGATTGTAAGGCGCATTAAGCGAAACTAAGCGGTCAGATAAGTCAAACTTTATTCTATTAATTTAACAACTCAGCAACTCCTCTTGGAAATGACCATGGCTTGTAGTTTCTGGCCATCAGCCTGGCAACCGAGAACAACAGTGAAGGATGACTTCTCATTCCCTGTGGTGCGTATAGATATGGTACTGGTCCCTGTTTTCTCGACAGTACGGGGATACAGTTCACAGGGATATCACAGGTGAGGGGGACCTCGTCCATGTCGGTGATGTGTTCTACCCAGATCTTATGTTCAGTGATCTTGTCCTTGCAGTAGGTGCAGAAAATGGCTAGCTTTTCTTCATAATCCTTTGGCAGTTGCTGTAAGATGGTAGTTTTTGTGCATATGGAGAGATTACGCTTTTTCATAAAATGAAAGCACCAAGAAGGACCCCCTCGAAAGTCGCTGATTTTCATGTCAAGCGCTACCACTGCTGCCTTGAGTCGAATAGAATCTGTAGAGACGCTTCTACCTGCTGCTCTCTGTTGAATAACCCACTGTTCAATTTTGTCCTCTAATTGTGGCCATCTTGCTTTGTTCCCTCTGAAACTCTGTTTGGTCTTCTTTACGCGGCACAGGTCATCTTCTTGCTTCCTCCACTTCCGTACCATTGATTCATTGATATTAAATTCTCTCGCCGCTGCTCTATTCCCATGTTCTGCTGCATGACTGATAGTCTTAAGCTTGAAATCCGCTTCGTAAGCATGTGTCTTCACAGGTGCCATTTTGGGCTCCTCATAGTCCTGGGTCTTCCCTGGACCTCCTCCCAGCTGGTGGTGCCTGGAACACCTTCCTAGGGAGGCACCCAAGGGGCATCCTTACTAGATGCCCGAATCACCTCAACTGGTTTCTTTCAGCACAAAGGAGCAGCGGCTCTACTCCGAGTCCCTCATGAATAGCGGAGCTTCTCACCCTACCGAGGATCGATAAAGTGATAATGAATTGCTATATTAGCATTCAATTACCAAAGATGAAATTTTGTTAATTGCCCCTACCTCTGGAGTACTTCACTCATATGGCTTCATCTTTAACATCTTCCCACAACTCAATTGCCTAAATTGCTCGTCTCGTGTCTAGCTCTGTGGCAGAAAGTTGGTCAGAAATGGAGGCAGCAATTTGATCTGGTAGCCCACAGCGGTTTGCAGTCCTGTTCAGCCTACCAAACCACCATAAAATGATCCAGATCCAGGCTCTAATAGCACTGACACATATCAGGCCCCCTGCCAGAGTAAATCCTGCACACGATCGTACATCCATCACAACGCAGACTTTATTATTATTATTATGGACTGTCGACAGGGACAAGTCATCATCTTTTTGAGCTACGGGGTTCATCACCTGCTGGCTCTATACAGCTGATCACAGTGGCTCATAGTTTATACAAGTGCAGTCAGATAGTATAGATTTATGTCAGGGTCATGCAAGAGACACATTTGCTGAGCATCAGTGGTCCCAATAGTGTGAAAATACAACCTGGTCACATATATTGCACTGTATACAGTATATAGGTGTATGAATGACATGAAAATGTAGAAATAAAAAGTGTGCAATGCAAGTTCTCGCTTATTTGGCTTATTTATATTATTATATTATGCGGCTTATTTGTACACCATGTAGTCGTATCGATTGCAATGTAAATGCATCTGTGTGAATATGCCACACTCAGAGTGAATGACGTAAAATATAAAGTGGGAAAGATTGATTATGGCATTATGTTATGTTGTTTCAGCACCTATTTTAGGCTTCTTAGTTAGTGTACTTATTTCAAGCCCAACCATGATGTTTTTCCTAAACCTAAGTGTTTATGTAACAAACCTGCAGATTCTATATTTGGCAAACCAGTCTCAACAAAGGGCAAAAGCGAACAACACAGGGAAAATTTAAAAGCTTATCTGAACTATTATAAACACAAGAGAACATTACATTGTCTTGTTGCGGCACTAATTATCCTTGATTACGGTACTAAGGGAGGAAGAGAAAGTAGTCAGTGACCTACCATAGCGGGGAGACAAAGAACAGTCGGTGGTCAACGGTCATCTGGGCAGCAAGTTGGTTGCCCCCTCAGTCCATTAACTTTCAAGCATCTCGTGATGGCAGTCTTCTGAGCCATACCATGGACGAGACTGGCAACACACTTGAGCCTTAAGGAAACCCAACTCAGCCTTCAGACCACGGCACTCGGTGCTGACCTGCACACAGAGAACATAACGAGAATGAGAGAGTAATATCTGCTGCATGTGACTTAAACCTGTAGTAGGCAGAATATTTTTGGCATCACTGGGCAAAAAATCCATAATAACTTTTATCATATTGTGATTCAAGTGCTCTGAGAGAAAACTAGACCTCTCGACCTCCTCGTGTCTGTTTTCAGGCTTAAAAATCTAGCCATGACGGGAGACTTTGACCAATCACAGGTCACTTCAGAGAAAGAGCATTCCTATTGGCTGTTCATTCAAAGGAGGCAGAAGTCAATCACTCATGAACGCCAATAAAACGGTCAAACTAGGCAACTGATCAAATAAGGATCAATATTCTGTTACTGTAATGTCTATTTCTCTCCTCGGATGGTTTCACAAACATCTTGTAGTTACTGTTTAGCTGGAAAATGAGAAAGTTTGCTCCGGCTTGGGGGCGGTGTTTGGTATTTCCTGATCTCAACATGGCTGCCAGGTCACAAACATTCTCATTTTACAGCTAAACAGTAACTACAAGATGTTTCTGAAAACATCTGAGGAGAGAAATAGAAATTACAGTAACAGACTATTGATTCATATTTGATCAGCGTTGCCTAGTTTGACCGTTTGATTGGCGTTCATGAGTGATTGACAGCTGCTCCTACACTCATGTAATATTCACACCTTAGCGAGGCAGAACAAAACACTGACACTGGTGGACAGGCAGGTCTATTACAGGCTTTGGCCTGATACCAGCTTGGAAAATATCCTGTTTCTACAAAGGTGGCTCCTGTTGTTCTCATGAACTTTAACTTGAAAAACGACTGAGATTAGTCTTCCATGCAGTTTAATTGTAGCTTCACTTCGTCAGCTGAGTAGTGGATTTAATAAAATGCTTCGCCACTCCCACGTCATCTTGGAGACTACAGAGTGATATTGGACAGCAAGCAGTCCAAGTTCCCATAACGCAGAGACTGATGCTGCTGTGTTGGTTTGGGCCTCACTGATTATTGTGCGTAAATGACAACCTATTTCTCCCCCAGGCTGCGTCACACTTCCTCTCTTGACTCGGCTGTCCGGTGCACTTTGAAGAACATCTCACTATTCTGTATCCTGTAAACAAATCATTTCCCACCACAGCGTAACACATGAGACACACAAAAAAAGCTGAGGTGACTTGTGTATATGCACACGCATTAATGGGAATCCCACCTGCAGGATCCCTTACAGATGTTTATCTAAAAACAGCACACGCAGCCAAGAGGCCATTTCCCATTTTCCCACTGCCCCGCCACCTGATCCAGGAAAAGACTGTGTCGCAGGACATTTTTCACACTCTGAGCGGCATTTTCCTGGCAGATTGGGATTGCGTGGGCTGAGATCCATCAGTCATATTCTCACATGACTTTCAGCTGTTGTCAGCCTCCCCAGCAGAGGCCAGATGGTCTTCTGTGAGGCTGCTCAGAGGACTGACCCGACAGCCGTGACAGCTCATTACTGTTTGACCAGCTAGTCTCACTGCAAACAACGCTGAGCTTTCACAGTGACGGAGGCCACATGTTGCTCTGTAGAAAGACAGACAGTGACTTCATGCTAGATTTTTTTCTCCCTTACTTTTGATTCATTTTAAAAAAGGATCTCTGCAAAACATCTTCGTTTTTAACATCACAAAGCAGCAGGTTGGATAGATGTGCACTAAAAAAAATGTTTAAAATATAATTCTTGGATGGTCTGCTCAGTGGATTAAAACTGCAAAGGCTCCAAAATGTGAATGTGTAACCATGTGAATGTAAAGCATCCTGCTCAAAGGAGCAGGATCTGGCAGTAGATGAGGCGGCAGATTGCAACCAACTGAAGTCTCTCCCATGTGCCATGCGTGTAGAAGAACTACGGTGGCTGACACAAAAACATAAATGGGCCTTTCTAGAGACATCTGTTGTACAAGTAACTCAGGTCCTTTGGAGCAGAGTAAGTGCGTAAGGTGTGTGTGTACGTGGAAAGTGAGTGGCGAAGCAAGAGAGAGAGAACGGTGACGACGGGAGTGAGTAAGGAAGGAAAATTGAGCAGTGTTTGGTTTGTCAGTTCTGGTCTGATTATACACTTAAGAAAATATATTATATTCCATTTCTGCCAATAGATCTCCCAAACTGTTCACTGGTCCTTTCACAAACCCTCCCAAAATTTATGAGTAAAGCTGTTTTTTAGTCAGAATTAGTCAGGCTAGAATGGTATAGGGATGGCAGTGCTGAAAATTGATTGGCACCAGTTTTAGTTATAATCACTACAGTTATTTAATCAAGAAAAAATAAATAAATAAAAAAATAAATGTTAAGATTTTCTGTTTCATATATTAAAGTAGGCCTAAGTATCCTCTAGAGTCTAGACTGTTAGATGGACAAGACAAAGCATCTGAAAGTGTCATCCTAAACTCTCAGAACTTGTGACAGGTATTTCTTTCACTATTTTTGACACTTTAACGATCAGGTTAATAAAAAAAAAAATGGACTGATTCATCAATAATGAAAATAATCGTTCGTGGAAGATGCATGAAGCCTCCTGGACTGACAATTTTCACAGATGTTAGTATGCTAATATGTTAAACTAACATTGTAAACATGGTAAACATTATTATTATTATTATTATTATTATTATTATTACCATGCTTAAATAGCCTACTTACACCACACTAGCGGCTAGTGTTGTTGAGTAATCTAAAGCCCTGCTTTCCTGTTTCAGCCAACAGACTGTGCAGAACACTATAATAACTAACTAAATGTCAAATTATATGCTGTATATAAGAAGGAATGAAATCACCATGATGTCGTACATTACTTTGTGGACAAGTGTTTTGAAGCCTCGAGTTCAGTATTTTGTCCATCGCCATCTTGTTTTTTTGCAACCAGAGTGATCGAGAGGGTGGAGCTAAGTACAACTGAACGTTGAATAAGACATTTTTAGCTGACCAAAAAGGTTAGAATTAACTTCATGAACTGAAAACACACTACGAAAGAGTTAAAGATGTAAGATGAAAATACAGACAACTCCCAGACTGGACAACGCCATGGTAGCGACCTGTCAATCACAAGGTAACCCCACCCTACAGCATCCCCTGCTTTATGGTCTAAATGGGACCATAATTTACTAAATGAACATCATGCTGTATTGAAGAAGACTTGAAACTAGTGATTGAGACCATAAACTCATGTTTACAGTGTTTACTGAGGTAATAAATCAAGTGAGAAGTAGGCTCATTTTCTCATAGCCTTCTATACAATCAGACCAGCCAGAGGAGTCGTCCTCTGCAGGCTGTTTGAAAGAATGTAATATTGCCCACTGCACTAAACATGCAAAAAACCAAAACAAAACTGAACAGCTCTAAAGATTTGTGACCCTGGTATTAACTCATTTTTTTATTCTTTTAGCTGCTTGCTTTTCATTCTTCCACCTGAGACATGATGTCTTCACACTGCACCTTCTCACTTATCTACCAGCACGATATCTTTAAACCTGTAAATGCAATTCCATCACATTTCGCTGACAGGTAGAGAAGGATTTGGCCCACAGAAACACTGAGCACATTCACAAATTTAAGCAGACAAAGCAGAAACTATGACACTCAGATGGAGATGTTGTTCCTGAGTGTAGGCCTCCTCTAACGGGGTCAGAAAATCCATTTCAGTATTTAGAGAACTGAGCCAAGCCAGCTGTCTTATAATACTAATATACAGGACTGTGTGCAGGTGAAATAGTGAGGGACATACTGTATATTGCAGTCAAGACTATTTAATCACAGAGAAACGGGTAGAGCAGGTCACGAGGCGGCTGTTTCCGTTCCGTTTGTTTTTTCCTGTTGGATGAGCAACAAGTTGTGTGCAGTGTTACATGCACTGCTGCCAGAGCTGGAGAGGTCAACTATCTGACACACAGTGAAGGGAAGCAGGAAGCAATGAGATGATTCAAACAAACACACACAATTATCTTAGGGCATATTTAAAAAATGTGATTAAACACATGCAAGAATATAGTAGAGTATAGTAATATAGTAGTAGTGACCTTTACATTAGAACAGTGGTTCCTCACTTGGAGGCTGGGCCCCCCTTAGAGAGGCGCCAAAGATCACAGGGGAAGCACTAGGATTTGTAGGATCTGCTCTGAGATTGACAAAATTAGATTTGCTCTTGTATAACTACAGTAAGATCTAAAATAAAACACTTACTGGATAATTTATACAAAAGTTTATATATAGACAACTATTTTTTTGCTACTCAGCAAAATCAAACAAAATTTTCTATATATATATATATATATATATATATATATATATATATATATATATATATATATATATATATATATATATATATATATATATATATATATATATATATATATATATATATATATATATATATATATACACTATTGTAGTCAAATATTACACGACTTTGCTGAATACTTTATTCATAGCAGTCCGTTGCTATGTCTAAGACTTTTGCTAGCGCAGTTCTGATGTCAGACTCTAGTGGTTTTTATGTCAAATTATTGATTTCTTAAGTAAGCAGCCATGTAATAAGCGGGATAATGTACAGCTAGTGGGTCATTGTTGTGAAATAAACCACTTCTGTTTCACGTTGGGGTGCTGCATTGCCCCGTTTTATTTCACAACAATGAACGCCTCATTGTACATTATCCCTCAATTAAGTCATTACAAAATAAGATTATATCATGTATCTGCATTCGCTTGGTGAATCCAGACGTCCTCCCTTTATTTATGTTGACGAAACTGACAATTTGAAGTCATTAAAGAAAGTTGATTTAACAAAAAAAGACTAATTCATTTAATACACTGAACCACTGCATTCAAATTGGGAATTTTGTTTGAGTATATATAAAAAAAATTTAGGGAGATGATGTTGGAGGGGTTCAGCTTTTCTTACAAGTAGCTTCAAGGAAAACTGTTTGGGAACCACTGCATTATAATATAGCTAATGTTAGATATAAAGATCTAAGGTAGTTGCACAGAAGAACATGGACAGCAGCAATTATCTCCACACTCAAGCCTGGCTAGACCACAATGCACCTTGTCTGCCTGGATCCCAATTAGACGGTTGAGGCGCGCTGCAGCCCACCGCTGACACCCACTGACAACCGGCTACCTTTAATAACTGCTGTGAGCAGTGAAAAGGAGAACCTTTCATGTTTCAATTGCACTACAGCTTGTGCTGAAGAAGAGCCAGAAATATCACTGGACGGACAATAGAGACAGAGGATCATGTTTTCAACAAGACTGACTGACCCGTAAAAGCATCTGTTGATGGATTTAAAGCCTCCTTATTCTTCATGTGAACATAGGAAGTGAAAACAAAACAACACTCCATTACAGATAGTATAATACGCAAGTGGTTCCATTCATCTTCACATAAAAGCTATCTGTATCTGTGATGTTGAAGGGTCACAGGTAAACAGGAAGACGTTTAAAATGCACCAGGAAGAGAGGGGGGAGGGCAGAGGTCATGGGATGCATCAGGACTACCGTAAAACCAAACAAGCCCAAACAACATCTTGGTATTATGGAAGTCTATCAGGAAAAAAACTGTTTGTGAAGCCGAAGCAATAAGACAGTTTAATCTATTTTAGACGTAGTAGTTTTCACTGAATATAAATGCAGGCTATCCTAAGAGTGGCCTTGATAAAAGCGTAATATCTATCCATAAATGCTTGGCTACTGAAGTTTATGTATATATAGTGTGTCTATCCCCTAACATCAAGTTTTCTCATTTTATTACCCTTTACTGGAAGTAGCTTAAGGCTGGTGGCTCTATTTAGTTTTTAATGTTGGTAGAGTACACAGGCTATATTATATGACACCGTATTAATAGTTCAATAATACATTTTTTACAGGGATCTTTATAAAAGTGGCAGTGGTAAAAGGACAACAATCCTCTGGAGTCACATTTATAAACTAAAATATAATAGCCTATAGCTTTGTTAATCGCTATAACCAGGTCTTAGTTCACATTATAATCTTATAATTGTGTTTTTTACATAGTGTTAGCCAATGCACTCTATTTTAATAACTTTAAGTAACATGTAATGTTAGCAAAATGAGGACAACATCCAGCTTTGCTGTCTTAGCCTACAGCTAATGGCTAATATTAGCTAGCGTCGATGTTTCCCAAGCTACTGTATTACATGTTCAATAAAAACTGATAGTATACTTAGAATACTTTCGGAACCATTTCTATATTACTATACTCTAGTTACTTTATTAAAATTACAATAATGTCACAGAGAACTTCAAATTTTCAGTAGAAGTTTAATTGGCTAGCTAACAGTTAGCCTTAACGGACCTTCAGCTGACATTTAGCCAACAATTTAGAGTCTAATTCAATTCATGTAGGCAACAAATGCCTAAATATGAGTACTTAATTTACTATTGATCGAAGCACAGCGCCTCCTCTAACATAGCCTACCTGGCAAGTCAGTGATAAATTTCCCCACTGTGGGACTAATAAAGGAATATCTTATCTTATCTTATCTTAAGTCAAAGAACCCCTTACACATAATTTGAAAAAGCTCTATTTGCCGTACAAATCGAATACTGAACCTTTATTCATGGAAAAGGATTCTTTAAGTTGGGTACAGAACTCTGGTGGTCCTTATTGAATCTCTTATCGAAGCTACATGATGTTTACTTTGAGTGAAATATTCAAACCCAGTACTTTATATTTCCTAATGCTGCATCCTTTCATCAGATGGAAATATTCTTTGTGCATCATTTACACTTTCCCCTCAAATTTAGCCCACATATTCATCATTTTATCAAAAGCTTTGAGATCTTAGAATCTAAAATAATGACCTGTAGGTTTCAGTACTGTTTTGGCTGCACTGGACACATTTGTGTTGTGTAATTTAAGCTGTTTTACAGCAAAACATTTACAAAACTTCTGGTGTCACAGTTACAAACTGTAGCTGGAGAAATCCCCAAAAAATCTGAATGGAGGTTTGTAAGAGACAAAGTGAAAAAGGTTTCACTAAAAAACAAACTCATCAAGAGCCAAGGCCAGACCCAGGAGCAGATGGAAATACCATCACGGCTTCCTGGATGAGATCTGGCAGCGGGCGGCGAGATCTCTAGAAATATTTTGACTCAGTTCACTCTTTCAGATTCTTCAGCGCTTGGCAGGAATCTTGTACGTCCATATTGTGATATTGATCATACCACTGAAAATACAACATACTATCACATGGTGACATTGATGGCTCACACCAATTTCAAAGGCAGACATACTGTATTTCACCCGAGTGTGAAGCCTCTCCAGAAATGTGAGAAATTGCATTTTACTGCATGAAATGGGTTTGTGTTTGTGCTGTAAATTACACACATAAGAGCTGCAGCTGAATGATGACTTCAGACGTGTTAAACATGAACCATCCACACAGGATTTATGTTTTTCCATTTCAGTGACAGATCACCAGAACTGGAGGACTGCTGTCCCACAGTGGGAGGAGGTGTGGGGTATTGGGGTCTGAGTCTTCATATGGTTGAGGAGGCTGATTTGTTGCATTGATCACTGCATTGATTGAAGCTACTCCTATGAAGATCCTCATTGGTTGCTATGGTTTCAGGTCTACGCTCAATCCATCTGCTGAAGCTGCCTCGGCAGACGCTTCTACTCACACCAGGCAGGTTGGTGTGAATGAACGAAGGGAAACCACCAGCAATGAATAAAGCCAGATGGTGATGACTAATGAACAGACATGGTGTTGCAGGTAACGCTGCATGTCTAGACTTGTTTGAGTTTCTTGGTTATAAGGTGAAATTAGCAGCAATGGAAGTGATATCTGGCTGCAGTATGTTCAGGCTGCATGGAAATTCATGGCCTGCCTATTGCTGCTGTGTAATATATATTTTTATTGTTTTTAAGAGATATCACCATGTCACAAACTGAAACTTATGATGTTACAGCCTTACTTCATCTGTCATAACCAGGAAGAGCGCCAGTCATTGATCCAAACATGGTTGTAGTGGCCAACGGAGGTACTGCCTAATTATCACCTTATATTATCTTGAATAGCTAAACCAGCCATTTCAGAGATATACGTTTGATAAATCATAACTTTGGTTTTTCCTCTCATCAGTAAAATGTATGTATGCTAGCCTTTCATAGTAGATTGAATGTTATAAGTAGGTTACAATTATAAGAACAATACAAACACTCAAGCTCCTTCATGTGGCTAAAAGGTGAACTGCAGATATAAATGTTAAAACACTATGAAAGAAATTCTGCACATTTATGTGGCGACCCTAATAAAATCCCACCTATCGGTCCTGACCCAGCCTTTGGCAATGACTGTGCTAAACTATGGTGAACGCAGTAAACATAGTTGGTGCTTTCAGATGGGGTCGTGTTTACCTGGTTCAATAAGTGAAAACATTGGAATTTTATATATATTGTCATATATTGTTTTTCTTCATAATTTAAGGAAAAATGTTGATATTCTCATCTTTCTCCTCTGTCATTATGTCTTTGCATTTCCTGTACTATGTTTCCCACTTGTTAGATTGCTAAATTGTTAGCCTCTGTGGCTTCTACACTCCAACAGTAACTTTCATATTGCCGTTGCTAAGCAGTGGTGTTTACGATTTAACCACTTGAACAGCACATATATCGTGAACACCTCTTCCCATCTCGTAAACACAGTACAACCAACCCCATTTGAAGGCACCATACAGCCTCAGGAAATCAGTTTGACCCAAGCTGAGACAATTTCAATGATTTCACGAAAAAACAGCTTACAGCTTGAGTCCAGGAGCAGCACGTAACAGAAGTTAATCCAACACAAACTAGGAATGACTGATCGCTGAAAGCAAACACTAGGAGCAAGACTGGAACAAGCAACTAAGGCCAACGACCTGACAAACAGGGAAACACAAGGAACTAATTAACTAATGAAACTCAGGTGTGGTGGGAAACAGGTGTGGAAAATGACAATGTAAAACACCATATTACATATGGGGAGTGTAACTTTCAAAATAAAACAGGAAACAGGCTACATAAAACATAAAACTACAGGCGATTACAAAAGTTTATATGCAAAATATTGAGCTATTTTTGGAGTTATGGTGAAGGTGTCGAACCATTCATCTTCGTCCTACTCTGGTTCAGACAGTTTATTATTTATTCATTGACAGCTTGCTATATATTAACTGTTCATTTTATTTGTTATTCTTTTTAATTTTTTACTTATTTGTTACCTTATTAATAAATAAAGTGAAACAATTAGTTCACTCATTTATCAATATGAATCCCAATTAGTATATGACTGTATGAAAATGACTGTTAAATCTATGCAAGGAGGGCGTATTGTTTGTTTTTCACTTTAAGTGTGGCTGCAAGGAATTGCGGGACGACATCTCCTTTCCTCGCGTAAAGGATGGTCTAATTTATCCTTTACTAAAGGAGATGATAAAGGAAGCATTGAAGCACCTTTCCCTAACATTTAGAGAATTCAAACAGCTCTCATCATGGCTGCTACTTAAGATACTTCCGGGTCATTTCACTCCGTTAGCAACCTTCCTAAGCAAAAAAGCACACACACAGCACAATGCAAACAGACCCTTTTTAAGGGTGTCCGAGTCCAAGTCTCAAACCTATAGCTCTTTTTTTCACTTTGCAAAGTCCTCTGAGAGCCCCAAGTCAGATAATCCACCCACACACAATCAAAGGCTACAATTAGTAGACAGCGATATGAAATATTGAACAACTTCACGTAGTGTACTGAGCAGCTGAATGTATAGAACAGTAATTCCTTGACGAATCACAGCGGCGCCTTAATGATTCCCCACCTACCTGGGGGAGGCCTCATCATTAATGCATTAGCCATTTAGCCCAGTGTGCTGGCCCAGTCAGAAGGGATGATTGCACCCATTCAGCCGTTGTGCTGGAGTGCAGCTCTGAAATGACAGCTGAGAGCAGTGAGCACTGATTAGACCAGGATGCATGTTCTTCTTCTTCAGCTCCTCATTGATTTCTGAGTGATGACTTTATTATGCATAAGTAATGACGTCCTGTAAAATCTTCAATGTAGTGTTACTGTAAAGAGAAGATTGAGTCTGTTTTAAGCCTTTACAGCATGTGACGATATAAGATAAGATAAGATAAGATAAGATGAACCTTTATTAATCCCCGGAGGGAAATTCGGGTGTCTTAGCAGCAGCAACAGTACAGATAAATACAGTACAGTAAAAAGTAAAAGAGAAGGTGCAGTGAATGAAATAAGGTGCAATGAAGAAAATTGACAGTAAAATAAATAAGTAACAGTAACAGTAATAAGTAAAGTGCAGCAGGTGGTGGGTATTGTATATGCACAGCATATGTATATGTAATTATATAATTATATGTAATATATACATTTGGAATAAATATGGAGCAGATGATCAGAGTCACATGGGGGTCAGACCTTGGTTATGGAGCCTGATGGCCACCAAAAGAAAGGACTGACCCAGACGGTTTGTAGTGTGCCGAGGGGGGATCAGTCTCTGGCTGAATGTACTCCTCATCTGGACCAGTTGGTCATAGAGGGGGTGGGAGGGGTTCTTCAGAATAGACTCCAGCTTCCTCCTGGTCCTCCCCTCTGCCACCACCTCCAGACTGTCCAGCTCGCATCCAACCACAGACCCAGCCCTCCTCACCAGTTTGTTAAGTTTGGTGGCATCTCTGGTGCTGATGCCACCCCCCCAACATACCACGGCGAAGAACAGAAAGCTGGCTACTACAGACTGGTAGAACATCTGAATGTTATATGTTTTTGAGGGAACCCATAGGAATGATATATATTCATATTTTCACCTCCATTTTTAATTATTGCCTTTGAAATGGTCAGGAAGTGACTGCATGGGTATCTAAATGGATCCAGCGCAAATGCACATACTAATGGCTGTGTTATTTCCCGCCTGTCTTTAGACATAATGGCCAAGCTCTTACACAAGACATCCCTCCCATCTGAGAGGAATCTCACCCACCAGCAACTTGATTTACTAAATGGTAATAAAGAGCTTTAAGAGACGCCATCCAGAAAACACTGGAAGTTTCCTAAACTTTCCTGCTGATTCAAACAAAGACATGCAGCCACCCAATCATCACCAGTCAGTGAGGTCCTTTGTCACTCTGACTGATGATATTGTTTGTAACTTTGCTCAGGATACATGAATGTTTCTTGGAAAAGCATCAAACTGTTTACATACAAAATCCAACTGGGAGATCTCTGTGTACGAGGGTCGGCTTCTCAGAAGAAGAGGCAGATTTTTTTATTTTTTGCACCAGCTGGCACAAATCCAGCCAGCAGGGTCACTTGGTGAAGGTTGATTGTTGAGACTTCCAGCAGGAACGTTGGACCAAAACGTTGGACAATCAGGAAACTTGAGAGGTAAAAGGTGGAAAAACACATGGATCACATTTTATACACTGTAGCTCATACATGTTATACCAATGTATGTTATCCTTATGTAGATAGAGCACAAATACACAAAATAAAATATGTAAAATCAACATGTTTTCTCATCCCAACTCGTCACATAGCACTGCTTTGTCATGACTCTCGGCATCACTTTAGGTTTAGGCATCAAAACTGCTTATGTTTAGGAAAGAACTACATAGGTGGGCTGAAAACTACTACATTTTTACAGTGAAAATTAAGCTGAATGTTGTGAACACGGGACACAAACAGCGGCCTCCTGGATGAAAGCTTAGTGTTTGTTGGGTCCATCCTGTGTGTCTTTTTGCTCTTTAAATCTCATACCGGCACATCTAATGGGTGTCTTGCATCTAATGGGTGTCAGCCATGACAAGGCCCCTGTATTTGATGCCCTGGGAATGAGAATGGGATGGTAAAACATATAGTCATGTTAGTTTGTGTAAATATTAGTGAAAATGTTCAGTTGTTTCCAATAAATAGTGATTTTCTGTGAATAATACTCATTTTTCAATATTTCAAAATATACAGAGAATTGTATTTATTCTGAAATGGTTTTAAAGCATTTACATATATTTTTTAGAAAATAAAAAATATAATGGTTCAATAAATTAAATGTAAATAATTAATAGATATTAATTCATTATAATAAAAACAATTCTATATAACATTTGGGAAAATATGTTCATTATCTTTCTTGCCAAGAACGAGTTGGATAAGCCGATCAATACAACTCTCATGTCTATGTGGTAAATCTGAAGCTACAGCCAGTAGCCAGTTGGCTTAGCTTAGCGCAAAGACTGGAAATGAGGAGAAACAGCTAGCGTAACACCTACCAGCACCTCTAACGCTCACCAGTCAACATGTTATATCTAATTTATTTAGTCTCTACAAAACCGAAGCATAAAAACGACATGTTGTGATTGTCTTTGCGAGTCGGGACTATATCTTGACTGGTCGTAGTCCCTTCTTGTCTCGTCTCCGCTGGTTGCTTGGAAACCTCACGATAAGACTCCAGCTAAGCTAACTGTTTGTTGACATGAGAGTGCTATCGATCTTCTCATCTAATTCTCCCAAAATGTTAACTATCAATACTCGTCACATCACACCCCTTGGCATCCCTTGGGTTGATGAAAGAATGATTGGGCTTAAAACTACATTTGTACCGTGAAAATGACACTGAACGCTGTGAACACGGGACACCAACAAACAGCTGATTATAATGTGAAAGTGAAACTTAATGCACAGGAATGTGCCGGACACAAACAGCGGTCTCCTTGATGAAAGCCTTGTGTTTGGTGGTTGGCTCTTGGTTGTTCATGCAGTGCTAAAGGGGGCCTTGTGTAGCGGTGCTGAACGCAGACAGCCACGACAAAGCCTCTGTATTTGACACCCTGGGAATTTGAACAGACCTCAAGACCTCCTCAATCTAGATATTTTTTTTGCCATCACATTTCGCACCATGAGGAAAGGCTACTAACAGAAGTGCTTTGGAAACACAGCTGTATGAACCAGATTCCTAATCACATCCCAGACACCACTTTCTCATATTTTCCTCCTTCGGTCGAGGCCAAATGAGCTTATTATAATGAAGCAGCTCTGCTGCCTTGCTGGCCTTTTCCACTGGCTGCAGCTCGATCACTCATTAAGATGTTAGACTTCTGGACAGCTGGCGGAAACAGAGAACAGCCTAAAAACAAAAACAACACATAAAATCATGTGCTGGACTTTATGCACATGTTTTACTATTTCCAATGCTAATGCATTGTTTTACTATGTCTATGTGGAAGCAGCAGCGATAAAACGTCACTGAGCAAACTTTCTTGTGTTATTTAGTCACAAGCTGTTTGTGGCTGACTCAGCTGTTTCCCATATGTACTGATGACTGTTCTGGGCCTCCTGTTAGTGTCGCACAGTAAACTTCATCAGTAGTTTTCAGTCTCAGTAATGGCCAGTCATCATACATCTTCAGCTAAAGATAAATTGACCCTTGACCCTAGAAAATCTACCAGCCAGGATTAAAGATAGTTTCTGATTACAGTGATATTGGCACTGTAATTGTTACGTGAATGTGGTTGAGGAAGAGTGAGGTGAGATGGCAGATGTATAGTCAATCAGGGTCCATGCTGATGGAGCTACCACTTTATATCCCTATCTCCCCTCCTCCACACACACTCACACACACACACACACACACACACACACACACACACACACACACACACCCACACACACTCACACACACTGGGCACAAGAGAGCCGGGAGTGTTGTCAATTAGCGGCCCACTGGAGACCAGCCATGAGCTGAACACATAATGCTTCTGCAGCAAGAGGAAACACCCTTTAGGACAGCTGACTGAAAAATAATCCTCCTGCTCGTCACAGATCATTACGTCTCCGTCCACAGCGCTTCACTTATAATTTAGGGTTTTACGGTTATGATCAGACAGTCACGATCATGAAGCATTCAGGCAGAACGGCAGCTGTGGATCATTTTGACCATCATTCCAGTCAGTCATGATAACACTGTTTGCTGTTTGTGTGCACAGCAGGTCAAAGTGGAGCCTGTAAGTCTGTTCATTTTAACTATGATTTTATTTTTTTTTAATGGAAAGCTTGAATGATAATTTTACCATTATTTTCCCCATATAGTCATCTGACTCACATTTTTGAGCATGGTTTAAATGCCGCAGCCTACCTGAGTATTGTTGGTGTTGCTGACCATGTCCATCCCTTTATGACCACAGTGAACCATCTTCGGATGGCTACTTCCAGCAGGATAATGTTCCATGTTACAAAGCTCATATCATCTCAAACCGGTTTCTTGAACATGTGAATGAGTTCACTGAACTCCAATGGCCTCCACAGTCACCACATCTCAATCCAGTAGAGCATCTTTGGGATGTGGTGGAACGGGAGATTCACATCATAGATGTGGAGCCGACAAATCTGCAGCAACTGCATGATGTCATCATGTCGATATGGACCGAAATCTCTGAGGAACGTTTCAACACCTTGTTGAAAGTATGCCACGAAGAATTAAGGCAGCTCTGAAGGCACTGCTCCTCGTAATGACGGCAGTGATGAGCTCCTGTGACTCCACATCCGCTGGAGCTCTGAAGGCTAATAGAGGTTAGCAGATGACCCTCTAACTCGGAAAGTGGACAGAAGAAAGAGAAAAAACCACAGAGCCCCAAATGTCCATCTGCATAGCAACCACATTGTGTCATCCATCCCCAAGAGACTGGTGGAACTGGACCTACTGTCAATACTGTAAGAAATTTAATTTCCCATGTGTGGATCAGCCCAGAGATTTTTCCATACCTGGCAGCCCCTCTTATCTTACTTTGACCAACTGACCTTGCATCTGCATGATTAAAACCACTTGTATTTTGTATTTTTTTATTTGGACATAGTGTATTGGCAGACAAATGGATATGTATTTCTCTCCATCAGCTTAATTATATGACACAAAGTTTGATTTAGGAGTCCATATGTATATGGCAAAGTTTATCAGCCTATTTTATCTGTAGTTTGGAATTTATCCCACAATTATTACTGTCAATGTGTGCTTCATTTTGTTATTTATTTATTTTCTAATCTTATTTTTGTTATTCTTTTTTTTTAATATAATTTCACTTTGTTTTTTGTTCTTTATCCCTTTTGCATCAGCAGTGGGTGAGGGTTGGTATGAGGGGCCTTTGGGGGAAAAATACCAAAATATGAAGAGACAATCATTTACATTTGTGCTCTATTTGTATGATTCTGTATAGCTGCTGTTACTCCCAAAACATTATTACAGGGAAAAAAACAAAAGGTTAAATTGGTGAAATTGCTCAGGATTCAGACGAGTTCGTCAGGCATCACTGTGGCTTTACTGTGGCTGAATCTGGCTTCAATGGATGATTTTTATCTGCTGAAGAGAGAAGTCTTATCTCTGTTAGGAAATATCCTCTGATACATAATAAAAAAACAACAATATGTTGTAGGCCTAAACAGATTAATGGACTGCCTTATTTCAATTATAAAGTGCACAAAGTGAGTTCAATACATTGATCCAAATCTCTCTTTGTATCTATTGAGGATTTGCAGGCCACAACAATGCAATAATGATACATAATTTATATACGACACGGAAGCAGCTTATCGCTTATGTATAGTGGAAAGTCCACATTGCTTGTTATGGGCCACGCTCTAAATTACATCCTCATATAAAGCCATAAATAAGTGAAAGTTTGTTATTCCACCAGACGAGATAAGATGTCAAGATGGCCCCCTTTTCCACAGTGTCGCACCAATGAATGAACTGGAGCCTTTCTCCATGGAAACAATATTGTCATGACAACCTTCAACAGAGGAGGGGAAAAAAAAACAAGGAATGAGAGGAAACAATGAAAGGGAGTAATCACGAATGACAGGACAAGCCCTGACAGACTCTCTGTCTCTCTCTCTCTCTCTCTCTCGACTTCCAGCTCATCTTGTTTTATGAATCACAGCCTCGCACATCTGTCAGTCATCTGTCCTCCAGGCCCTCTGAGCGGGCGATGCTGCTTCCTTAATGGAGTCATTCAGGTGTGGAAAACTATCAGCTACAAGCATGATGGCTGCTTTGTGGCGATAGAGTCATCAAAATACGTCATTCAACCAAATCAAAGGATCCGGCTGGGCAATTATCACCTCTGAGCACAGAGACCTACACAAATTTAAAGAGGACTGTTAAGGTGGTATTTCCCTTGTGTTGTATGTTATCTACAGCGAGTGGTGTTGAGGTGATGTATGACCATTCAAATGACATCCAATGACTAACAGTAAAAGGCAGTTTTGCTACATACATACTTTATAACACTTTCGTTCATTCATCAATCATCATCCGACATCCACCGTGTGGAAACATCTGTCTGACAGGTGTGTTTAAAGGAACAGTGTGTAATATTTCAGGGGATCTCTTTGCAGAAATGTAATATAATATTCATAACTATGTTTTCATTTGTGTATTATCACCTGAAATTAAGAAATGTGTTTTCGTTAGCTTAGAATGAGTCCTTCATATCTACATAGGGAGCAGGTCCATGGAGTCCACCATTTGGTCCTCCATGTTTCTACAGTAGCCCAGAACAGACAAACCAAACTCTGGCTCTAGAGATAGACTCACGTTTTTATGTTACCTGAAGGTAGTTCTCTGATTGCAAAACTGTGGCAACGTGAGCCGCAGAGTGCAAAACCGTGTCACCGCCAGCCGCTGTCTGACTTCCATTCCTCCTTAAGCGGCTCACATTACTGCAGTCTTGGACAGGGAGTTTTCAGAAACATCTTGTAGTGTGCTGTCTCGCTGTAAAATGAGAAAGTTTGTGACCTGGTGGCTAAGATTGGACTGGTTTCTGTCCAACTGGGCTACTTTTGATCAAGTTAGGCCGGAAAGAATAGTGTTGGATTGGTAGATGAAATTTGGGCTGCTTTTATTAACATTTGGTGGGGTTTTGAACATGTCGTAAAAACCAAATTACCAAACAAGCTGACATTTTATGGTCAAACATACAAAATTCACCTAACTTGACACTGCCGTGAATTGGGTTTTGGGTTGTCTGACTGCACTCTGTGGGTTGTGATATCCTGTTTATCTATCATTTCATTATTTGATGCACATATGAAGCTTCGTATGCCAATGATGGGTTTTCTATTCTATATGTAATAGTTTTACACAGGTTTCTCACAAGATTGTGATTTGGGCTGTTTTTATTGAACTGGGCTGGTTTTAAGTTGTGATTGGGGCTGATCCAGCAACACTAGCTGGAGCAAACTGTCTCATTTTACAGCTCATCAGTACACTAAAATGTTTCTGAAAATATCTGAGGAGAGAAATAGTCATTACAGTAACAGAATATTGATTCATATTTGATCAGCACTGCCTAGTTTGACTGTTTGATCGTTTTCTCTCAAAATACTTGAATTACTGACTCTGTTGTTAAAACTTTTTCAGCTTCATTTTCTGGCTAAAGTAAAGCTCTTACTCAATCATCACAGTCCCGACATGGCAGTTCACACCTTTATTAGCTGGAGACTTGATTGTAATGCGCTTTATGTTGGTCTCAATCAGCCCTCCCTCGCACGCCTCCAACTTGTGCAAAATGTTGCTGCTCGCTTTTTAACTAACACTTCAGACGTGAACACATTACCCCCTTACTTAACTCGCTCCACTGGCTTCCAGTTCGCTTTAGAATCGATTTTAAGCTCTTGATGTTTGGTTTTAAAGCCATTAACGGCCTTCCTCACCTTATTTATCCGAGATTTTAACTCTCCGTGAGCATATCAGAGCTTTTCTTTCATCCGGTCAACTTAATTTAGAAGTCCCAATGTCGAGGTATAAGCTGTGGGGTGATTGTGCTTTTGCTGTCGCTGCTCCTAAACTATCACTTTTTAAATCTAAACTCAAGACTTTTTTATTTAGAATAATGTAACGTTTTTATTCCTGTTATTTCTTGATATTAATGTAAAGCCCTTTGGGTACCCTTTGGTTGTTGGCAAATAAATATTGATTAAATGATTGAATGATGAATTACAATATACTGAAAGGTTATAATGGGATTTTTGCCCAATAATGCCAAAACATTTTGCCTACTGCAGCTTTAATATTAATGCAGCTAAACAGAGTTATCATCGCCCAGCCTCTATCTGACCAGTGTATATATGTATATCTGGTAAGACGTCCAATCTGTCTTTGTATGAACACATGGTGTCTGCTTTCATATTCGTGCAGCCCTGATGGCTTCGACTCACCCATGACATCTTTCCTCCCTCTCCCTTCAAGTGCTGCACAACACATCCCTGAACATCAAAACCTTCCTCATGGGCAACAACAGTGATGATGATCACGCTGAGCTGAGGTGTGTGAGAGAGAGAGTGTTGTTTCTTTGCGTGTGAAAGACGGAGGGAGGGGGAGACGGAGGCAGCCGAGCAGTAATTAGTGTGCCCTGTCATCGCAAATCTCCATGGTGATATGTTCTGTATGCCATCTACACCTTCGCTACATAATCACGGAGGCACAGGAGAGCAGGAGGCAAGGCTGTGACTGCCGGCGCACCACTCTGAGCGAGATCAACCACCAGACTACTCTTGTGTCAACACTATAAATAGCCGTACAGTAGGCGACGCAGCAGCAGCAGACATACGGCAGCAAACTGTGCACTTAATGGAAATACAATGAAGATTCCACAATGCAAGCTGTGAATGAAAACAAATACATTGACAAACGACCAGATTTTATCTTCAACACCAGGAGGGCAATGGATTTTATTTCTATTTCTGCATAGAAACACATGCCTACATGACGCACGCACACAACATCTGACAGTTGGTTAAAACCCATCACAGTCACCTATACAATCCATAATGGGGAGATATGAAACCGATGTGCTGTGTGCTTCTCCGTCACATTCGAGTATATACACAACAGGGAAAATGGGAAATGAGGTGACTTATCAAAATAATAGTGTTTCATACAGCTGTCTCATGGTGCATATAAGCATGTCATATACAGAGGAATTAAGGAATGATCCAGAATATTCTACTGTGCTACATACGTACATGTGCTTATACATAATTACAGACCTCCGGAGTCTAATGAAGGTGAGCTTTCCCTTTGTTTATTAAACATAAGGCCACTATGGTAGACCATGAGGAATATGTTATAAGTCACAAGTGAAAGAAACCGCACTCTCTCTGTGGAGACAGCGTTTCTACAGATCCGACACAACCATAAGTGTTACTCTAATTACATTACTGCACACATTTAAGCTCCATCACTCAACATGAGCCACAAGTGGAACTGATGGCATTGCACTGTATTTTTTTTTTTTTTTTTTTAACTAATGATGGTACTAAAAATCTACCATGTAATCTAATCTACATTTGGTCCTGACTCAACCAGCAGTGATTGTATATGACTAATGTATTTAGACAGACAATACTGCTCCATTGATTCTCTTTTCTTTTGTTAAACTCTTATTGTACAAGGATTTACAAACAATGTGTTGCCTGAGCAGCATTCATACCATGCTGCGCGTTGTCCCTGTGGTCAGTGTTAAAAAGCAGTGGCACGACAGAAGGCAGAGACCGGATGACCAACGGAGAAGTCTGGGTCGAACAATGATTTCAAGTTCTCGTCTAATCCTAGTTCACAGTAACAGTTTCGCTGTACAATCCCATATTCACAAATGTTTGGGTGTTCTTACTCGACAGTTCACGACATTTATGGATTAAAGGCTAATTAAATGAACTGTTTCTGTACTCCAAAAGATGAAAAATAAAGAAAATCACGCTTACAAATGCAACATCTTATTAGCAAAAATGTTGCCATAATAAAAGTCTCACTTCCATGAAAAGTCTTCCTCTATAACATTAAATATTCATGACTACATAGAGTGCTGCCGGAATAAGTCCTGAACCTGGAAATGAGTTAGGACTTTATCACTTCTGGTTCCCTCATCTGGGAGTCAATGGGTTTACTGAACTGGTTTTTAGTTAGATGCCTGTCATAAGGTCTGCAGTTTACACAAGCTTAAACAACCACCGAGTAACGTTTAGGGGGATCTATTGGCAAAAATGTAATATATTATTAAGTATGTATTCATTATTGTATAATCACCTGAAAACAAGAATCCATATTCGTTAGCTTAGACGTTAGCTTAGAATGATCTGTTTTATATTTACATAGGGAGCAGGGCATCTCATCAGAGTCTGCCATGTTTCTACAGAAGCCCAGAACGGACAAACCAAACTCTCTAGCTTTTCCTAATTGGGCCGGAGTCAATAACGTTATTCGCTCCCGTTGCCACTCTCTCTTGCTTCACCACTCACCTCCCACATGCACACACTCTCTATAGAATCTACTCTTACAACAACTGACTATATGACCACAGTAATCCTAAACGCACACGGGAGTAGTTGAAAGCTGCAACCTCACTGCTAGATACCACCAGATCCTACACAAAGACTTTAACATTTTGTTTGTAAATTTTGAAGCTTAAAAAACTTTTTAAAAAAAAATTAAAAATGTGATTGCTGAGAAGAGATGTCATCATGCTGACTCATCCGCCTTTACAGCCCCATGCAACCGTGGTGTAGTCTGTTTTATAACATTACATTTTTACTTCTGGGGATCACATTCACACAAATCGTCTTCATTTGTGAAGATTATCTTGCTGAACAAAACATCAAAGTACCATAAATATTATAGAGCACAGAGATTATTTTCTGAAATAATCTAAAACCCAATCCCATTAGGTTTTTATTGAGGGAACCAGTGTGATGCTTCCTGGTTGGCCTACAAAAATACGTCATCCCTGCAGCACTCTATAAGCAACAGTCAAAGTAGACCAATAACTTACTAAAGTTAGTATCATTTATTAGAGTTTACAGTGAAGAACTTGGCTAATCTGCTTCATCAGGACTGAGGGTGATATTTGATCTGTTCAGATTCAGTTGCTAAATCCTGATTGGTGCATGGATATATATGACATCACCTATTTCCAACTGAGCCCTGCCCACTTCAAACTCATTAAAAAGTTACAGAGACAAATAAAAAAATATTCCAACAATGGCAGAAAATTGTGTGCTCATATAGGACCCCATCCGACCCCCTTCTGGTGGACTGCCATGGGACCTTGTATCAGAAAAAATATTAACAATAGTCCACGGAGAGAGAGAGAATTATTTTTTGATCCCATTTTAATTGCGCCACACATATGATGTTAAGAAAGTCAGTTTGTTGTAAAATTAAACAATTTTAAATAGTACCATACTGTGAACATATGTAATTAGACAGACAACACAAAAGTGACGTCTCTCTCTCAGATGATGCCTTTGTACTTGGATGTACTCACACCAGCTATGGGTCTCACTTGTTATTTCTCTTCCCAGCTAATAAAAACAACAAGAGTCGCTGGAAAAAACACATCAGGTATTGTTTCATTTGTGCGTGGTCATAGCTACATTAGCTAGCTAGTGTTGATGATGTTTATCGTGGGAGACGAGAGATGTAGTTCACTGAGCAGTCTCACACAAAACTAAATGATACTATGACAAATCTACAACAAACTCAGACATTCTTGACTTGCAAAATTATGCTTTCAACTGACAAACATATGTGTGATTTGCAGTGAAATTAAATCAGGCTCAAAAAATTATTTGTTTCTCACCACCGACTACTGTACATATTTTTGTTGAGGGGAGGGACTTCACAATAAGAATCAACTTGAGAAATGTGTTTTTAAGACAGGCTATGACATGTCCACTAAAGGATAAGCATACTAATGGTAGCCAGTACATTATATCATGGTAGATCATGCAACACATGCAAAATGCTCTGTAACATGTAATTGAGTGTACATATGGTAAATCTCCTCTGCAATTGATTTTCTACCACAGGGTTTGATGTATGACGGAGACCAAAAAAAAAAAAAAAAAAAATCAAATTAAAATCTCGTCTTGAAGAAAAAAACAATCCGCTCTGTTGTTCATTCAGGGCTGAAATGCACAGCATGTGATCCAACGAGAGCTCACGCTCTTTCTCCTTCTCGCAGCCAATCAGTATCAGGTCAGTGTGGTGACCTCTGGCTGAGCGTAGTTTCCAGTGGCAGCGAGGATGTCTTTACAGCCCTCTGTTAGGAAACACAAAGGACAAAATAACAATAAAACATACTGGCTTGATATGAGCATTAATGACCTAGAAAATGGACCTGGAGTATGAAAGATTTTGATGTAGTGTCATCTGAACTTAAGAGGCTGGCAGGAGGCTTTTTCTATGACCACCCATGTTGTTAATGGAAACCTATTAGTAGCAATCATCCAGAGGAGTCACTGGGGAATATGGAGGCTCATCTGAGCTCAGGAGCCTTTTTCTCTACTTGTCTGTACATCCGCCTGCTGCTTCCTCTTTGCAGCACTTGAATGGTTTGCCACACCATTATGCACTCATCGCAAGGAGACGAGCTGGCGGTTGTCATGCCGCTGCTGAGGCAATGCGCTTTCCACCAGCACAGTGTTTGCATGTACAAATTGTAACGGCGAGTGTTCAACACTGTCAGACGACTCCCTGCGATGGCCGTAATCACTTCAAATCCACCAGCATTTTGTTCCCACTGCAGGGCGGGTGACCGTTTCCTGTCACTGATAACCATCTGAGCATCTTCAGACCTGCTGCATCCATCTGTCGTTCTCTCTGCTTCCTGCCATACTGCTCTGGTGAAAAATGAGCCATACCTTATATCCTGTAACCCTGGAATTAACCTAACATCATCCCCTATGGGCACAGAGCCACAGTGTCATAATCTATCTCCATCCAGCTGGCACAAAATGGCTGCAGCCTTCTGCACGTTGAACTGACACAAGCAGTTTTTGATTTTGAACAATTTCCAACACTGTTAGGAAACAGTGAAAGTCCACTTGAGCCCTTTTTGCAGGTAATGCACACTAAAATGTGTTGTGATATTCCCCTGTAATTGACTGGGATGTCATTATCCACATACTCACCAGACACAGGGCTCAGGATTGAATTACCTCCTCCTCTCTCGCTCTCAAAGATTAGTTTTGAGGTGTTCTGGCTTTGCTCATCTTCCTATTGGTTTTGTCTCTGCGATCAGAAAAAAGCTCGCTTGGAAATGAGCTGACCAGATAATTTAGCGTATTATTAGACACATGAAAGCAAGCTTAAGACGATTTGTGTGTTTCCCACTGTGACTCTCAGAGTGTAAATTTTCTTACCCTGAGCATTACAGCATGTCTACAAACCCCTTCTTCTCATTCATCTGACCAATATAACAGCTTTTTTCACCTGCATGTGACAACACGCCATTAACCAACACCAATCTACAACACTCAAAATGCAGGAATTGACGAGCGTTTCAACAAACACGTTCAAATACAATTTCCTTATAATGGGATGTCAACAAAAAAGGGGGAGTATATGGTCTCATAGGAGCCAAGCTACAGTAAGTGCCCCATTTATGTGTTGTTTTTTTCCCTCTGCAGTGATGTACTAATGAGCTCTGGTAGTAAAATGCATCTCGGTAAAGTGCAGTTTTGCAGGAAAACACCTTCCGTGTCCGTGCCGGACTGTTTGCGGACAGGAGTCAGGATGTTGACTGGGTGGGATGTGTGCTCAGGATGTCAGGACTGAATCCATGGCTGCCAAATATAGAGCCTCTTCTCACAAGGGGCTTTTGGGTACTTTGGAAAGCTCAGATGTGAGATCCAGCGGCCATTCGAGCAGAGAGAGACGGCAGGCTGACAGCGGAGGTCAATAGAGAGACTTAAGGGAGCTTCGCCTTCTTTGTACATGTTCCCCATTTCACACAGTTCTTCCAGTAATTAAAATTACATGTTAAAATGTGTAGATTAAAGGGTATAAGTATTTGCAAGGTTCATCAAAAACACATTTGGATGTTGTTACATTTGTATACAAACTGAACTTGCATTTACAAACTGCTTGTCACGTGTAAACTTCACTGCATTTCTGTGTGGGTTTTATGAGACTCCTCTGACGTGTATCGATCTACAAATGCATTTTTTTCAACAGGGAATTATCTTTAGACCAATCAGATGGTCTACCTCCTTATCAGCTAATCACACGAGCGTGTCCCCACGAGGGTAGAATCATGGCGGAGCAACATGGCGAACTCTGTGAAGACGATCCTCTCCCTATGTAGATATGAAGGGCTCATTCTAAGCTAACGAAAACATCATTCTTAATTTCAGGTGATTATACACTAATGAAAACATAGTTATGAATATTATACTCCATTTCTGCTAATACACAAATCGAAATGTTATACACTGAACCTTTCAGCACGTCAGGAACTACTTGCATATTGAACTTGACTAACAGGATTTTCTTGAATACACTGTTCAATTCCCAGAGAGCATCAGTGTTGGAAATACAAATACACCTGACAGCATAGTGAAACCACAGTACAAAAAGAAGCAGGAGGTACAATATACAACTCTACAAACAGTCTATGTGTGTATTCAGATATGTATGTAACTTACCAGTATGGACGTTGGGGTCTCCAGGGGTTAGGAGGAAGCAGGTGGCCTCCTTCTTGGTCTTGTCTCGCCCTCGGGAGCAGCGCAGCGACCACTTCTCACTGGGTGAAAGCGGCTGGGTCAGGCTGCAGCCCTCCTCTTCTGAAAGAGCCACATTTGCATCCCCGTTCTGTTTGGAGTCTGACAGCAAGACAAAAACACACGGTGACGTAAATGCCAAAGCTTTTACTGAGGCTGCCCTGGGTGCCCAGACAAAGACAGAGGTACACTGCATAAAATCTGTAATTTTCTGTGATGAAATTCAATTTGTCTGAAATGGTATAAGGAGTAATTTGATCCCAGTGTGTTACTGTCTATATGGCTGAGCGCGATTCATCTGTCAGACAAAAAGCCTCAGGAACTATGAGACTAGAAATACAGCAGCTGCTAAGCTTATATCAGGCTCAAGGCCACTCAGATATTTATCATTGATTAAACAAAATAATATAAATTAAAAACCTAATGAATAAAGTCAATAAACAGTTAACATTAGCCTAAAGGGTCACTTCATCCAAATAACAAAGAAAGCATTTTCTAACTTTCCTCTAGTGGTGTTAAGTCATGCAGATAGCTTTGGTTTTATTTGCTCCGGTTTCTTTGTCAGTGCTGCTAACAACACTGAAATATGAATCATAAATAACAATTAAATGTTTGAACATCTTTTTCCAGCAACAATGTCGCCATTACTCTAGATCAGTGGTTCTCAGTCTTAAAATACTAAATCACAGTTAATCGCAAATTAATTACATATGTTTCATATGTTGAAAATGTACCTTACAGGGAGATTTGTCAAGTGTTTAATACTCTTATCAACATGGGAGAGGGCAACACAACAACACAAAACAATGACAAATATTGTCCAGAAACCCTCACAGGTACTGCATTTAGCATAAAAATATGCTCAAATCACAACATGGCAAACCCAGCAGCTGTCAGTGTGCTGACTTGACTATGACTTGGCCCAAACTACAAGTGATTATCATAAAGTGAGCATGTCCGTAAACGAGGGATGCTAATTTTGAAAATTTTTCTTAACCGATAACCAATCCCCATAACTGGTTATTAACTGTTAACCAGCAAGATTAGTGCCTCGCATACAGCTGCAGTATATGAACACAACAGACAACTAAGTCAACAGTTCACCATCAGGACAGTTACTGTGGCAGCAACAGTGCTGCGTTTACTGTCTCCAGTTTACCGTCCGGGAGCATTAGCAGCCACGGTGCTGCATGTAGTGTCATGGACCACGGATGTATAAACAGAACTGGATTTGGCATTGGAGGCGGGGGGCCTGTTCTTTCCTGTGAAAGTTGCTCAGTGGCGCATGACGTCAGTGGGTAGGCTTACGGGTCTGGAAAAGTACCCAGATCTTCTGGGTTTTTCCTCACCAAAATTTTGTATAGATTGCAAACAAAACCTGATTGTTCTGCTCACTGCTCTGGTTAATCCACAAAAAACACAGATAATTTTAAAATATTTATGTGGTAGAAATGTGTCTAATGAGAGCTTTTGACAGTGAGGTCTGTGGATTATTCTAAAGACACTGTTTATAGAGAGACATTACGGATTCCACTAAAAGGTGAGTTTTCTTCTTTTCTTTTCTTCTTTGTATTGGATTGGCATCAGAAAACCTGAGAATTAAAACCTGAGCATAGAAAACCAAAATTATCTGCATTGCTACACACCAAAAAAGATAAGTGGAAAAACATTTTTCTGTAATTTGGGTGAACTGACCCTTTAACGTTGCATTGCATCCTAACCTGAGCGGTTCCTGCTGATGCTCTCCTCTGCAGCCAGCGGACATGTGTCACTCTGAGTGCTGTCTCTGTGCGAGTTTGTTTCTGACTTCACAAACGAGGCTGAGTCAGTCGGAGCGTCTGGATTCGGGTTGTGCTTCTTCTTCTTTTTCGGCAGCTTCTGTTTGGCCATAGCCAGCGAGTAGTACATCCCAAAGTTATTGACAATGACGGGGACCGGCATGGCGATGGTCAACACCCCGGCCAGTGCGCACAGCGCCCCCACCATCATGCCCAACCACGTCTGTGGGTACATGTCTCCGTAGCCCAGTGTCGTCATGGTGACCACCGCCCACCAGAAGCTGATGGGGATGTTCTTGAAGTGTGTGTGTTTGGAGGCTGTGGGGTCTCCGGGTTTGGCTCCGATGCGCTCAGCGTAGTATATCATGGTGGCGAAGATGAGCACACCCAGTGCCAAGAAGATGATGAGGAGGAGGAACTCATTGACACTGGCCCTCAGCGTGTGGCCCAGCACGCGCAGGCCTACAAAGTGCCGCGTCAGTTTGAAGATCCGAAGGATCCGAACAAACCGAACTACACGGAGGAAGCCCAGCACGTCGCTGGCGGCTTTGGAGGACAGACCCTTCAGGCCCATCTCCAGGTAGAACGGCAGAATGGCCACAAAGTCAATGATGTTGAGTGTGTTCTTGATGAAGACCACTTTGTTTGGGCAGCAGATGATACGCACCAGGAACTCAAATGTGAACCAGACCACACAAACACCCTCCACCACAGTGAGGACAGGCTTGGTCACCATCTCCGTTATCTCCACTTTGCGCGTGTCGTTTCCCTCGACGACCAGCTCCGTGCGGTTCTGTAGCTCGTTGAAGGCTGCATGGGTCTCCAGGCAGAAGTTGGTGATGGACACCAGGATGAAAAACAGAGAAACAAACGCCACTCCCTGGACATGAGAGATAGACAATTAATCAACAAAAAGTTCATGTAGTAAGCAATCAATATCATGTTTATAATGTCAAGTATTGTTTTGTGCAAAGACTTCCATCAGAAAACTATTTTTCAATCCATTCCATGTGTAATTACAGTATACTATAAAACTTCTTTTTATCAAACTTTACAGTATCACTAATAAAAACACATGGATGTGTCAATCAAGTCTGTAAAGCAGCGTGTTATGAGGGATTATTTTCTGGCAGAGGCAGTGTGCGTCAGCTGATTGACAGTAAGCAGACTAAAATAATGGACACACTATGAGAACACTTCAGTCAGGCACAAAAACTAACTATGATAATACACAAACTCCGACAACATCAAGGATTACCGTTAATTATGATAAATCACTGACTGAGGTTAGTTTTGCACAGTAAAACAATGAATGGCGGAAAAAAGATTCATCTGCAGAGGAGAAAACGAACCCTGATATCTCCAACTATGCTGACTGTATGCAGAAAACAGCAGGGATACAACACTAAAACACCAAATACAAATACAAAAGAGGAGGTGACCCAGAATACTGGGACAAACCTTTACCCTCTTAACTTTGATTAGTTTGGCACTTATTTTCAAACCCAAGTATTAGACAAATAAATATCTGGACCTGATGATGGCGCCAGCTCCCAAAAGTTACAACAATTTATACTTGAGGAGGAAATTAATGTCTGACCAAAATTTCATGGCAAACAAAGTAGTAGTTGTTCATAGAGCTGCAAAGATTAGTCAACTGACTAAAAATAATCGCCAATACCAGATCAGATATCGGGCTGATACTGATTCAAACAGTTGGATCGGGTATTGGTGATAATGGGGCCGATCTATTCAATTCAATTGTATGTTTCTAAACATTATAGACTGAAATTTTAATTCTTGTTTTCACCACTTTGTTGTTCCATTAAAAAGGTTATAATAATCGTTAGTTGCAGACCTAGTCGTTCAGTCTAGACCACGGAGGTGGTGGACTTGCATTGCCATCCCTCCACTGTGCCACTTGCACAGCTAAAACATGAAAAGTTCACAATGAATGCATTGAAAATGTTTGATATCATTGTCATTTATACCAATCATGCAGCCCAAGTGGAACCCCCCCCCCAAAAAAACCCCCATCAAATTACTTTTTGATTAAAATGGTCTGTTTAAACTACGTTTTTTCAGCTCCACTGTGGCTCCTCATGACACCTTATTACCTTCCAGGAAATGATTCATTCTTGTGATTGTACACTGCCACTCTAGTTTTCAGATCAGTGAGTGAATATATCTCCTTTTTTATTAGAAAAAGGACTCAGGAGCCAGGACAATGTTCTTTGAGAAAACAGACCAATTTCAAACCAATTACTGCTATGAACACAGAGCCTGAATCATGCTGAGAGATGAGCAGGACCAGCTGATGCAGGACAGCAAGACACTCAGAGACAATGAATCGTGAAAGATGTTCAGTCATCTGTCCTGTTGTTATCAGACATGTTCCAGTGAGTGAAACACTGCTGTCGGTGTTCCCCTTAATATAAAACAAATCATCTGTCTTAAAAGCACAAATCCAAACAAAATGGCGAGTGAGTCAAACCACTTTAGGGAGGTATGGGAGGTGAGTTAAACAATGTGGCCACGTGGCATCCATCTGATCCAGCACAATGGCCATGCCAGTCTGTGTTTGTGTTCACACTGTGTGCTAACTCATACCCGATCCGTCTTTATTGTTTACTAAAGCCTGGACAAATTGTAATGCCTCTCCAACCTTTCTAATCTTTCAGCTGGATAAATATGTATCTTGTACGCACTCAGCTATGTTCTCCCTCTGGGGGCCTCTCACATATCAGTCTGCTTTATAATGTTTGGGTCTGTGTTCAGAAAAAACAAATAAAGCATGTGACATCTGATGAGGACACTAGTTCTCTGTGCAACAAATAAAATCAATAAGAACAGGACTATTTGTGGAGTTTAGAGCAGCCAGTCCATGTTCAAAACAGAAATACACAGTACTATACGTCTGCTCATACTGCATCTCTATTGTGCACCCAGATAATGTGCAGCTTTCTACCGTGACAACCTTCTTCAGCTTTGCCCTGCAGAGCTCTGAGGCTCTGATCCCAGGAGGAAAAGATGAGGACTGAGCTGCAGGAAAAGAGGGAAGGCGGTGAAGCCTCAACTCTGCCCCCAGAGAGACAAAGAGTTCCCCCCGTCGCATGGACACGGATTCCCTGAACGTTACTGAGACGAACTAAACTGTTTTCTACACTTCACCACCAGTTTAAAACCAGTAAACAATCTGTCTTTTCTCTTCTGTTAATCTCTTTCAGTCAACATTAGCGATGGAAAAATACTCCGATACTTAACTGAAGTAAAGTAGGAATACTACAGGGCTGCAACTAGCAATTATTTTCATTGCTGATTAATCTGTTGATTATTTTCTCGATTAATCACTTAGTTGTTTTGTCTATAAAATGTCAGAAAATGATGAAAAATGCAAATCAAAATTTCTCAAAGCCCAGCATGACGTCCTCAAATGTCTTGTTTTGTGCACAACTCAGATATTCAGATTACTGTCATAGTAAAGGAACCAGAAAATATTCACATTTAAGAAGCTGCAATCAGAAAATTTAGACTTTATTTTCTTACAAGATATTAAATCTGATTAATTAATTATCAAAATAGTTAGCTGGTGATTAATATAATAGGTGACAACTAATCAATTAATCAATACAGGTCTAGAATACTACAATGTAAACATACTCCATTATCAGTAACGGTCCTGCATTTTCCTTCTGTGCTGTAGTGAAGTAGAAGTATAAAGTAGCAGAAATAGAAATACTCAAGTTGTGTGACTCAAAATTACACAAAGAGATTGTGTACATGTGTACTGCATATTTCATGTCTTTTTTTTATTATTTATTATCAATTCTTATTGAATCTTCCTGCATCACTGAAACATGTTTTTATATTCGCTTTCATCTGAAAATTGTGTTTCAGTAACAATGAATGTTTCAACAGCCTTTATTCACCAAAAATTAAAGCATTAATTTTAATGCAATCAGTTTCTCTACCACACACACACACACACACAAACACACAAACACACACACACACACACACACACATATGCAAAATATGTTTCCATTGTGTCCTTTCATCCATGATTTCCTGTTGGACAGTAATCACTAGACAAAAGACCCAGATGTACAGTCAGTGCCAGATAATTAAGGTGGGCTCCACCAAACCAGAGGGTTTAGCCTCTGTTGAAGCACTTCAGCACGACAATTTACAAAGTCAATTAATAAGAAAAAGGGCCCCAGCTTTCCACCAGATGTCTCTGGACCTCCAAGTCCCACTGTGGGTTCTTCACTCATCGCACAATAGACCTGAATAATAACCTGAATACTGGAGCCCAGTGTAAACATCAGAAGAAATGTCAGAGAAGACATGTACCAATCAGTAATGTACACAAGAGATAATAAGAAAGAAAGAAAGATATTCCTTTATTAGTCCCACAGTGGGGAAATTCAGTTTTACACTCTGTTGTTCACACAGTACAGTTCACACAGTACATATACATGTCAATGGAGAGATGTCAGAGTGATGGGGCTGCTCCTGACAAGCGCCCAGAGTAGTTGGGGGTTTGGTGCCTTGCTCAGGGGCACCTCGGCAGTGCCCAAGAGGTAAACTGGCACCTCTCCAGCAACCAGTTGGTCATGGGGGATTGAACCCGGGTCCTCCACATCCTAACCCAAGTCCTTACGGACTGAGCTACTGCCGCCCCCATAATAAGAGACTGGACAGGTCTTAAATAGTGTCAGTATTAGGGGTGTGAGAAAATATTATACACAAGTATCACAATATAATGTTTTGTGATACTCTATATTAAATGTCTGAAGACTCGCCATTGGGCCTGGTCGCTATTCTGTCTTTCAGAAGTTGTAGCGGGCTCAGAACTACTGGCATCATATGAAACTAGAAAACATAAGAAAACCATGTCATACTAGCATGTAACAAAGGAGGCTAAATAATAGTCCAAAGTTGCCCCAAATTTTGACAAGGAAAAACTAGCATGGCCATTTTAAAAGGGGTCCCTTGACCTCTGACCTCAAGATAAATGAATGTAAATGGGTTCTATGGGTACCCACGTCTCCCCTTTACAGACATGACCACTTTATGATAATCACAAGCAGTTTAGGGCAAAAAACATGCTGTTTTTTTACATGTAGTACAAATGTGTTGTTTTTGCCAAGTCTAAAAATGGTGTATTTGAATATTTCTGCATGTAGAGCGGGCTGCACGGTGGTGCAGTTCGATTCTGGCCTCCGGACTCTTCTGTGTGGAGTTTGCATGTTCTCCCCGTGTAAGCGTGGGTGAACATGCGTTTTCTTCGGGTACTCCGGCTTCCTCCCACAGACCCCTCTCAAAGACATGCTATTTAGGTTAATTGATGACTCTAAATTGCCCGTAGGTGTGAATGTGAGCGTGAATGGTTGTCTGTCTATATGTTGTCTGTCTCTATGTTCCCTGTGATGGACTGGTGACCTGTCCAGGGTGAACCCTGCCTTCGCCCAATGACAGCTGGGATCGACTCCAGCCCCCCCGTATCCCCTAACGGGATAAGTGGTTGACGATGGATGGATGGATGCATACTGAGCTCCTTAAACAGCCTTGGATTGACATAAATTTGGGTATCACTGTAAACTTAAGACTCTTGTGGATACAATGAGCCTCGTTGTATTCATGTGTAATGAGGCTAGTCCCCATAGTAGCCATTTCACTATGTGACTTTTATTTTACTCAGTTTTTAGTTATGGTGGTATGTCTCTATACTACGACAATTTTCCTAAAATATTTTTTTGTTTTAAATCACAATATATTGAATCGTTACCCCTGTATCATCATAACTATCATATCACCAGAGTCTTGCCAAAACACAGCCCAAGTCAACATGTACAAAATACTTGTTTTATCCCTTCCTTCGTCAAAACACAAACACTAGTAAATTGTAACCATCAGTGTGTGTGTGTTTGACTTTTTAAATGTATTTATAATTTGGCAGATTTTCTCCCAATTTGGAGAACACACAATTCCCTGAATGCACAGCTGTCCCTGTCACTGCTACTGTAGCTGTGTTGGGGATAATATAGACAGATGCCACCTCTGTGACACGGCAGCCACGTCTTTTCACCAGCCAGCAACGAGCTACACCAGATGGGTAGGAAATACTGTATATAGATATAACATCAATAATGTGATATGAGACTAGATTGTCTTAGATTCTGGATATCATAACATGCCATACGTTTTTTCCAGGTTTTAAAAGTAGGCATTAGAGTAAAATTATGTAATTTTCTGAACTTACTGAACAGTTCCAGCTGTTCGATTATTTGCCATTACCCACTAAGTCATTATATCCACAGTACTGATGATTATTAAGCAGCATCACTGTGTCAATATTTTGTAAAAGCACCAATGGTAAACCCTGGAATATTGTCACAATATCTGTGAATTTGGTCAAAAATATCACCCAGCCCTACACTGAGATGTTCATGATACCCACCCAGCTCCACCTCCTGCTTACCAAACAGCCAGTAGGGTGAAGCCTGGACGCTAGGGATGTTAATAATTAACCATTTAACCATTAAGCAACATTAAGCATTTTAGCTAATTAACGCTATCAGTGAAATGGTTAAAAGAAATATCAATAATTCATTAAAAAGCTGAGCGAAAATTGCGAGGAGAGGCTCATCACTTCAAGGAAAAAAGCCGGTCCATCTTAACAGCCCACTTTAGGAGAAGCTGAGCCAGAGTTACAGATACAGGAAGTTGGCTCTGGGCTTCCATCTGAGGAGTTGTAGCATTTATTCACCGACAAATAAACTGTACACACAACATCTGCTAACAACCCCATGCTCACCGCTGCCACACACCCACCCACACACACACACACACACACACACACACACACACATACATACACACACGGTCTGTCAGACACTCGCTATCGTTATGCTGGGCAGACACACGGCTGACAACCTGCTAAACTAAACTAAATATGTGGTGGAGGCTTACTGGGAAAAAGGTGGCATACTCGCAATACCACACCCAGCACCGTGGCTGCTAACGCTCCCGGACAGGTGAACTGAGGACTCAGTTGTCCGTTGTGTTCATACACTGCAGCTGGCGCACCGCTGCATGAGACACAAATATTGTCAGTTAAAAGTTAATAATCAGTTAACGAGGGTCGCTTAGCTGCATCCTTACGAGACGCTTTCCCACATCACTGATCAGATCTCTGTATTCGTCTCATGCATCTATTCAGTTTAAGTGACATAAATCATTTCAGTGAGCATAAATAAACATCTACTTGCGGCCGAACACATTTTCACACTTTGACAAATCACACAGAAAAGGTTCCTTTGGTATGATAATAAACCAGCAGCCACCAAAATACAAACTGTGAGTCCTGCTGCTGTTCAGATGCTTGTGATGAGCACAACAGGCCCTGGCAGCGCTCAGTTTACCCAACCGGTTTATCCCAGAACTAAACAGAGCCGGGCATCTGCAGCCAGGGGCTCCTCTGCAGGGAAGCTGCTGGAGGACAATTTGCTCTGCTCATAAAAGGCTCAACAAGAGAGTCTGACAAATAACACCTCACAGGTTTGACCTCTCACCTGGTTGTCTGTAGGCGGCTGTATTTTGTCTCTCTGGCTGTTTGTATTCTTGTTGTTCGCATGTCTGCAGGTCTGTGCCATGTTCATTAAATCTCGCAGCATTTAAACGTGTCTGTATGGTTTACTTAATAAGGCCTGACAAAGGGAGACCACAATATCATGTTTAGAGCTGAATGGTGGGAACTTTAAACACAGTCATGGTGTTGGGGTGATTGCCATGATGTCTCTTTGCCACCACAGAGTGTTTCTATGTTGGTCTGCTGAGCCTGTTAATGTTACAACGAATGTTTATGTACTGCTGGGAATGTAAATGGAGTTTCTACAATCTTCCTGAGAGTTAAACTTAACATAGGTACAACATTATACATCACTATTATGTAACATACTTGTTAGTTGTGTACTGTATATCTCTTCTACTTATATCTAACTAGTTATTTCAGGTCTGTTACTATACCTGTGTGTAATTGTGGGGTAACATTTTGTACTTTACAGTGTCTTTGGGTTTATGCTACTCCTAAATGTCAAATATTACAGTTGTTTGACAGCTCTTTATACAGCTTCAGGCTTATACAGCTGTTAGAAGACCTGATGATCATATTGAATTGCCATTAAATTTCATTTCAGTCATCCTATTTAAATGGCTGAGATGCAGGTGGCATGTAATGACAACTGAACCATCTACATCTGCTGATGAAGACCATGACGTCTGACTGAAAGCTCCAGGAAAACACTAACAGTAAATAGCACCACTTTCACCAACTACACAATAAACATACACTTAGAGATGAATCAGCGCAATGTGTCCTCATACAATGGTTCGTATGATATGTTATAAAAAGTTATACCTCATTTTTTATGTGTATTCCTACGAATGTCCAGCAACACGTCCATTTCCACTTGTTACATGTATACAGTGTTTTCAAAATAAACTTCTGTCTTCACAGAAAACAACTTGGTCAAGTTTAGGCAATGAGATTACTTAGTCAGGTTAAGGAAAAGATTGATCGTGGTTTGTGTAAAAACTCCGGAAGTGGCGTAATTTAGGTATTTTCACATGGAGTATGAACACAGGTTTCCTGGGCCGTGTGTGTCGCTCTTTACGCTTCCTGGTTTACGTTTTCGTGGACTATACACAAACTGATTTTGTGTGATATATTGTATATGAATTACAGCACATTAGTTTTCATAGGTACAGATTCGAACGGTGTGTGAGAACAGCCTGATTAGTAATAATAGTACAGCTCTCACCAAACCCATTTCTATGCATGAGTAATTTTAATTTTCATACTTATAGTTAAATATTTTCATATAACATCTATACTTCTACTTTTTTTATGCTATTTACACAGCCACCACACACAAAGTAAAATTAACTGAGTTGGAATTGCGTTTGTGTCCACCTCGCCAATTTAAGTCCTGTAGTACTGTATGTGGCAGGTTTTTTAGAGCTTTTCCACTGAGAGCGATGCTATTAGAGCAGCAAGAGAACCAAAACAGTAAGCGTGAGGGCCGGACAGCTAAATAATGAGTTAAAAGACGCTATGAAGCTCCACGGAGCTGACAGAAATGGCAGAGTTGATGATGACTATTTGTGATCACTATGAATGACACTATAAACATTTGATCCATTGTAAATATAAACATATTGATTATAGCTGATTTAAGTAAAGGATAAACACCTCTTCCACCACTGAATTAATGAATGATCCACATGAATGCTGATACACATGATATATGAGCAATATACCAACAGCAGTAGAGCATGGTGAAGCCTCTGACTATAAGTAATGCCAATCACTGGTGCCAAAAAGACATCGATCCAAGGTCATCAGGTGTCAGTGTGCAGACAGAGGTTCCTCCCGAGGGGACAGCCACCCAGTGCCAGCTGGGAAAGGGAGGGAGACGGAGAGGGAGATAGGATGGGCTGCAGGCTGTGCATCAGTGTGCAGCAGCTGGGGAGTCCCATCACAGCCATCACCTCCAGCTGTTCAGCATCACGCTCTGTTATTAGCAACGTAAGAGCCACAACAACAAGCCTTCTGAGCAGTCAGCTGCTGCAGCGCTGACGAGAACAGCCGCTCCTGATGTTTTCTTAGAATTCATGTCACACTGATTCAGAGTCAGTCCACCAGAGGATGGAGGAGAAATAATGTCCACTACTCAGGCTGCCAGCTGTGATACTGCTCTGCTTTACCACTCTCTAAATGACTGTCAGGTGAAGGTAAATTACAACATTATGATGTGTTCAAATGTCATTTCATAAACTTAAGTTTTTGGTGAGAAACTTGAATAAATCCAGCTGTTTGAAGGAGATGCTGTCACTGCAATATAAAATACATAGTAGAGACAGAATTATGACCCGTTTAACTTCCTAACACTAACTCTAAGCAGCTTGCCAAAACTTTTTTAATCAAAGTAAATATTTAAATAATCATAATCATTTGAATTGTGTGTTTTGATGCAAATAAGCATTACAGATGACAACAGTAAAGCACAGTACTAGAGTGGGCAGACTCCAGGCCAACAGGTACAAAAAGGTGATGCAGAGAATTCTTAAGACCAGTCACTACATCAGTCACCAAACACACCAGTGGGACTCTCTTATCAACAGATCTGAGATTAGAGGTGCTGGTTAAAGCTGCCCTGCCCTATAAAAACACACACCAGTTTTCAGTTAGCTGTTCTAAAGAAGCATTGCCTGATGTGAACCATGCCTCCCAGAGAAGAGCTCTCAGAAGACCTCCGATCAATAATTGTTGACTTATATGAAGCTGGAAAGGGTTACAATAGTCTCTCTAAAAGCCTTGATGTTCATCGTTGACAGATGGAGAAAGTTCAGCACTGTTGCCACTCTCTCCAGGCGTGGTCGTCCTGTAAAGATGACCACAAGAGCACAGCGCTAAAAGCTCAATGAGGTGAAGAAGAATCCTACAGCGTCAGCTAAAGACTTACAGAAATCATCACTTGTCAAAAAAACATTGCTGCACATTTGAAGTTTGCAAAAGAGCACCTGGATGTTTCACAGCACTACTGACTAAATATTCTGTGGGCAGATGAAACCAAAACTGAGGTGTTTGTAAGGAACACACAACGCTGTGTGTGGAGAAAAAAGGCTCAGTACACCAACATCAAAACCTCATCCCAACTGTGAAATATGGTGGAGGGGCATCATGGTTTGGGGCTGCTTTGCTGCCTCAGGGCCTGGACGGATTACTGTCATCAACGGAAAAAAATGAATTCCCAATTTTATCAAGACATTTTGCAGGAAAACTTAAGATCATCTATCCGCCAACTGAAGCTCAACAGAGGATGGGTGATGCAACAGGCCAACGACCCAAAGCACAGAAGTAAATCAACAACAGAACGGCTTCAACAGAAGAAAATAGGCCTTCTGGAGCGGCCCAGTCAGAGTCCTGACCTCAACCAGACTGAGATGCTGTAGCATGACCTCAAGAGAGCCATTCACACCAGACATCCCAAGAATATTGCTGAACTGAACCAGTTTTGTAAAGACGAATGGTCCTAAATTTCTCCTGACCATTGTGCAGGTCTGATCTGCAACTACAGGAAACGTTTGGTTGAGGTTATTGCTGCCAAAGGAGGGTCAACCAGTTATTAAATCCAAAGGTTCACATACTTTTTCCCCCCGGCACTCTGAATGTTTACATGTTCTGTTCAATAAAAAATGAAAACAGAACAAATCAGAACACATTTATGACCAATTTATGCAGAAATCCAAGTAATCCCAAGGGGTTCACATACTTTTTCTTGCAACTGTATATTATATTAACACATTAAGACCTCTGCTTGTATGCTCTAAACACAGTAGTCCCCCTCTCAGGAGCAGTCCTGAGTCCTACATCAAGGAAGCAGAGACAACATCAGCTGTCTATGAACACCACACTAAAACCGACCACAGCAAAGGTCATTGACCAGGAATCACTGGACAACAATCCACATCCAACGGCAGAGACCATGTTTGAACAGAGACAGGAGTAACGACCATCTGTGATGACTTCATTTCCATAGTTGAAATGAGAACTGACCGATCTGCATGACCACTGAGCATTTGTTATTCTGATGAAGACCGTAGTTTACTGTAGTAAAGTTATGGAAGGATAAGACAGACACTTGAGGTGAAAACCCAGAGGTGGGATCAAGTCATTGTTTCTCAAGTCACAAGTACGTCTCAAGTCTTTGCACTCAAGTTCAAAGTCAAGACTTACAATTCCCAAGTCAACTGGCAAGTTCAGCAAGTCATGATGCGCTCTATGCCATCTGTCTCCCTCTGTAATTTTCAACCCACGCATTTTGCATACTACAATTTGTTTTTTGTTCACCACCGCATGCACTTACAAAATTATGTTTAGCATTTTTTCCAAATAGCGCTCAATAGTTTGTTTCCCTCGTAGCGTCAGTGTAGGGCTGTCCCGAATACCATATTTTGGGCTTCAAAGCTTCAGTGAGAAATGTTCGAAGCGTCGCGATGCAGCACAGTGCAGAGTAGCAGGCTGACATGTTTCAGAGGTTTCAGTGCTGCTGTCGCACTACTGTAAACACACACCTCTACACACAACAGACGATGAGATCCATCTAATTCTAAGTAATTATTAATGTTGAATATGAATAATGTTGTGGACTTATTCCTCATTTCATGAGGTATATTGGGAAACATTATTATTACATACATTAATTTTTTTTTTATTAAAAAGTGAAGAATTCAAATAGTGATTTGTAGCTGGAAACCATGGCAAATGTCGAAGCATTGAAGAATCTGGGTCAGCCCTGCATCAGAGTATGTTGTAGTAAGACTGGATAGTTGAGCCAGAAAAAAAATCATTGAACATTCACTACTGATCATCAATCAAAACCTTTCAAATCTATCAGGCCAGTACTGATGGCACTTATCTGACACATCTCTCCTTCCCAAAGGTAAATATACTTTCTATAATCCTACTGGAGTTTGAAGCTGATAAAAGCACAGCTTGGCTAATTATCTACACCAATGAGTTTAAATGCTCTATATCAAATTCTCTATTAAATAAAGGAAAAATACAAACGTAAGGGAGAATCTCACTGACAATTCCCAGTTCAGTTTCTCTTTGGTTTAGGTGGAAGTAAATTATGTTTTCTTTCGGTATTGTTTATTTATTGATTTTATTTGTATGCAAAAATAAAAGTTTGCATCTCTGTGTATACTTTGTGATGCATTCGCTGACCTCACAGCAAAAGACAGCCAATCTATTTTCAGCAAACAGCTTAAAACTGAGCAGAATAAACAACCAACATAATCACACAGGATTACATCCCTCTTTCACTGAGTATCCAGTGTTGTAAGTCTCCTAACGAGGCGACGCCACTACACACCATGTAGAGACGTTGATGATTAACCATTTTATCGTTAACCGGCATTAAGCATTTTAAAAGATTAACAGGTAATGAATTAATCTTGTCGATTAACAAGGGTTGGTTACCTTATTGAAAGATAATAACAAATATTTGTATCTATTAATTGTTAACTGATTCAGCTGTAACAGCAGAAATAAGATTGTGATGAAGTTGCTGTTAGAAGTTAGACGGTTACAAGAAGTGAATAAACTGATGTGATTGCCTGAAGACAAAAGGTGAGATATCAATATTTAGTCTTTATTAGAGTTGGACTTTCCAACAATATTAATATTTTACAAATGTATAAATATCAGTAAAATCTTGACTCATACGACACAAATTAAATCTGTATATCTATATCCAATCTATACATAATCAAACCAGAATGAATGTCTTTAAATAATGCCCAAATTTACAATAAAAACCTGAGAAATGGGTATGTAATCTGGTTAATACACCTCAAAGTGCATGTAAATGTCAATTAAAAAGAAATGTATGAATAAAATCTGAACAAATGAAAAGAAAAACAGCGTTTTATATTACCAACTAGACTGGTAATTGGAAATGTGGACTCCAGATAATATGCATCAGACATCAACAATCCCACATCAGTTAATCCCTTGGTCTCACAACAAAGACAAATTGATTTCTTTCTCTATGTGGGATAAAAGACGTTGCTCTTTTCTGTAGGAAAGGCAGCTTTAATCGCTCACCGCTGATACGTTGCAGCCCATTACCCCAGCGGTGATTAATTACAGGCAGCAGTGCCGTGGAATTAGTGAAATATTGCATGTAGGGGAGATTGAACTAAGTTATCTGGTCTGAGCTTAATGTTAATGTCAAGTCTAATTGTCGCATGTAACTAAAATACAATGCCTGGTACACTATCAATGTCATGGATCTCTCCAGGTGTTTAAACTGAAATAGTATAATCATTTCTTTTGTACAACTATTAGACAAATAATATGTTTTTATTTGTTTGTCTCTCTGCTCAAGTAATTTGGTTTAATCCTTTGAATTGGAATAGAAATGGTCTGCCAGTGCCTACACTGGTGTTTTGCTTAATGTGATGTAATCTTTAAATGCTTCATATCCCTAAAACCTGTAAAACCTAAGCTGTCAGTCAATAAACTTAATAACTGATAAAAGTATTGACATTGTGTCATAAATTAAAAAATCGTATCCTATTCAGGGTCGTGATCTGGGGAGCCGATGCCAGCTGATACTGGGCGAAGTAGTCATAATGCCATCATCATGAGCGTGCGACGTGATGATGCAAAGCTTGAACGCTGTTGGTATTACGTGTTTTTTTAATCTTTCATCGATTTAAACAGGATCATGCAAACAAAGATCTTCCGCGGCCAGACAGGGCACAATAATTAGGTGCCACCAGGCTTTCATTTTAAAAGGTATTTGACAGTGTTTACGTCCTTATTTGATGATCAGTGTAAAAATGGTAACCCTTTTAATACTTTGGCCCACAAATATTAGGACCATGCAGCAGGAAAGTGATTGTAAATATGCAAATATGTCAGCCAAGGATGTTTTAAGGCCAAATGTAAAACACTGGCAAAGTCACCTGATCTCGATGTATCTGAATATGTTTTTCACTTTGTGAAGTCCAGACTGGTGACAAAAAGCCCAGAGACAAGCAAAGATATGAAAATGTCTGCAGTGCACACCTGGCAAAGCATCGCCAAGAGAAGAGCCAAGTCTGCTGATGTCTCTGAGTCATAAATTTCAGCCAGTCAAACAGAAAAGGTTCAAAACCGGTTGCCAATTATGATGACTAATAATGTGTTTAATACCACAAATTTCTTAACACAACTTGCAGTTTTTAGGGAGAGGGCTCAGTTAGATACTGGTATCATGCAAAACTAGAAAATCTAAGAAATCCATCTGTACCAACCATGTCATATCAAAGTATCACGAAGGAGGTTAAACAATGCTCCAAACTTTGGCTATATTTTGGTGAGGAAAAACTGGCTTGGCCATTTTCAAAGGGGTCCCTTGACCTCTGACCTCAAGATATGTGAATGAAAATGGCTTAAATGGGTACCCATCAGTCTCCCCTTTATAAATATGCCAATTTTATAATAATCACATGCAGTTTTCAAGTCAGCACACAGACTGACAGATGTTGTTTCCTGAGCTGATCATATTTTTTATGCTAAATGCACTACCTGAGGGTTTCTGGACAATATTTGTCATTGTTTTGTGTTGTTAATTGATTTTTAACAATAAATACATACATTTCCATAAAGCAGCATATTTGCCCACTCCCATGCTGATGAGTATTAAATACTTAAAAAATCTCAATTTAAGGTACATTTTGAATAAATAGAAAATGTGCGATTAATTTGTGATTAACTACAGACAATCCTGGGATTAATCCCCCATTAAATATTTGAATCAATTGACAGCCATACTTACTAGTAGGTTTATTTAAACTTCCTATCCCCTAAAGTGAAGGACTGGGTAGAGACTACAACTATGCTGATAGCTCAGTGTCACTAACAACAGTGTGCTAACATGCTGATGTTTATCAGCTATATTGTTTACTTCATTGCCGCCCTCTAAAGTTTGGTTTGGTTCCTGATGATGGTGCTAGAGGAAAAGTTAGGGGATTAGATAAGTTATTGACGCTGGGGGGGGGAATGTGAATATCTGGCAATTCATCAAAGACTTGAGACATTTCACTCAAAACTACAAATTTCAACTTCATAATGGCACCAGAGGAAAAGTCAAGGGGATCACCATTAAATTTCACGGCGCCTCGCACGCCAATGAGGACTACAATGCAAACAAAAGGTCATCTGATGTGACTGTAAACATCCTCAAATTAAAGATGAGACTCAGAACTTTAATTTTACAGCCAGTACTGCTCTAGTGCCGTCTGTATAAGCAGCTACGATCCTCTCACGTCTCTGATTCGTGAGTGTTGCCATCGTCAGAATAGAGGCTTCATGTGTTGACTCTTACAGAGCTGCATCTCCAGTCTTGGTTGATAGTGAGGAGGATGTGGCTGAGATGATGGGCAGATTAACTTCCCTCTGGCTTTCAAGAATCACATTACCTGAGCTGAGCTCTGAGGCTACTTGAAATAAAAACACCATAAAGGTAATGTGAGTCCCTCAAAATGCACTCCTCTCAGAGCGCACACAGAGCAAACATGCGTACATGAATCGTCTGGAGAGGAAATGGACAAAGAACATTATGACCGGGTCAATATGGATCCGTCCTCACTCTTCCTTATACTTCCAGATTCATGTCTACCCTGAAAATCGTGATTTATTCATTTACAAATATTCAGTGGTGAGAGACGGACGTGATGGCAGATAAAGGACGGTCATCTTCAAATGGCAGCTATGACTCAGAGATGTCAGCTGTTCTACAGTGACAGCCTGCAAATGCCACCTGGACGAGAAGCTAAAATAAACACTATCTGTATTGTGATTGGTGTGCAATAAGACCTCCTGCAACACTGTGGGAGCCTCTGAATTGACCATTCAACTCCACAAACAGGCAAACAGACATTAGAGTGAGCATCAGCTCTCTCTTTGTGGACTAAAAGTATTTTTCTTTTCTGATGAAAGCTCCAGGCCCTCCTCACTCCAGCTATAGTGACACTCAACATTTGCTTTCTTGTTTACTTGATTAAGCACTGCTTTTGTTGCTAATCCATTAGGCATAGCATACTTTCAAAGCGCTTAGAAATGGCTGATGTCCCCCATGGAATAAATGACAGCTAAATGATTTTAATTTAAAACACAGAAGCCAAACAGAAGTGTATCTTGTTCAATGTGATGAAAAGAGAGATAGATTTTTGGAGGATTTGAATGTGGTAAAACCATGAATACATGTCAAGCACAATATTATTCACAAACGAGCAAAAAACACTAAAAGGAGGGCAGTGGTGTTTCTCTCAACCCTGTATAATTAAGATTCATAATGTTGAGGTATTACAGTAATATACAGCATGATTTACTGTACATGGATGTACACTCCTGCAGCCTTTCAAATACTCGTGTGTAGAGAAGCTTTGAGTGCCTCCCTTGAACAAGATGTGTGGGAACACTTCAGCACCACTGTATTTTTGTCCTGAAACAGCATTTTCTCTATTTTCAACATTCTGGTACAATTTCATAACGTATATTTAAGTGAGGGCTGCTATTTACATGACTGAAAGCAACATTTAGTTGTCTGGAGAGAGTGCAGGCCTTGTGATGCAATATAAGGAAACTGGGAGCTGAATAAATACATTTGTTATGGCTTCAAACTATTAACAACAAAACAAATGTGCAAATCGACACAAAGTCATGACCAAGAACGGAGCGTATTGAGACCGAGACAAGACCAGGATTTTGAGAAGTTGAGACCAAGTCAAAACCAAGACCAGACCAGTGCGAGTCCCACACTGCATGACACACTTACCAAAAAACATGAACATGCAAACCATAGGCACTCCTCCAGTTCATATGAAAGACCTACCGTATATTCCCATGAAAACACCCACAGAAAGTAATGACGATTCTTCATTCACTCACCTCTTTAATTGCCATATACTGTATATACTGTATACTCAGGCCGGGATGAGTCACACATCTCCTGATTCAATACTATCACAATACTTGGGTATTGGCAATTCAATATGTATTGCAATTTTTAAGTATTGTGATTCTACCAGTGTTGAAATTCAATATTGTGACTTTTGTTAATTTTTTTAACACTAGACTATGGGAAAAAGTTGAATCACTCACTTTTTGGGACTTTTACTTTGGAAAACATCTAACTTAAATTAACTCACTCAGTAAGAATGATTGATTTTCAGCATGTATGTCATCAGAGAAGTCAAATTTATCAGTCACTGTATATATGTGTATATATATATATATATATATATATATATATATATATATAAATTTATAGGGGGCATGCAATGTTTTATACTTCTGATTAATATAATCCAATCAATCTTTTTCAATATATGTATTTTGTATATACAGTTCCCTTTGTTAACACCTTATCACCTTATCTTGAAAACCAGACGCAGTTACATGTGTCAAAGTGCTAACTAAGTCAAGTTAAGTCTGTCACTAGCTCTGAGCCCTCCCGTCAGCTCCGGTGTGCTCAGCTCCATCGGGGCCATTTGAATGCATTTAACATAAATGTCAGTACATGGGTGATCTACAGTTGTTGCGTCAGCTGATTTGACCATGGAGATGCGAGTGACGGCTGACTTGCCCACACGTTACAATAACGTTTCCTGTCCACGAAGGAGTTAGCGTGCAGCTTCAGCCATGATGTCTAGCTCTGCTTTTCTTGCAGTGTGTGTAAATGTGAGGGTTGAGGTCGTATCCACGCAGACCCTGCGCCATTTCTATTTTTTAATTTTGGCTTGTGTCAGCTGGCTGCTGTTTGTTTTGGTTGACGGATACGGGACGAATATGACGTCATGTTACTCAGACTACAACAACAAAATCAGTAACTTCCTTCTATCTCCATATAGACTCAAATGAAGCAAATATATTGATTCTGGCATTAAAAAACTGATATTTAAAAAAAAAATGCAACACATAGGTGAATTACCCCTACTGTATACATGTATGTATAAGTGTACTATGAGAAATGTATTGATGAAAAATTCAAAAGGCATTACAGAGGTGAATTTTCCTTTGTTTTCTTGGAATAATCACAGTAATGATGTTAACAAATAGCATAATTTTGTGATATCCATGCAGTTGCGGTCTTGAAATAAAATCCAGAGTCCTCTTTATCTGGGACTAAGACAAGACCAAGTAAAAATCTAGTCGATTCTGAGACGAGACCTTGAAAAAGTGGTCTCAGAACTGGTCTCGAGACCAACACTGATCTTGAGGACTACAGCACTATGTGTGGAGTGACGTCTCATTCCACAACTCCAGGTATTAAATTATTTAAATTAAATTAAATTAATTATTATTATATAACCAGTAACCAGTCTCCGCTATTCTGGGAAGGATTTCCACAAGACTTCAGAACCAGTCTGGAGGGATTTGTTCCCATTCAACAACAAGACCATTACTGAGGTCCACCACTAATGCTGAGTAATACAGCCTGGCTCACAGCTGGCATTCCAGTTCATCCCAAAGATGTTGGGATGGTGGATGGGACTGAGGTTTGTGCAAACCAGTCAAATTCTTCCACACCAAACTGGTAAAACATTTTTTATGAACCTGAATTTGTGATGAATTACAATTGTATGACTTCACCTGTCTGAACCAAAAGTACATGAAAGTATGTGGACAGTGTGTGGACAGCTGTGTTCTCTCTCTCTCTCTCTCTCTCTCTCTCTAGCCAGTGTTTGGTTTGTCCATTCTGGGCTAACGTAGAAATATAGCGGAGCAACATGGTGGACTCCGTGAAGAGGGCCCACTCCCTGTATACATATGAAGGACTCATTGCTAAGCTCTAAGCTAATGAAAACACAATGAATAATAGATTCAGCTGATTACATACTAATGAAAATGTAGTTACTAAGATTATATACTAATTTTGCTATATATCAGCTATATCAGTAATGTTCTGTGTTACACTCACAACAGAAAACCACTGACTATCTGCTTTTTAACTGACTCAAACAATTTAGTACAAATGCAGCAGCATGTTTGGTGTCTGTATGATTTTATGTTGAACTTTTGTTTACAGTGCAGGCAAGCCAAAGTGATACAAAAGATGTTCACTTTTCTTTTTAGGGTGTTCAGATTCAATCCCTGGTTGATGTGTGGGCGAGTCTACTTCTGTTCCTGGAAACAGTCAATGAGACAGATGTCAACATATCAACTGTGGCCAGAAAGCAGATGTGAAATTTAAAAAAAAAAAAAAAACTCCTTTTCCATAAAAAGAACCACACTGAGGCTCATCTCAACCTGCCAAAAAGCACAAAGTCCACAGGTAAGGGAGTTACTCTCCCCCACAGAAACACTGCTCCTGAACCATCTGAAAACCTTGATTGACGTTGAGTCTGGCATGTCATCAAACAAAGCTAGTTAGAGCGGAGCTGGAGCGGAGTCCGAAGAGTTTGGTTTGGTTCACCAACCATATCAGTGGGCCAGCTGACCAGTCAAGTCAGTGTTGCTGGGGTCAAAAACTGTATTTATTAATACATTTTTTACACCTTGAGTTATTAATTTGGTAGATTTTACAACTAAACAGTAACACTTCAGGCCACTGAGGAGTAAAGGGTAAGAAAAAAAAGCCTACTGGTCACTTGACTGGCAGACTGCCAGTCTGCTGCTGTTATTTTATGGTTTGTGTTTTGTTTTATTGTGTCCTGTGTTGATTGTACAGGAGGACTCAGTAAGCAGTATTGATAGAGTGAATAATCCTTGAGGAAATAAAGTAAATTGAAACTGAATTGAGCTGCTGACCCTTCAGACGACAAGATGGAAGTTAGACTAAAACATCTGGTGCAGCGAAATCCTAATTGTGAAGGATTAATAATAAAAACCTCGACGTGGACAAACGCAGACAATAAGTGTACCTCTGAGAGCTGCAGTGATTGGCTGAACTTCGTAAGGAGACCTGTTGATTAGGACAACATCCGCGCCTTTTCCCCCTAAATCGAAAACTACTTGCCGGTTTTACAGTCTCACACTGACGTGCGCATTAAAGAGGAGAAAACACCTGGCGGTGGACTCACCCTGGCTGCTCTGGACGAGTACGGGTCCTCAAACAAGGCCCAGATCTTCGGCTGCCAAACTTCGCAGCAGCTCCTCGACCTGTCAGGACAGTCCTCGATGCCGAACCGCCTCGGCATCTCTCTCTCGTCGTCGGTGTCCGGGTCCGGCGGTTCAAACGTCTCCAGGGCCTCCTCCGCGTCCCGGTGCTGCCGGTATGTCATCCAGCAGCACGGCTCCACATCGGTCTCGTCGATCCCCCAATAGGCCAGCTCCTCCTCGAAGAGTGGCCCGCAGACGTCGGCCGGGCAGTGCAGCTTACCGGTCCGGTAGTAGTTAAGCACGTAGGCGAAAATGCCCGGGTGTCTGTCGAAGAAGAACTCGGTGCTCGGGGGCGCAGCGTCCGAGTCAGAGCTGACCTGCGGGTCCGGGTCTGCCAGCCATGCCAGGCGGGTCCCCGGCAGGGTCCTCAGAGTGCTTTTGTAGGTCTCATGTCTAGTGCCGCCCACGTTGATGATAATCTTGTCCGAGTCTTCCCCTCTGCACATCTCCTCCTTCAGACATGTTTTAGACGGAGGTTTGTTGCCTGACTTGCGCCCCCGGTAAGACGAAACACACACCGAGCTTATCATTGAGAAGCCTTGTGGCTGCTCGCCCCTCCGTTACAAGCTGTACAAAAATCAAAACATCAACGCAACCCTCATTTCAGACTCCAGTCTCTATACTGACCTGCGCGTCTCATTTATCCAAAAAATGACCGCCTGTGATGGTCCAGACAGCGCCAAAGTGAGACGCACAATAAAAACCACCTGTTACAAAACTCCGTCTGGTGTCGCAACAAAATGCAGGCGGTCAGGCTCACTGGATGTGTTTTAAAATGTTTTCAATCGAATAGATTGCTCAATGGGACTTCAATTAATGCTTCCAGATGTTGCACTTATTCCCCGTTCATGAAAACCAAAAATAATTGGCTAATTACGCACAACAGGCTACAGTTCGTGGAGCACTTAGCCTGAAGTAATGTGTCACTCCTCACCCTCTTCCAGACAAACCTCATCCAAATCTGCAACGCCAAAAATGCACAACTATTACTGACAACTTTTCTCTTCTCCACACAGCCTGACAGAGATCCAGTCAGTCACGCACAGAGATATTATTACACCAGCTCTTCATGCTCGGCAAGCGTGCCAGATGTGGGCTTGTTTTCCAGCTGCGGGATCTGTTGCTTTCTTCGCAAGTAGCCTATCTTCCCTTAGCGACACGGCCCGGGTTGGATGGTGCGTTCAACAACAGGCTCCGACAGCTTAACTCTTCCGCTGCTGGCGGAGGTTGGCGCATTATTGAACCCCTCCCTCCAATCAGACCGAGAGGATGGGCTGATGGAGAGAGAGAGAGAGATGATCAACCATCAGTTTGCTTTATTGTAGGCTGTAATATTTTACATATTCAGGTCTGACACTTGTAAAATAAATCAGAAACTTGATTGTCCACAATGTGGAGACTTGTCTTTGGCTTCACCATAGACAACATGAGTTACAATTATCACAATAGTAAAAAACAACAAAACATTGGAGGAGCTTGGAGTTCAATAAAATGCAGTTTGGTCTATAACAATGTACAATGTGCAAATTTAGCATAGGGTGGGGATGAGGGGGGTTAACTATGTACTTAATCATTTAACTGCACTTGAGACAAATTATTTCTTATGGACAGTTTTTGTGGCTCCTGAGGGAAGCAAATCAAATTGAGGGTACAATGGATGTTATGCTCTTTCTTTTGGTATTCAGTACATGCCTGCTGCTATAGTTACGCCTGTGGTTTTCCACTAATTTTGCAGGGCATGTTAGCGACTCTTGACAGTTTCCCTTTGCAGTTGACATTCAAGTGTCCGTAAGAGTATGTAAAATACAGACTTTCCCCTCCAGTGTCTCCTTCACATAGGAGGCTGACTTGGCTGAATTGCTGTGTATACAGTGTACCTTTTGCTATTGGGCGGGATTGCTGCAGCCTACAGGTGTATGTATGTCCACTCCAGAGTGTGTAGGCATACTGGAGACTATAAACTACCATTATACAGGCATAAAAGCTGATCAATATGACCACCTATATTGAGTAGGTCCAGCACATCCCACAGATGCTCATTTGGATCTAGATCTGGAGAATCTGGAGGCCATGGAGTATACTGTGTCACATCTCCCCCAGGTAAGCAATGCAAACGCACCCGGACATCCACATGATGTAAAAGAAAATGTGATTCATCAGAACAGGCCCCCTTCTTCCATTGCTCCATGGTCCAGTTCTGATGCTCACATGCCCATTGTCAGCGCTTTTGGTGGTGGGCATGGGTCAGCATGGGTGCCCTGACCGGTATGTGGCTATGCAGCCCCATACGCAACAAACTGTGATCACTGTGTGTTGTGACACTTTTCTGTCTGAACCAGCATTAACTTTTTCAGTAATTTGAGCTCCAGTAGCTCTTCTATCGGATCAGACAACACGAGCCAACCTTCACTCCCCACATGCATCAATGAGCCTTGGCTGCTCATGACCCTGTCGCCGGTTCACCCGTTTTCCTTCCTTGGACCACTTTTGGTAGGTCGTGACCACTGCAGACCGAGAACATCCCACTAGAGCTGCAGTTTTGGAGATGCTCTGACCCAGTCGTCTTGCATCACAATTTGGCCCTTGTCAGAGTCGCTCGCATCCTTACGCTTGCCCATTTTTTTTTCTGCTTCAACACATCAGCTTCAAGCACAAAATGTTCAATTGCTGCCTAATACATCCCACCCACTGCCAGGTGCCACTGTAACAAGATAATCAATGTTATTCACGATAATCAATGTTATTCACGGAGTAGTCCATTATTATTATTATTATTATTATTATCATTATTATTATTATTATTATTATTATTGAGAGGGTGAACCAACAGGTAGCTTTGAGGCCCCCAGTGTGTGTAGAGAACTTATGACATATATCAACACTGCCATCTGGTGGATCCCTCCGTGACCAACAGGTGTAGCGAGCCTGTTGAATGAACTATTCACAAGAAATTTTGGTAAAAGCAGTTGTGGAGGGAATGTTCAGGTGATTTGCTTAGGCCTATTTAAAAGTAGCAACACCTCAGTGTAGAGCCACGGTGTAAAAACCCAAAGGCGAGTACTGTATTCATTACCTAAAGGGAAACTCGCCTGATCACAGCAAAGTCATTAAAGTCTATAAACAGGTGTTGGGGAGTTTACTGTTCGGCTAACTACTAGCATACTGCATAGCTAAGTGAAAAAAAAAGTTGTATATAGACTTTTGCTGCTCAAGAGAGAGCTGCGTGGAGTCTGATACTATGTTGAGATTTAAGACTACAAGTTTGAAAATGAAAAAAATATATATATATATATGGTCTGCGATGTCAGAAAGAAGTAAACTTACCAAACCGCTGTAGCTCAACGCTCATCCCTGCTGGAGACTAGCTAGCAGCTAAAGCTACACTAGCCGCTGTTAGCTTCCACAATCAACCGTGGATGTAAAGAAAATCAACTGTCGGCGGTCGAGTTGCATTGTGGGTAATGCAGGCGCCAGGTTTCGGAGTAAGTAGAATGCGTGGAACAATAAAAAAGACGATCTCTGGATATATATATACTGAACTAATTTACCTCACTGCAGAATGGACCCTATCAGTGTTATTGCTATTATATATTGATTTGTTACCCCTGATATGTCTGTGTAGGTCCTTACAAATTGCTCTTGGCTGACATGGTGAAGCGGGACAGTTTACCCTGTTACTATCACTTTGTTATATGATTTTTTTATATATCTATCTATCTAATCTTTATTTAATCAGGCAGAGAACTAGAAACATTCACAGGGACACAATTAGTAAAGTAGAAACAGCACAATTACAGTGAACATGAATTAAAAACAGTTACAAGAATCATAAAAACATCCGATAATAAGGCTCTATTTATTTAATTTATTTGTTGTTTTTTATTTTAGTTTGCAGGTTATACCATTTTAAAGGTGCATAGTACCTGAAACCAGCTCTACCAACGTTACTGTACATACTGTATATCACTAGTCAGAGTTTGGTGGCATCAGATAAGCCCCATCATAGCTCCAACCAGTTTACATCTGGGGTCTAATCAACCAGATTATTTTATTATTATTGAAAACACCTAGGTGGGGTGTGCAGCAGAGCATTTCATTCACAAAATAACTTCATCTTTTAAATAGTTTATGTAGGCTAGTGGAGTAGGTTAACTGCAGTGTATTCCTCTTAAATGTATGCAGTATAGCTACATATAAATGGGCATACAAGTGAAATATTTGAAAAATTGTTCTGAAGCACAGTACTTGAGTATGTACCTAGTTATGCTACATTTTACCTAGCTGAATCCTAAGGAAAACTACACAAAATCCTGTTTTATAAAGAACATGTCTTATGTAGTACACATATCTGTAAATTATAAATCATATTCAAAAGCAAGAAACAGAGAGATCACCTTCAAACAAATGGGTAGAAATAGAGGTATGGGGGGAAAAAGCCCCTTTTCACAGCAGACATTTTGACTTGACAAAGCAGGACCAGCACAGGTGGAGTTAATAACAGTAATGAAGGCTGCTTTCCATTTAGGCGAGCCAGTTCCAGGGCTCTAGTATCGCACACGGACGTGGCTTGCTAGGACACTTATTAATGGAATGGAGCCATCATTAGTGTGATTATTTACACCTGTGCTTTTCCTGCTTGACTAGCCAAAATGTCTGCTGTGAAAAGGGTCTATCAAGCATATTTATCAAAAACATTCCTTTAATCAGAACCAGTTGGTACCAACTATGTCATACTAGCTAGTCACGAAGGAGGCTAAACTCCAAATTCATGCTAGATTTTGGCGAGGAAAAATTGGGTGCATGCCCACATTATGATAATCACATGTAGTATTAAGTCATAGTTAAGTTAGCACACTGATACACTGACAGCTGCTGTTATGCTAAATATCTGTGAGGGTTCCTGGACAATATATACATACATTTGCATAAAGCAGCATATTTGTCCACAACCATGTTTATAAGAGCATTAAATACTTGACAAATCTCCCTTTAAGGTACATTTTGAACAGATAAAAAATTTTCAGTTAACTGCGATTGACTATGGACAATTATTCGATAAATGGCAATGAAATATTTTAATTGATTGACAGCCCTATTTTTAATCTACTTATCTGCACTATGTAGAAATTGCTGACATAATCAGGTTTAATCCACGTAAAATTACAACCAAAACCAGTTAAGTAAAACAAAATACAGAGGTTGCAACACATATTTAAGTTGGAACTGCAAAGTATAATTTAGTTGGTCTTACAAAAGACAGTTGGGTAACGTATAGCTCCAACTGTTAAGCTACATTTACCATTACATCAGCATAATGAAATATCTTTACATTGGCATTAGTAACACAGTTAAGTAACGCAAAAGAACCTGCATTTTGTATAATTTATATTCGTCAGTTTAGCTAGCTCTGCACTGACCTATTAATTAAATCATCATGTTGGTTGCACATAAATCAGTTATTACCATCTTAATGATAATATTAAATTCTATTTAACACAACTCTGTTTGGTGGAAATTGTTGAAATAACTGGTTTAAGTAAATCCGATAAATTAGTAAACGTGTCAACATGCAAAAATCATGTGTAAATTGTGTGCTACAAGACCAAATTAAAGAGAGTTTTTTTTTTTTTTTTAAGTATTTTTTATCATCACAAGTCAAGACATTAAATGGTTACATTATATGATGTTTGACAACAGTGATAAGGCCAAAGTATTTCTGAAAACACAATGCTGATGCCCGTGGTTTTAGTCCACTTCCTCAATAGTGGGGCCCTTGGAGCTGCCTCCCCCTTGACTGCCACAGCTTCCTGACGGTGCTGCTCCCTGGTACAACTTGGTCACAACCGGCTTACACACCTTCTCTAGTTCGTTCTGCTGATGTTCGTATTCATCTTTCTCTGCCAGCTGGTTGTTCTCCAGCCAGGAGATGGTCTGGTTGCACTTGTCAATGACCATCTTTTTATCCTCCTCGCTAATTTTCCCTTTCAGGTTCTCGTCCTCAACGCTGCTCTTCATGTGGTAGGCGTATGACTCCAGTGAGTTCTTTGCAGTGACCTTCTCTCTCTGTAAGTCGTCCTCGGCCTTGTACTTCTCAGAGTCCTGTACCATCCGCTCAATCTCCTCTTTGCTGAGGCGGCCCTTGTCATTGGTGATGGTGATTTTGTTCTCTTTGCCGGTGCTTTTGTCGACGGCGGACACGTTCAGAATGCCATTGGCGTCGATGTCGAAGGTGACCTCCACCTGTGGTACGCCTCGGGGAGCAGGAGGGATACCCGCAAGCTCAAACTTGCCCAAGAGGTTGTTGTCCTTAGTCATAGCTCTCTCACCCTCGTACACCTGAATCAGCACACCTGGCTGATTGTCTGAATATGTGGAGAAGATCTGGGTCTGCTTGGAAGGGATGGTGGTGTTTCGTTTGATTAGAGGCGTCATAACTCCTCCTACTGTCTCGATGCCCAGAGACAGGGGAGCCACGTCCAGCAACAGCAGATCCTGGACGTTCTCTGAAGTATCGCCCATGAGGATGGCAGCCTGGACCGCTGCACCATATGCCACAGCTTCATCTGGGTTGATGCTCTTGTTCAGTTCTCTGCCGTTAAAAAAGTCCTGCAAGAGCTTCTGGATTTTGGGAATTCTTGTAGAGCCGCCAACCAGGACGACCTCATGGATCTTAGACTTGTCCAGCTTGGCATCCTGCAGGGCCTTCTCAACTGGCTCCAGTGTTCCCCTGAAGAGCTCAGAGTTGAGCTCCTCAAAACGTGCCCTTGTGATGGAGGTGTAGAAATCAATGCCCTCAAACAGAGAGTCGATCTCGATGCTGGCCTGGGTGCTGGAGGACAGGGTCCTTTTTGCTCTCTCACAAGCCGTACGCAGTCTCCTCACTGCTCTCTTATTCTGGCTGATGTCCTTCTTGTATTTTCTTTTAAATTCCTCTACAAAGTGGTTGACCATCCGGTTGTCAAAGTCCTCTCCACCAAGGTGCGTATCTCCTGCGGTGGCTTTAACCTCAAAGATGCCATCCTCGATGGTCAGGATGGACACGTCAAAGGTGCCTCCACCGAGATCAAAGATGAGCACGTTGCGCTCTCCTCTTTTACCTTTATCCAGGCCGTAGGCGATGGCTGCTGCTGTGGGCTCATTGATGATTCGGAGGACATTCAGTCCAGAGATCACCCCGGCATCCTTGGTGGCTTGCCTCTGGGAGTCGTTGAAATAAGCTGGAACTGTGATGACTGCGTTAGAAACCCTCTGCCCCAGGTAGGCCTCAGCAATCTCCTTCATTTTAACCAGAACCATGGAGGAGATTTCCTCCGGGTAGAAGGCCTTGGTCTCCCCTTTATACTCCACCTGGACTTTGGGCTTCCCATTATCGCTGATTACCTTGAAAGGCCAGAGCTTCATGTCAGACTGCACAACGGCATCGCTGAACTTTCTCCCGATGAGCCGCTTGGCATCAAAGACGGTGTTGGTGGGGTTCATGGCGACCTGGTTCTTGGCAGCATCTCCGATGAGCCTTTCTGTGTCTGTAAATGCCACATAGCTGGGCGTGGTCCTGTTGCCCTGGTCGTTGGCAATGATCTCCACTTTGCCATGCTGGAAAACCCCGACACAAGAATAGGTGGTGCCCAGATCAATGCCAATAGACACTCCCTTAGCTGAGGACATGCTGCCGGTTACTTTAGAGTTCCTGAAAAATTGGGGGAAAAAATTCACATTTTAATTTTCTATTGCTACACATGTAAGCACTAATCACTGCAAGTGATTATCATCCAACATTACTAGATTAATAATGTTAGTAATACTAATAAAATGTTTGTAGTGCTACTATTTTTTGTTTAAATTAACAAAGACAGACATTAGAGGTGCAGTTTTTATATAAAACATTTAAATATTAAGACATTAAGACAGACAGACATTTAGAAAGGTGCCAAATAAAAGCATGTCTTTTTCTTAAAAAAAAAAAAAAAAAAAAGATTGTGAATTAATCATTTAAAAGGTTTGGCAGATCAAAAATTAATGTTTTGTTTATCTCTGTGGAAGATATCTGACATTTGGTTCCCACTTCTAACAAAGTGTCTAGTGGCTGAAAATTATCAATAGCACCTTTAAGGAAACACTGACTGAAAAACATTTTCATTGGCATTAGTTGTTTCATAGCATAAATTTAGTCTAATGTGATTGCTCCTCTACAAAAAAAATAATAATAAATGTATTATAACAATTTAGATTCAAGTATTCCCTTAGTTATTTTTTTCTATATTGAAAATGTCTCAAACCACACACTTGAAGTCATTTCAACATCTTTTCTATAATTAGACACTCAGATTCAACTATTTCTCTAATGTACTTTGAAATTAACTTCATACAGAATCAGTCTCAGATAATTCATAACAGCAAGAAGTGATGTTTCCAATCAGATTAATTTAACCACAATGGGATAATCAATTGTTACTTACTGTCAGCGATGAGCTTAAAGAAGTTGAAGGGATTCAGCCTAGTCTCCTTGAGTAGCTTCCTTTGCCTCTGTGTGTTTCTTCTTAACTAATGCTTGGAGTCACTCACTTGCTTTTATAGTTGTAACCAGGTTTCCAGAAGCTCCCAGACTCCCTGCCCTCCTCCTCCTCCTCCTCCTCCTCCTCCATGCTCAGTGACTCATCTGTTAATATTAGCAGCTAATGCAGCTGGCCTGGTGCGAGAGAGTCGGTGAATATTCCAGAGCGGGACAGCAGTTTGACGCCGGGCCAGCAGGGCTGACAGCGAGGGAACACAATGTAGAGAATGTAGCAGTAAGGCACACTGAGGGAGGTGTGTGGAAGTGTTAGTTGCCATGAATACAGGCTTTATCCCACAAAATTATGGACTGTAGCTACCCAGCCACTGACCTAAAGAGGCCTCTCTGTTCAAACAAATGTTTAAAGTCACTTTCCTCTGTTAAAAGTTGCTTTATTGCTGATTTAATGCATTCTTTTACATACATAGTATACACATTTTGAGCACATGAAATTTTACTTTAGGCGACCCCGTTGGATCAAATTAAGACAGTGACAATCATATGGCAAACATAAAAGTCTAATATTTTCTCTCAACACATATAGCTCGTACATTAGAGTTACAACTGAAGCAGTGGAAGGAAGACATTAAATGCACCACTAACAGATGTGGCTTTACAAAAGAGGAATACTCATTTAATTAAGGTCAGTTCTGATATTTACGTGTTGTGAATGATTTAAAAAGGCACATTCATACCACGGCCTTAAAGGTATTATCCAGTCAAAACAATTTATAAGCAACCATGCTGCTCATCAGTGATCTCAGCTGGAATCTGAGTGAGCGAAGGGAAACTTGTATTAAATGAGGGAAGTATAGCACTTTGAAATATGTTTTTCACTACTTCCTTTTTAGGAATGCACATCCTTAACATAGTATAACATCTTAATCTATTGTTAGCACATAAAACACCCCTTTGATTTGAGATATTCAGGAGACACCATGGGTGATTTAAGATTATATTAGGGTGAGTAGTGAATGCCAACACAGAGAGTCAGGAATTCAAAATGTACTCAGCCTTTCACAGGATATAATAAATTATTATAATAAAACAAGTGATATAAATCATCACTGAACTTGTAATAAAAAGACATGTGACTGGATGATACCTTTTAGGGCATGTATGCAGATACCATTCGATGAAATTAACCCATGTAAAACAAACATTTCTAAAATAATGTACATTGTAATACAGGGTTTGTTTCGGCTCAGCCCAAACCCCGGCTCATGGAATGTACTAGTAAAATCTTAACGTCATCGACGGACAAAACGTACACAGTATCTGTCCCGTTGTTACGGGCAACATTTGGCACTGCGCGTAAATAGGGTAAACAAACGAATCAGCAACTTTGTGATCTAGCAACAGAAGAGTAAATAAGTACGTACACAGGAAAGCATGCAAGCAGGCTTCTCTTTTTAACACGCGACAAGACATGTAAAACGTTAGTTGGTTATACAGCGTATGTTTCCTACATGTCTTATTTTTCATATTTAACACTATGTCTGAAGTGTTGGTAATAAGTTACATTCAGCATAATTAAAATAATTCCTCCATTTTGTAGCAATTTAGAAAATAAAATAGATATCTCTGTTTATCCCAGGGCAACTGTGTGTTGATGATCACAGCAACAGACACTTGTTAATACCTGTGAACAAAATACACACAAATCATAGAAATTAGATTTAAAAACAATTAAAGATAATGAAAGATGTGTAGTATGCAGTGAAAGCTACCTGTAATAGTTAGGTTTGAAGGGGCCGTTCTTGTTGAGGCCCATGTATTTGGCCTGTTCGTCAGAGAGCTCTGTCAGGTGGGCGTCAAAGTTTGGTAGGTGCAAACTGGCCACATACTCATCTGGAGGTAAGAGACAGAAATCTTAACTGTCTGGAAAGATATTTTTTCTTAAGTTATGTCACTGGATGGTGTAATGTTTAGGTCACGTCACAAGGTGGCAACAATGAGACAGCTGACAGCTTTTTAAACTAATGTATGTGATCATTCTACTACTAAATCTATCATATAATATATAATATAATATAATATATTTAGTCTGGTTCAGCACAAATTAAAGTGGACCAAACAATTAGCTGAGGAGCATGTACCAAGGAGAAAATTTATCTTTTTCGTCTCAAGAGCCGCCACTTCTATCCAGGGAATCGCGGATTTTGAAATAGTGCTATTAAAGTTTTTTCACTTTGACTCGGCACTGATCGATTTTTTTTTTTGGACTTTATTTAGCATATTCTGTATGTTCTCTTGGACCCAGATGTCAAGCAAACATTCATCTTCTGCCCGTAATCCCCTGCGTTTTGGTTAGCGTGCAAACGGCCAAGACCATCTCTCACTAGTGGTCTCAGAGCAGCTGTTTTGGTCCGCACCAGAGTATGATTACTGTGTTCACAACTGCCCAAAAGAACCAAACAAGAGTTTGATTAAAACAGACTAAACGTTGGCTTGTGGAAGTGCCCTAAATCAAAGCAAATTTCTTTCTTACCCATCTTCTTGGGCAGGAGATACACATCCTGTTTGTAACGTCCCTCTGGAGCATTGAACAACTCAATCAGGGCCAGAGCCTACAGACAACACAGACCACAGTGGCTGTAAGACTCACAATGAGTTACAGGAAGCTACATGGTACTATAGAACAGCAGGGTGGCGTAGTAGTAAGAGGGGAAACTGTCCTTGAGCTGCCCCAGAAGTGTCAGTGAAGGGCTCCACAGTGAAACTACTAACCTGAGTTGTAGCGGTGATGGACAACACAAACGTAGGCACTGTGGAGCAACTCAGGTTTAAGAGGCGGCCCTGAGAATAAGCACACACATGAAGTACACTGTAGAAACTACACAAAACAGTAACAAAATAAACATTTAAGTATTCAGATGCTATATGAACACAGAGCACACTGTAGCTGTTGGCTGAGACACCTGCAGGCCTTTTTATACTTGACTGTTACCATAAGTTAAATCGATTATCAGGATTTTTCCCTGCATGCTAAGTGACCCACCGTTATCATGAGAATCTGCATATTAATATTCAGACACCACAGTATTTCACAATAGAAATGCTTCTGAACCTGGTGAAAAGATGTAGTCTGAGTTCGTAGGATAAGAGTGTGGGTTTAAATGCCATTAGATTAGATTAAGGGACAAAGGAACACAGTTTTATAAACGATATATAAGGCTGTAGAGCAATTTTACCTCTGCAAGCAGAACAACCCTCTTTCCATCGGGCCAGATGATGTGGTCAACCTGAGAGCGAACCCTCTCCCAGGTCAGCTCAGGGCTGCGCAGACTCGCCTGAGCACATAAAAGACAGATCAGGCCTACAACTGCATGAATACACAGAAACAGACTATGGGTAGAAGGGATGATTTCATGCAATACAAACAGGGGCATTTATTTATTATCATGTCCGGGACATTTCTTACAAAGCAGAACAGAACTTAAAAGTAAAAGATGTAAAAAAAAAATATATATATACAGTGTACAGTATATACTGTATGTACTGTATAGTAGCATCACATTTCACGGAAATGAATCATTCAGTGTAAAATATAAACAAACTGAGAATTGGAGAAGCCTTCAGGAGTACCAATACAGGAGAAAAGCAATGTACTGCTGTGGACAGGGGCGGCAGCAAAATGTATTTTAGCCACCTAAAAACTCAATTGTATGCTCTATTTAGAATATAGAAGAAAAATATTTACAATATTTTCATTATCTGCGGTCTTACCAAACCAACCAGACTCCACTGAAAAAAACAGTAATTTTACCTCGCAGAACACAGGAGTTGCTGATCTGCCGCTGCCTCAATCAGTTCGTTTTTTTGTGCGACTGTGTGACTTTATTTAGTTCGAAGTCACCGACCGTCATCTACTGTAGCTAACTCACTGACTATTGATAAGTACCTCATACAACTATACGAATATACCTGAACTATCCCTTTAAGAAGGAGGAGACTCTGTGTCTCTAAATTTGGCACTTAAAGCCTGAGGGAGTTAAAAGAGGAATTAGACATGATGCCATTTTTGTCGAGTCTACTGGATTATATTTGGTCTCAGAGAGCAGGATTTATTTTAGAACAGTAGGAGATGCACAAAAGGGTTGCATGAGTTAAGATCAACCATAGAGTGACTTGACTAAATATTACAAGATGGAGGAGATTTTAACATACTGTGTTTTGAAAAATGAGGCAGTGTGTGAGTGAATATGGTATTCTGCAAAGGACAATGATAATGTGATGGTTATCTATATGTTAATATCTACATGACTGATCATGTATGTAAGGAAACCTGAAACACTAGTGAGCACCTGCTGTTTGTGTGTTCTCAGCGTTAGAAATTTAAAATAGAAATTCCCAGACACACGTCAGGGATAATGTACTACACAGCAAGCCGGTCACTGCTGTGAAATAAGGAGGGGTCCTGCAGGGGTTTATCTCACTAATTACACTGCTACGTACTTAAGAAATCATTAATTTGACATAAAAAATGGTCTGACATCAGAACTGCGCCCATAGCAACGGTCTGTTAAACACAGCAATGGCCTGCTATAAAAAAAATAACAGACCATAGTATGCCATGATTGACCTATCAGAATCGAGAGCCGTGTAATAGATTTACAGAACAGTCATACAGTTAAATATACACGTTACCACATCGATCTCAGTATTGGAGTGTCCCATATTGCAGACAATGCAGCCATTCTTCATTCGGTCAAGCTGTTCTCTGGTGACCACATTCTTGTTACCTTGAGAAAAACATTATAAACTGGAATTACTGCCTTATGGTTGTCCTCACTTTATCATTTTTTTTTCCTGTTAGACATTTGTGTGAAAATTGTCATAATTAGCATATGAATTCTTGAGTTATGGCAACGTGTTTTGTGAGGTCACGGTGACCTTTGACCACCAAATTGTTAAACTGTTAAAATCAGTTCATCCTTGAGTCAAAGTGGACGTTTGGGCCAAATTTGAAGAAATTCGCTCAAGACGTTCTTGAGATACCATGAGAATGGGACGGACAAGAGGTGACAGTGACCTTGACCTCTGACCTCCAAAATCTAATCAGTTCATGTCTGAGTCCAGGTGGATGTTTGTGTCAAATTTGAAGAAATTCCCTCAAGGTGTTCCTTAGCTATCACCTTCACGATAATTGGGCGGATGGACAAACAACCCGTAATGCTTCCGGCCACAGCTGTCACCGGCATGGAAAATATAATAAAAAACAGTAATGTGATGTGTAAACAGAGTCACTGTGAGAGTACAAGTAAGAATAAGTTATAGTTTCAGAGTGCATCTGTTTCTGTTAAAAGAATGGATTTACAGCTACATGTAAATTGTCATCTGACTGATAAACAGACCCAAAAAGCATTTTAGTGTTCAGATGTAAAGTTTGACACCTAAACTGGGATATTTAAATGAGGCGTGCTTTTGTTTGCTGGAAACACTGTGATTATCAAAGCAGAAGTAATGGGTGTCACTGCATGGGGCGCAGTACCAGTGCAAGTTATCACCACGTCCATCTGCCGGATGACCTCACTCAGCTTGACCACTCGGAAGCCGTCCATGCTGTGTGGATACACACAGAGTTTAAGCATCACCAATGCAGTGAAAACAACTTAAAATATAAAATGGAGATAAATTGCCTTTGATGCACAATATAGAGACTGTGGGGCACAATATGGAGCCGTGCTGAATGGTAACTCACTCACCAAGCCTGCAGGGCACAGATGGGGTCTATCTCTGTGATGCACACAATGGCTCCAAGAGCTTTTAGAGCCGTGCAGCAGCCTTTCCCAACCTGCACACCACAGAATAGCACAACAGATGTAAACAGAAACCTACAATGCATGTAAAAAAGGTCTGCTGCACCAGTGGAAATTCAGTTATTCCATCAAAAGTGAGATGTTTTATCTGAAATCAAAGAATGATTCACCTCTCCATAACCACACACGACCACTTGTTTGCCTCCAAACATTATATCTGTGGTCCTCTTCAAGCTGGCAGACACAAATGACACACACTTTTATCCATCTGCATGACTCAAACACAGAAACAATGGCTGTCTTTCTGGATGATTTAATCCTCCTCACCCATCCAGGATAGATTCACGGCAGCAGTAAAGGTTGTCGAATTTCTGCTTGGTGACTGAGTCGTTCACATTCATGGCGGGGACGCACAGCTTGCCGGCCTTAGACAACTGGTACAATCTGAGAGGACACGTGAGAAAACATGTTTAGGCACAAACAACGCACATCCACAAACTAAGATGAGCTTTCCAAAGTGTTTGGCTAATTGATTTCATTGAGAGTTGTACATGCACAGCTGCTGTGACCTGCAGTCCAGCTCTCAAATAGGCTCCAGTCAAATCAGACCAGTGACCTTTTCAATCTAGTGTCAGTGTGTATTAATACTACAACCACTTATGTAACTGCTATTGATGCTGTTTGTGCTGATGCAGTATCATTCATTAGGAAGCTTGGTTTGCCTCCAGCTCAGCTCCATCCAGAGGACAGAATTATGTGAAGACCGCACAGAGGAGGATTGTGTGTTTTCTTTCTGATCAGTGTCTTGAGGTGCCGCCCTCCCTGCTGTACAGCTGCAATGAGTGGACATACATGGCTGGGCTCAATCACCCATTAGGGCCGGATGGTTAAGAGGCCAGGAGAGACAAACAGACATAGTCAGTAGGCCATTAGGCAGCGTTTCAAGCTGTGTGATGGCTGTCTATAGCCCCGTTTCCACTGCAGGAACTTTACCCTGGAACTAAGCACCTTTGGAGGAACTCATTGCATTTCGACTGCAGGGTCTAATCTAAGTTCTGGGGACATATTCTGGGATCTTTTTACCCTCCAAAAAGGCCCTGGTTGTGGAGAAGTACTTTCTGACAGTATAGGAACTTTCAGATGACCGTAGCTGGTTGGTCAAACACACACTATGCCGCTGCACCAACAGCTGTGTCATGTACTGCTTCATTCATTAACATCGTATCTACTACAGTATCTATTTAGCACCATCACCTCCCCTCCGAGGGGAGAACATGTTGTACTGGGCTCGGTAGTAGTTCCCTTTGGGGGTGTGTTCCTTAGTCCTGTGCCATAGTCTTTTGAGTTCAGACTGTTTGTTGTTTGTTTCCCAGTCTCGCTTTCTTTGGTAGAAAGTAGTGTTTAGTTGTATTTGTAATTACCAAATTCCTGCTTTTGTTTGTACACCCTCATTGTCCTTGGCTCTTTCCCTGGGTTTTATTTTATTACTCCCCCATCCCCTGGACCCAAAACAGGGGAACGTATTATATTCAAATCATCTGAGCCCAAACTGAAATGCATTTAAAAAAAAGCTGCTACATTATATTATATAGCAAGTGGAACAGTGTTGAAATGAATGAAAATGCTAAACACAAACTGCACTGACAGAAGAGGAACAGCGGTCACATGGTCAAACTTCCTGACAGTCACTGGGATATATACACTGTGAAAGGTCCAAGATAATGCTAAATGGCATGAAACCTTTGTTTGCAATGTCAAACAGCTGCTCTAAAATCTCACTTCCTTATTTATGAAGTGCTTGCATTGTTTAGTTCAGTTTAGATTATTTCTGTGTTAATGGGACACAAAATGAGAATAAATATTTGATCAATACTAATAGCTCAAACAATATGGCCACCGTGTTATTTATATTTCATTACAGTTGTCATAAGCTGTGCCACAGACATGTCAATATTTCTTGGTGGTTAAAAGATAAATACTATTATTCTGATATGCAGCCATTACTGGCAACAGTTACAGCTTTGGCCACCATCCACACTTTACTCATCAAATACAGTCCCTAGGCCTCCAAAACATGAACATATTTTTTCTTATTCTTGTTTGTATCCAAGACTTGTTCTTATAAGTACCTATTGATTCCTGGAATTCACCAATGCTTTCTTATTTTTGTGATTCTCTTTGGCAAGAGAATATTTTACAAGTGGTTGAGAGTGCTGTTTTTTTTTTTTTTTTTTAAAGAGATTATTTTTTATTTTCAAGCCTTTCTTACCAGGACAGTGGACAGTCTAGAAAGGGGAGCGAGAGGAAGAGGGCGACTCAGGCTTGTTATATAGGCGCCCATTCTACCAACTGAGCTATCAGAGCGCCCGGTCAAGAGCACATCTCAGAAAAACACATCTCGTCTTCACAGTCCACAAATAGTTTTAAATTTGAGGAACATAAAAAATATTCTATAATCAAATTCAGATCATTAAATGTTTCAGAGTTGTTTGGATTATTAAGTTTGTGGGCTAAAGAAATATTTGGTATTGATCCCAATCTTCCTGTAAAGCCAGCACTGATGCTCTGAATAATCACATTTTCTTTGTTTTATGTAAGGGATAATGTACAGGGAGCCAGTCATTGTTGTAAAATAAACCCCAACAGGGGTGGACGCCGACACAAAGCCCTGAAGGGGTTTATTTCTCAACAATGGCCGGCTCGCTGTACATTATCCTGCTTATTACACGGCTACTTCAATAATAAATTATCAATAATTTGACACAGATCACAGAATGCCTTCACCAATCAAAATCAATAAAAACCAAGTGTATTTAACAGTACCTCGATTTCATTACTGCTGAAGTTCTTCTTCTTCTTACAGCCTTTTTTGGTGGCAGCTTTCCAGTTCTTTGGCATGTGCCAGAGTATTTGCACACAGTTGAACATCTGCCCTTATATAGTATTTAAGGGCCATTCCCTGTGCTAATAATAAATAATTAGCCACATGCCTCCAATTTATGGTTTAGTGGGATTCATCATTCTGCACACCTGGTAAGAGCAGATTTGGATGGTTAAGATCATTTGGGGCATTTAGAGTTGAATTCTCTTATTTTTTTTCTCTTAACTAAAAATTAAAAGGAAAATATAAGGGATATTTAAGTGAATGTTGCAGTATGAGGCCCCCTGTGTCTCAAATGGTGACCAAAACTACAAAACAGGCACAGTGTACAACATGTTTCCTTCCTTCCTTCCTTTAAAACCCCCAAACTCATCAAATCTAAGGTCCATCTCACCTGTGCACTCCAGTGACACTCTCCTCCACGATGCCCCGCACCTTCTTGAAGACACTGGGATACTTCTTGTACACCCAGTGGGTCAGGTCTCCGCCATCATCCAAGATCTGACACAGCAGAGTTAACAGCATGAATGACAACCATCTCAATCAATCACAGCACAGACAGAAGACAGTAACAAGATCAGGGATAAAATCATCATGGGATTAGCATGTATATACCATATTAGCCTGCCAGCCCTCCGTGTTGACACAGCGATCGATGCACCACCAGAAGTCGTCCTCTGACTCACCCTTCCATGCAAACACAGGGACCCCTGCAGGAAACAAAATACACACACACACACACCTAATGGCAAAGACAGACAGCAGAGGAGAGGAGGACTGGCCAGCAACAGGTCCATTAGGGGAACATTACACAGTGAACACACTTGCACAGATGGGTTGCTTTATCAGCATTAAGGTTCATACTATAATACAAAATACAAAAAAATAAATTAAAAAATGAATGAAACAACACTTTTTAATGGATTGTAGTCATGGTTAATGGATAGACACATACTTGGCTTATTATTGGCTTTTTAGCTGTTATTAACACTTATTTAATTGTCATACATATGTGTTTTATATCTTTACGTTAATAAATCCACAAACCATGACTAAACTTCATAATATTTGACAATGGTGTTCATCTTGCCATTTATAAGCCAACTGTCTGATGAAATTAGGTGCAAACCAAGTTGCAAGAAAATGTTTCACATGTATCGCTGTAGAGAGGAGAGACTCATACTAGAGCTGCACAATTAATCAAAAGTTTATAGAAATCAAAATATGGCCCACTGCAATTTTCAAATCTCAAGAAGACAATATTTGTTAAAGGTGAAATGTGTAAAAATACTATTTTAAATCAAATATTGTGGTGCTGCAGAGATGTCCTGTCCAACACCTCATATTCTACAGACTTTGTTCGGTACAGATCTCCACAAAAATCACACCATAATCAATTTCATTTGTTTTTCAATGAAAATGTCAATAATGATGCAAGATTTATCCCTCTAATATCGCAAATCATATCACAATTGTAATATCTGTCAAAATAATCAAAATCATATGTTTTTTTTTTTTTTCAAAATTGTGCAGCCCTAAATTGTACCTGTTTCAGCAAGAGCAGCGGCCACCTCGTTCTGGGTGGAGTAGATGTTGCAGGCAGTCCAGCGACACTGGGCCCCGAGGGCTACCAGAGTCTCAATCAGTACCTAAGAGGGAATAACGAAACACAGATACATGAACAGGTACAAGAGGTAAAGGAGGGAAGATCTGCAGCAGACAGAATGAGAGGACGTACTGCAGTCTGAGCAGTGATGTGGGTACAGCCGACTATCTTCGCCCCAGCCAGCGGCTTCTCCCCCTGGGCTCTCTTCCTCAAGGAGATCAGGGCAGACATGTCTGTGGAGAAACACATTGAGCACACGTTAGTGGAAGCTGAAAGGACGTCAAGGTCAGGTTTACAGAGAGACAAGAATAATGGGACATTTTCAATACAAAAAGTAAGACTTTTCTACAAGGTGGACGTGCAGTTAATGGCTATAAAATGGAGACTGATTAAACAACATCAGCAACAGCTGTTGCCGCCCAGGCTTCAAGTCTGAAGAACAGTTGTCAGGCATGCATGCCTACGTATCACTCACACGGGCAATGTAAACAGACAGAGACAGATTTGCAGCTTGGGAGTATACAAAAAAAAACTGAGATGGGAGAAGAAACTAAGTAAGAAGCGATGACTAGATCATGTTTCCAGAATAATATTGACACTGCCTCAGCCTTATTTTGAAATCAGGAGGAGACGGTGGTTATCAAATAGCGTCTAAGCAGCAAAGAGACACCATGTGATCTGTCTCTGAGAACAAAGTCACAACACAAAGCTCTCTTTGTATCAATGGTGATGATAATGATGTCAGTCTCTTCTCCAACTGCATCACAGAAAAATTGCGAAACCAAGATTTAAGATTGATGCAGTGTGTACACTGACCACACACTCCTAGAAATTATCAGCTAAAAAAGCAGAAATGGGGAAAAAAGCACCGGTGTGTCCGTGGGGTCAGATGTACCTTGTTCTGCAATTTCAATTTCCCGGCGGCCAAATTCGGCCTGCTTGACGTTCTTCACACAGAAGTCACTGCTGCCGTGAGTGTTGACCTGGGCTTTGTCCCGGGGGGAGGTTTCATCATCGGAGCTGTCGGTGTAGGATGCAGCTGTGAAACGAGAACTCAAAAGGTCACTATTGTGAAAAAGCATACAAAAGAGCCAATTATGAAATATATACTGTACTTCAAATCCATTGTGTGTAGGGTGGAGCTTATGCATGTGTTTCCTGCATATGTGTGCATATATACTGTACATGGATGAGTTTATTGTAAACAAGAGTGTTAAGCTAGTCTCACAATGAATTTTTGAGGTCAATACTGATGTTTATATTTGGGTATTTGAATCTGATATTAATATATCAGCTGGTAGCAATTTATTAAACATATTAAACACATAATATAAACAGCAATCTTGATCCTTCTTGATCCCTTAAATGAGAGGGTTTTTTTTTTTTAGATAATTGTGAACAAAATACATGCTGAGCAGGATTGATCAGTCTAGAGTCTATTTATGTATATGTGCATTTATATTTATACGATACGATATAATACAGTACTCTAAGAAAATCCTTTTTTACTCCCACAGTGGGGGAAATTTGCACAATCACAGCAGCAAAGGGGGGCAGTGCAAACAATAACAGGCATCAATAAAAACAAAATGAGATATTACAAATAAGCAAGTAAACAATAAAGATATAATATGTAAGTAAATAGTAGAAACCAAGATATAATAAATAAGCTAGTAAACACTAAGCTATAATATGTAAGTAAATAGAAAAAAAATAAGACATGATAAATAAGATAGTAAACAATATAGATATAAAATATAAGTAAATCATAAAAAAACAAGATATAAAAATAGAATGAGTGGTTGGGTTCACATTATTACATATGAAATATGAAATGTTGATTTTACACAGACTATTGAATATTGATATTGCACTTTTTATGTGCTGCATTTGTGGATGGGTGGATATAGTACTTCATTCCAAAAGATGAGAATAAATGGACAAATAAAATTCAGCATTTCAAATTAACAAATCAAACAATGAACATTTGTGAGGTCACTGTCAGTCTGTAAAAGCACAGCAGGCGTTTATAGAAACATCTCATAGAAGTGGACTGAAGCGGTCAGGTGTGCCGTACCTGAGCTGTAGCTGTCTGTGGAGGACTGCGAGATGGACCGAGAGAGGGAGCGGCGGCCAGCCTTGGTGGGGTACTTGCTGAACTCTTGCTTGTCCTCAGTGTTCGCAAACTGGATCTGGAGAGAACAAAATGGAGCACAACGTAAACATAAAAGGCAAACAAAATCCAGATATTGCTGAGTTAGGACTTTTATTCTGTCTGCACACACTAATGAAGTGTCAACAATGAAAATCAGGGGAGCGAGAGAAGAGCGAGGAACAAAAAGTACTGTCACGCATGAGCACTCTCAGTTATATGCTTTAGGCAATTTGTTCACACTAGTTTATATTTGGACTCATTTAGCTGTTTCAGCCACTAAAGCTGTCCTTTCAAAAGTAAATCACCTGAGTGTGTTACAGTAAATCACAGGTGGATCAGGAAGAAGGGAGCTGATGCCTATTTTTAGATGGCCCCCCTCCTCTCTGTGATTTACGCTTTGTTCAAAAACAAAGGCTTCAGTTGTCGGCGTGGTTCGTCATGTCAACTCGACCCTTCAAAGGGCCCCAGATCAAAGATCTGAAACACATGAAGTGGATCAGCACACAGCTAGCTCGGTTGTTTTATAGACCAGCCTTTAAAGGGTGACAGATCCAAGTCTCAACTGCCCAGTCTTTAGGGTTACATGTTGTAGCAAACCACACAAGTTGATGCAATTTTTAAAAATCATTCTGAAATCATCATTAAGCGCCTCAAGCAAATTTGGCTTTCAACGCCCTGAAACTGTAACAGCCTGGCTGCACTAGCAGACACCAGTCAGTTGTCAACATTAGAAACAGCAGGGAGACTGAACTCTTCTGTCCTTTGGTAAACTGGGTCACATAAAACGGTGAGGAGTTACAGTCCAACTGAATCATCTTGCTACATTGATCCTGTCAATAATCACAAATATAGAGAAGCCAGAAAAAATCCCAAACTAAATGCAGAAATACTTTTTCTTTGACATAGCCTCTACTTCTACTGGGCTACACCTTGCACTGCAGATAAATAAATAGGCCTGTATGAAAGAGACAAGGTCACAGGTAGAGGAGTTACTCAGCATTTTTACTTAAAGGACCAGTCTGTAGGATTTGGGGGATCTATTAGCAGAAATATCATATTCATAACAATGTTTTCTTCAGTTTAAAATCACCTAAAACTACAAATCGTTGTGTTTTCATTATCTTAGAATGAGTCCTGTCTACATAGGGAGCAGGTCCTCTTCACAGAGTCCACCATGTTTCTACAGTAGCCCAAAGGGGACAAACCAGACACCGGGTCTGCATCCGAAACCACATACTACACTAGTAGCATGTACTGATTTTGCAAAAATTGTAGCATGTAGTACGCAAATACAAGCAAAACTTCAGCATGCCAAAAATACCCAGATGTCATACTAATTTGTAAAAAAAAAAAAAAATCTCCAGTATGCATTGGACCAGTCTACCTCGCCTGCTGTATCCCACAATGCAAAGCACTGGCATGTACGGGCTATGTTCACAACAGCCGTCAAAAACAGCACCTTTTTTGTACATTTTTCAAAGCTACTTCATCACTAAATTCACTTCTGAAAATGTTTGAGGTGATAAATCAACTGTGTAGATTTTGAATAATGGCAATTTTTACAATGACAGATTGCTAATTGATTAGATATTAAAAGCTGTATTTTTGATCATATTGCCAATAGTGGTACAACTTTGATTTTTATCCAGTGCTTTAAGAACTGGTTTAAAGGCTCACACCTGGTCTAGCATACTGCAAAATGAATTACTTTAACCGTTTAATGCTACATGCTATTGAGGAACCAGTATGCAGTACGTACTGTATAATGCTTACTGCGTTTGTCAGTAGTATGTAATAGATGGTTTCAAATACAGCCTGGCTCTTCCACGTTTTCACATTACCTGAAGGCCACCGTAGTTCTCCAGCACACATGGAAAGGGAGGAGTGAGCGGAGGGGTATTCAGTTGGTTACAATCTGCAACCTCACCGCTAGATGCCACTAAATCCTACACATCCATCCATCCATCCATTGTCAACCGCTTTTCCCGTTAGGGGTCGCGGGGGGGCTGGAGCCGATCCCAGTTGGTATATGGCGAAGGCGGGGTTCACCCTGGACAGGTCGCGAGTCCATCGCAGGGCACATAGAGACAGACAACATAGAGACAGACAACCATTCACGCTCACATTCACACCTACGGGCAATTTAGAGTCATCAATTAACCTAACCTGCATGTTTTTGGACTGTGGGAGGAAGCCGGAGTACCCGGAGAAAACCCACGCTTACACGGGGAGAACATGCAAACTCCACAAAGAAGAGCCCAAAGCCGGATTCGGACCTGTGACCCTCTTGCTGTGAGGCAACAGCGCTAACCACTACACCACCGTGCAGCACAAATCCTACACATTACTCCTTTAAATAGGAAGTCTGCAGGTGAGTTTAGTTTTCGATCCTATGGCTTTGACTTTCATTGATCTGTTCCAAGACTCCATGTCTCATGCAACATTTTCTGGCGTAAAAGAAATGTTTGAATCAACGGCCCTTTATCACAGAGGACATTTTGACTTGCCACAGCAGGAAAAGCACAGATGTAAATAATGAAATTAATGATGGTTGAATCCATTTAGCTGCTTTGATTTCAGGTTCCTGGTATTGTGCATGCTGGATCACTGTCACTCTCACTGAGACACTTGAATAGAACGGAGCCATTGTTAGTGTTATTAGTGACACCTGTGCTTTTTCTACTATGACAAGCCTTTCTCTGCTGTGAGAAAGGCCTATGTTGCCTTGAGGTTGCTAAAAGCTCGATGAGGACCTGCTATGTACTATCGTTCTCTGCTTTTCCAAGAAATCCTTCAGGTATCTTAGTGGCTTAGTGGCAAATATGTTGGATGAAATCAAAGCTCAAACTCTGTCCTTCTCACACACTGTATAATGTCAACATCGTATCATGTCATGCAGTGAAGATGGATGGACTTTCAACATGCTTATTCATACATTTTTTTCTCAAATCATTTCTTCCGATATTCATTCATTCTTTACTTGTCGTCCTTATTAGAGTTTGTATAATATTAATGTCTTTATGTTGATGGTTTGCATGTGCTTTTATGGGCGGAGGTTGTTCACAGCCCCTGAAAGCTTATACTTTATCATCTGACTTATATAAAAGTGTTTTTCTTTACCGGTAGTGTGAGAGTACAAGGTCATTAAGTTTCTACACAACTTTGTTCTCCTTAACCGCTTTGCCTCGGTGAAATATCTTCATTCATTGAGACGATGCTGTGGGATTGGACTGCTCTCTTATTTTACATGTGCATAGAATGTGTTTGGACTAAAAACTAACGTGCAGGCCAGCAGAGTTGACACAACACACAGATGATAAATCCGGGAACACATAAATGCCAGACTGACAACACTGAGGTGGGTAACATTTGAGTAGGATGTGCACTGCACGTACAAATACCACGGCTGGGCGATTGGGCCAAAATCTTTTATAATGATATAGGTCATTTCATATCTCGATAACAATATATATCACAATATAGCATGTTTTCTCGTAATGCAATAAATAAATGGTTTATATGAAATAACCACATGGTAATGCCTATTTTTGTGTACTCCTGTATGAGGTTTAGAGTACTTGAGTGCAAAATAAAAATAACAGTTTTTAATGAAATTACAGAGAAAAAAGAAATAAATATAGGCCAAGCCTTTATCGTGATGGAAACAATATAGACAAATAAATACAATAGACATTTTTATATTGTTTGGATGATATATATTTTCATATTGCCCAGCCGTAATGGACATCAGTCCACAACCATGTCTTCTTGGTGAAACATGAATGTTAATGATTGTGACATTGAATAGTAATGACATTAAGGCAGAGGAGCGTCATATCACAGCTGGGTGAAACTACTGCATGACTCAGTTACCTGGTAGTCACCACACAAATGTTAGCGGAGGCCAGGGATTATCAAATGGGGTTCATATCGCCAGCACCAACATCATATATGATACCAAAGGAAAACAGCTCAACACAAGCACACAGTACTACTTCTGCATTACATGAGACGAAATGTGCATGTTTTCACCTAAAATTTGAAGTAACTGTTGCATAAATGGCTGAAACAGTAGTAACTTTAGTCATAGAGTGTTTATATCCCACAGTCCCTCTCTCCATGAGCAGGGACACCTTCAACATCTACTGTGTCAGCATAACGAAACTCAAGAAGCTTGTGAGAGAGTCTGAACTGAGGAGATCTCTGCATGTCTCTGTTTTCACAATTGACAGTGTGCTCTGTCTCACACACTTGCAAAATAGTTCTTTTATGTTTGCGTTGCACCAGTTTCTGCACAGTCACATGAACTTCTGCATTGTTCTTCAAAATCAGAGACTCCTTCTCTCGTGGTTAAAGCATTAATGAAAACAAAAGGTTGATCTGATTAATGATGAAGCGTTACTTAAGACTCTCTCACACAGTAAACTTTACTTCTACCTGTATAACAGCTGACTATTTATGTTGCGAGTAAAACATTTCTGTGTGGTCTGCATTGCTGCAGAATCACTCTGCGAGAAGAAGAAAACTTATGACATGACAAAGGTACACATCTGTGTGGGATATGCAGCATCTTTAAGAAAAAGTGTGCTGGTGGATGAGTTCCCGGTGATGCATTAGCAGCGACTCACCCTCTCTCTCCCATGCCCGTGTTTGTGTGCCATGGCTGCCCGTCACTCTCCAGCTTTCCAGCCTACTTTTCCTGTGCCTGTGTGTCCTCTGTGTGATGGTACTAGGTGTCCCTGATGCTATTATCCCAGAACACTCCCAGGCAGAGCCGGGGGGAGGTTCCCACCTATTATCGTGATTTCTAATGGCCAACCTGGAGAGAGGGAGAGGGAGAGAGAGAGAGAGGGGAGGTTGATTTCCACTGAGCCTCTCTCGCTCTCTCTGGTTCTGCCCTTGACAACCAGCTGCTAAAGTCGGTCGGTTGTATTTTATAATTTAGTTATTTTTAAGTGCTGAGAGAGCAAATGTCAGAATATTCAGACATGTACATATATACAAACATGAAGAAAAAAATCACATACACACACATCTGCTGCAGCTTTTTCCTTTCAGACTGTACTCCTGATTTGAACGACTAAATGAAAGGGGATTGACGGGAGGAATTAAACCCTGTTTCCATTAGTGGCCCATCCAGTCCCATCCTACAGCTAAAAATACTCTTTCTCTCTTAGATAGCGGGCCAGGTCACAGACTTAAGCTGTGGTGTGACTGTCAGCCGGCGGTGTAAAGGGTTCAATATGGGCCTGGCATAAGGTGACATTAACTACTTAGCCAGACACTACTAGAGCTCTACAGCGCCATCTAACTGAGAAGACATACGATCTTTCTAAGATGTAATTGTGTAAAAATGGTGTATAGACAGTAAAGCAGTGAGGTGCACCGGGTGTGAAGTTCCTCAGACAGGTGTAGCTCTTCTTTTGATGTGTAAAGGCCGCCTGTTTAGAGCAACACATGCATGACGGATTATGTGGTGTTGTGAAAAAAAACATACAGCGTGCTAATCCTTCCTCTAGAGCTACGTGACCTTTAGCAGAAACTATAACTTCTACTTTTTAACATGCACCTATATCTTTAATGTATATCAATACAACCCATAACCATATTTCATTAACAGAGCTGAGGAAATGTAACACTACCATCTAAAATATAATTTTGTTCCTAAAATAATTGTAAAAGTGAGAAGAAAGCCAGAATGCTGATGACAAACCTCTTCGTTCTCTTAATAAACAAGGCACAACTGAGAAGACAGTCGGGAAACGATGTAACTAGGCAGTATGGATGTGTTATATTTCTCATCTTATAGTGACTTTTCCCTCAATGTTAATAGGTCACACGGTGCTTTACTTGTGTGGATGATAGCAGACTGAGTTACTGTTAGCTGCAGGGGCTTTAAGTTTGACACGTTGAGTTTTTAACCCAAAGCTCCAAGGCTGAGGTGAGTAAATCTGTTTTTATATCATTTACTACACATTTCCACACCTATATTTAAACCTGCCAGCCATGGGGGGAATGAAAATCTGCATTTGACCTTCACGAAACCCTGCCATAATGTTGGCAGACAAACAAGACGACATAGTGAAAATAAGGTACCAACATTTTGGAGAATCGATGTAAAACAGCCCACAGGGAGCAGATGAAAATGATGATGATGCATGGACAGATTCACAGAGTGAGTCCAGCTCCCAGGGGGGCGTATTGTGTAACTGCTAGATGGATTCAGAGAGCGAGGAGGCAGCACACACACACACACACACACACACTCATTTCATTTTGTAGCATTGATTGTTTTTGCTCTCTGGGTAGATTATGTGACAAGGCTACAGCCTCATAACTTCAACAGACATCCAACCCTACTTTTTATGTGTAATATTTTCTACAATTTCAATTACTTTTATCTTTATTTCCAAATCATTTGCAGTATTAGTTTTATTTATTCATTGTTTCCATGCAAACAGGTGGCTACATTTGACAACGGGCTCTCACATTTATTCATAACACACTGCTTTGTTTTCAGAAGCCGAGTGCACATTCCTACCATCCAATATGTTTTCAATCAGGCTCCCTGAGGCGACTCTCGGTCCACACATTATTGCCTTGTCAGACAGGGGGTCTGAGCTAATATTCTGGAGTCTATAAGCCCTGCTGCTGGGAAAATACAGATTTTTATTATGCTGATTATTTTGTCCACCTCTTGGACATAAAATCAAATCACAAAGTAAGCTACACAAGACAATAGCCAGTTTGTTGAAGCTCAAATTTTCTAGTTTCTGTTGAGACTGTTAGAGATGTTCAAACACAAAGTTTGTGGACTGCTGTTTTGAAGCCTCGAGTTCTGCATTTTGGTTGTCGCCGTCTTGGTATTTGGCTGTCTGCATCTTTTTCCATAAGTTTTTGCAACCAGAAGTGACACAAAAGGGTGGAGCTAAGTGCAACCTAACACTGAATAATTGCTGAACATTTTTAGACCAAAATTGTTCACTGGTACCAAAAAAACTCTCTAAATTAATTGAGTATAGCTGTTTTTTAGCCATGCTAGCATGGCTCTGGGGATGGCAATGTTAAAAATTGATTGGCACCAGTTTTAATTATAATCATGACAGTTTCTTTAAACAAGAAAAAAAAATAACAAAACAAATGTTAAGATTTTCTGTGTTTCATATCATTAAACTAGGCCTTAGTATCTTTTAGACTGTTAGCTGGACAAGACAAAGCATTTGAAAGTGTCATCTTGGACTCCCAGACTTATGACAGGTATTTTTTTCACTATTTTTGACACTTTGACAATCACGCTAATAAAAAAATTTTAAAAATGGACTGATAATGCTAATAATCGTTAGAAGAAAATAGCATTGCATGAAGGCTCCTGGACTGACAATTTTCACACACGTTAGTATGCTAACATGTTAAACTAACATTGTTAATATTGTAAACATTATTATTATTATTAATATTATATAGACTGTATATAAAAAACAGACGTAGTCACCGTGAAGTCCCTCTGGTTTGTGGACTGATGTTGTGAAGCCTTAAGTTCAGCATTTTGGCCATCGCCATCTTATTTTTTTGCAACCAGATGTGACACGAGAGGGTGAAGTTAAGTACAACCGAATGCTGAATAAAACATTTTTAGGTAACCAAATAGGTTATAATTAACTTTCATGACCTGAAAACACACTGTGAAAGGGTTAAAGATGTAAGACAAAAACACAGACAACTCCCAGACCGGACACACCATGGTCCCGGCCTGTCAAATACAAGGTAGCCAGGCTCTAAAGCATATCCTGCTTTATGGTCTAATTTACTCTAAATGGGACCATAATTTACTAAATGAACATCATGCTGTATTGAAGAAGACTTGAAACTAGCGATTGAGATCATAAACTCATGTTTACAGTGTTTACTGAGGTAATAAATCAAGTGAGAAGTAGGCTCATTTTCTCATAGACTTCAATACAATCAGACTTCTTTTAGCAACCAGAGGAGTCGCCCCCTGCTGGCTGCTAGAGAGAATACAGGTTTAAGGCACTTCAGCATTGGCTTCACTGAGAAGGACCATACATATAAACATTATTACACAGGACAAGCAATAACGTATATACTGTATAATCAAAGATAATTTGTAGGCGCCATTGTTTGTTACTCGGCATTTTTACAGAGTTCAAGGCAACATACAGAAGTAAATAAGTGTCACAAATTTCCCAAATTGTGTAATGAGGCAAAGGAATCATGATTAGCATAAAGCAACATAAAGCACACGGCATCAAGAAGTGTGGCAACTACTCGTGCATGAGATTTAAACGTTGCAGCGCCAGAGTAGCAGTTTTGTGAGTCACAACAAGCACTGCGTAATTATTTAGTGTATGTAGAACCCAACCGATACTGAATTTGTGAGGCTGGTATCAAGAATGCAGTGATAGCAAGCAGTACAAATGAATATAAATGCTGGATATCTGCTGGCAACAATGCCAGTATACCTGCCAATATTTGTATATACAGACCATAATATCGACATGGATCAGTTGTGTCAAACACAAACAAAGTGCACCAGGCCTAACGAGCTAAAGGTCACCTTGAGGGATAGAAAAACGCTCCACAATTTAGTCTGCAAACGTGACAGTATTATGGTATCAAAAAGTCTATAATCTGCTGTCTGTGTCATGTTTATCTGCCGCCTGTTGCCAGCTGTTACACACCGTGGTGGATCTGTAATGAGCAGCCGTCTCAAGGGAGTCTTTCAATCTGATGATTGTCCTGTGCTGCTGCAGCCAAGAAATTTAAGGCATTTTTCTCACAGGACCTTGTGCTGCTAATACATTTCTATCATGCTGTTCTCATCACTAATACTGATGATGGCCACACACACACACACACTCTGATATCACAAACACAAGAATGAGTTCACTGATAGACATGATTCATTTTTACAAATTAAATTTCCACAATCCTGCACCTTCAAATAATTCATAGCTCTGTGAAGGCAATCTGTGGCAGATTAAAATTCTTCAGAAAACGAAGCTAACATCTCATTATATATTTCTAATGATTTTTAAAGGCCAACATAATAACGATAGTTTGGAGGAAAAAGCCAGTAGCTGATTAAACTGCTTCTGTAGCAGCCTAGTCAGCTACTTTTGCATTTCCTGTTTTTAATAAATCATTTTTAGTCTCTCCAAATGTAATAATTTGTAAGAGAATATCCTGAAGTGGGATTTTGAGGATTAAATCATTGGAAATTTTTCTATTTATTTGCAACATTCTGTGGTTTACTGTATGACCGGCTCTTTGCAAACCATTAATGTTGGTGCATATTCCCGCGGTGAGCATGTGATTTAATATTATGAATGGATGGTTACGTGGCTGGATTATTTGGAAGAGAGAAGGCCAAATTGGTACAGAAAGCAAGTTAAAGTAGCAGTGAATGATTTCTTTTCCATCCAGTCTGTCCGTCTTGTATCGTGGACAAAGAGCTGATATTTAATAATAATGATAACGTTATATATTTCTAGTTCTACTTCTAGTTTGCTCCTCCTCTACGTTGACTTTGTGTATGGAGCCTCCATGCAAAACGGTGATGTACATCCCTGTGACTGGTGGCGGCTGTGTATCCATCAGCCACTATCAGAGCCCAGTTCTGCCATAAAACATCCCATCTGCGGCGATTAATCGGTCTACGTCTACTGCAAAACCCCCTGTCTAGGCTCAGGTATGTTAGGCCAGTGGTTCTCAATCAGAGGTCCTTGAGAGAGACCCAGGGGGTCCCCAAAAAAAGGGGGACTAGTTTATTTTAACTATTTAATTCATGATAAATGTGAGCCCAATGTGAGTAAGAGTCACAAGAGTGGCTATTCTGGTCATAGGTTTCACTTCCTCCACTCTAGTTGACACTGTATAGTAATCTTGTCCTCTCAGCACGTCTGTCCGTCCTTAAAAAGGGATCCCTCCTCTATTTCTCTTCCTGAGGTTTCTCCCGTTTTTTTCCCTGTTAAAATGTTTTTGTTGGTGAATTTTTTCCTCATCCGATGACAGGAAGGTAGTATTGTAAAGGACATAAGGTGACGTATCCTGCACAGACTGTAAAGCCGCCTGAGGGAAAATTGTGATATTGGGCTTGAGCTGACTTGACTATATAATTCTGGTTTTAACATTATCTAACAACCCAAATCTTCTCAGATGGAGGTCCTTAAAGTGAGATCTTATCACATGGGGGTCCGACACAAAAATGACTGAGAACCACTGTGTTAGGCCATGTATTACTTCACTTTGCAGGGGCCTTGAATTAGCGGTTTAAGAGCTCAACTTGGCTTTTGGTTGTTTCCTGCACACAGGATGTCGGCATGATGTAGACACTGTGATTTAAATGAACAGGAAGGCTTCATGAAGACTTTTAACAACAATCCAGTCTTCATGGAAGCACCTTTGAAATTACATGTTATAACCTAAGTAAAAGCAATGATTGGGTAACATGTAAAAGCTGGGGAAGCTTTGTGGCCTAACTTCTCAGATTATTCAGACTATTATAAATGGTGAACATTATTTTTTACTTGGCAGCTTGGCTTGGTATGGAGGGATCCCTCAGTGTGACACTGCAGCAGCATCTCATGCATCAGAGCTCCATTGACCTCTATGAATACATGATAAATCATCACATTTACTGTACTGGCCTTGTACACTTCACTGCAGTACAATGCGTACATCCCCACATGTGGCTGCCTCCAGTACACACAGTGTCCTTGCCCTGAGGCGGTGAGTGATGGCGAGCATCACGTTTCTTACCTTCTTGACGGATTTCAGAGTGGGGACTGCGGTGAACGCTGCGGAGGGAATTTCCCCGACGTTCATGTTCACATCACTGCTGTTCTTGCTGACAGTCATCGCTGAATATTTCTCCGCAACGTTTTCGGTCTCTTTGACATATTTCGTGGCTTGTTTCACCTCCGCCTTGCCGTCCACAACCGAGTCGGTCATTGCATCCAGGAGACGTTGAGATTACCGGAGAAAGAGTTCAGACGTCAGCGTTAGCTTTGTCCGTCCGTCGTCTTCTTCTTCGTTAAGCTTCGTGGCTTAAAAATGACCGAACCGTCGCTGAAGCACCTCCACTAAGCGCGGAGCAATAAGTAGCCTACTTTAAGAGAGATTAGCCTGTTCTCTATCTCCACTACTTTCTCAAAGAGCGGCACAGGCACTTGTTTCGGTCCTCTGGTCTGCTGTCATCCACAGACGGCAACATCCCCGGGAGGGGAGGGGCGGTTTGTTGAGGCTGTCACCTGAACAAGCAGGCAGTGTGTAGGCGGTGTTCTCCCGGTCAGCGGCGCCGGTGCGGAAGAATACGGAGAAGTACCGGTCGAGGCTGGCTGGTCTCTCACATTAAGAGTAGTGGCGCTACTTTGTCTTAATTACATTACATTTACTCGTTACTACTTGTGAGTCGATGCAAGTGTAACCTAGATGTTCCGTTTCAATAGCTGCAGTGTGTATGTCCCGCCTTCTTTGCTCTGATTGGTTGACCATGATATACGTCTAAAATCTACAACGTCTGATTGGCTAAACTTGCTCGGGACAGTGTTTAATCTGGGGGTGGGGGGTCCAAGGGGAAAATACCATACCCATATTGTTTAGAAATTAATTAATGAACTATTTTTTAAATTAATTAAGTTCCCTTGTTAAACGAAACTATTATAAAGTAAATTATTAAAATCATTAAATTTATATCAGCATTTGCTCATAATCATTGATTTGGATAAAATGATCATGTAAAACTTCAACTGAATAATCAAATATGATACATTGTTATTAATTAAAACCACCCAAAAGCTTATAAATCAACAACTACAGCTCCCTTCTCCAATGTAGAGGACTTGTGGGATATCTTGAATGACTGATGGAAAAATGACTAATTAAACTAACCAAAACTGGGAATGAAAAAGTTACCACAAACCACCATGAGTCACTTAATAAAATTTTATTGACATAGGTCTCATGACTGTCCAACCTTTTTCCATTATAAAAAAAAATAATAACATTGCATTACTGCATCTGATGGGTAAAAAAATGTATTATCTACAATGAAAAAAGAAAACACTTTGGTGGACTGACCAATGATGAAGAGGTAACTACATGGATAGCATATGTAATGTGATTAAACACCGAGTCACTGTTTTCCTACAAACACTATGTCTAACCACGAAATCGTATAAATGCATCCACAGAATAGGGCACATCAGTAAGTACATCACACTGGTGAAGAAAAGAATTTCTGTACAATATCTTCACATTAGCATCACATTTCGGTTCTGCTTAGTGGACGCAGGCTGGACTTATGATGCAGAGTCCACCCCCCACAGAACATGGGCTGAAAAAATGAAATGTCATAATACAGGTCATCACATAAAAGATGCACTACACAAATGCTTAATGAGTGTCTCTGAAAAACAAAAAGTACCATTTACAAAAAAATATTTAAAGCATCCACTGGTGACAAAATCTCATCTTTTTAACAGGCCATGCTCTGTGTGACTATCCCTGGTTACCCAGAACTTCATGCTTCATTACTGTCTAAACAAATCCTTATGAAAATAAAAAGCTGGTCGCTAACACTCAACCAGATAAGCTGAGGGTGGAAGAATCCTCCATACCAGAGAAGAAGACCAGAACAGGCTCAGCAGCCACATGGTGAGCTCTCTGGAAGACCAGTGTAGAAGTAGAGAGAGAACAGAGCAAACCCAGTGGTGGTGCTGTGGTTTGGTGTGGCAGGAAGGAGTAAAAATGAGAGGACAACGCGGCAGATCAAGTTAGCTGGGATGAAGAGTCTCAGGCAGGGTAGAGTTCACAGACAGATATGACAATGTTGGCCACAGTGCTATGAGACTCGGATCATCTGAGCGACTGTCTCATCTGCTGCAGCCTGGGCCACCTCCTGCTGTTGCTGGAGGAGGAGGAGGAGGAGAAGAAAGGATCAGTGAGGTCACCATAACAAATTATGAGGAGTTTCAGTCCTAGTACCTATTCAGTCAAAGTGACAACTAATTCCATACAAGTTTTCAAAAATCTTTTAAAGGAAGTTAGGTGCTAAATGCTGGCCCATACTAAAATATTTAAACATTAACAGATGTTGAAAATGTGAGGGACCCCACACATACCGACATGTTATGTTAAATTTAATAGTTTAGTGTGTGGAGAGCAATGAATTGTCCAAAGCAGCACACCACACAATAACAGATTCCATTCATGAACAAGAGGCCGAAGAGTCCCAACAAAAAAAAAAAAAAATAAATATCATAAAATCTCTTGCGATCAAACGTGACTTTAGCATAAACTAACAGGACAAACGAGGGCAGGAAGAATTAGTGATGTTAGTTTTTGCACTAATTTGTACTGAAACATGTCTTGGAGACACGTAAAAAAAAAAAAAAAAAAATGTGTTGTTGCCACAAGTCAACAAGTTGGTCCTCCATTTCTGAGGTCCATCTTACTGCTACCAGCCAGGATGGACTTCTGAGCCAATCGGGGGATATAAAAAAAAAAAACACTCTTAATATACCTCACACCACAGGAATATCTGGAAAGATAATTTTTAGAACCATCAAAAAAAAAGGTTTTGCAGACGATTGTTGGGAGGGGGGAATCGCACCCAGAATCGGCTAGTTGACAATTTACAACATATTTACAGGCTTGAGTCCGTATATGTTACAAACAGCTGATGTAGGTGATGTTTTTCTGCACATGGCTTCTTACCTGTGCCAAGGCCAAAGCCATTTCCTCCTTGTCCTTAGGTGAAAAGAAACGCCCTCCATCCCCTCGCTTGCGCTGCATTGCATGACGGTGGCGAGATTCGTGTAGGTATTTCTGCTAGAGAGAAAGAGGATGTATTGAATCGTGAAGAGTTGAACTTTGTGAGTATACCGTGCCACCTCTGTATCAGTAGTGGTTGAAAGGTCACTTCACCCACGCCAAAAAAACCAAACACATTTCGTACTTGGCTTTGGCTCGTGGTATCTAGCTATGCAGATACTTGTCCAGGTTTTGAGATATCTTTCTTCCATTACATGGCTGAATACCACTAGAGCAGGGGTCCCCATCCAGTAGCTTGCTCGCCTCCAGTAACTCACTACCCATTACTGAGTGGCTCGCCAAAGGTTCAAAGAATATGTGCGTAAATCTGATAACACAAAGTGACTTTGTAAACCTGTTTAAAATTTCTGTCCAATCAAATTCACACATATCCTGCCCCTTCTGACACAAAATGAATAATTACCAATCAGCTATCAAACCAGTTACACTCTTTTCAAAGGACCACAAAAAGTAAGGCAGAAATTATGTCTGCTATTGATTGGCTCTCTGCCACTTTAATTTAGTCAAATTAGCTCTCAGGGGGAAAAAGGTTGGAGATCCCTCCACTACCGGTAGGTGAAATATGATTTGCTCTCATTATCTGTCACCGCTTATCCTTACAGGGTCGCAGGGGGCTGGGGCCAATCCTAGCTCTATGCAGCTTTCAGTTCATCATTTTGGCCCCGACCAAACCCTAATATACAATCATGGACAGACACTTTTACAGCACAAGATCATATACAGAATGAACCCAGTATGTAATTGTAGAAAACACAAACTAAATAAGTAGCTGATGAAAAAAACGTGCACTTGCATTTAGCAGGCAGTGAAGAAGAAGTTTCAATGTGCCCGTAAGTGCGATCCAGCATTGATAACAAGTGTCTTACCCTCCTTTCCTTGGGGATCTTTCCCTCAGCTTCCAGCTTGGCTCGAGCCTGTCTTCGCTTCAGGATGCGGTGGTACTGTTTGGCATTGACGTACAGAGGTTCCTCCTCGAGCATCTCAGCCCCCGGCAGGGGGATACGTTGCATTGTGGGGACTGCACCACCTCCAGGCACCATCTGATAGAGGGAGACACAAAAACAGGGACACAGTGTTTAGAGCCTCTGGCATGGAAAGCATACATGTATATCAGCATGCTGACACATACAAGTGTTACTGTGAAAATACAGGTGTTTCTAGCTAAATAGACTCCTGTACAAGCTGACACTGGTTGGAGTTATGCTTGGAATGACATGAAGTCACTAAATATCCTGAACTAATAAGAATCGTAAAGATGTAATTGTCCCACCCTAACACGATTAATCGATTAGTTGTCGACTATTAAATGAATCGCCAACTATTTTGATAATCCATTAATCGGTTTGAGTAATTTATTAAGTAAAAAAAAAATTTTTTTATTCTTTTCTGGTGTCATTACTCCACTGTGACAAAAAAATGAATATCTTTGAGTTGTGAAGAAAACAAAACATTTGAGGGTGTCATCTTGGGCTTTGGGAAACACTGATCAACATTTTTCACCATTTTCTGACATTTTATAAACCAAACAACTCATCAATCAATCAAGAAAATGATCGACAAATTAGTTGACAATAAAATCGTTAGTTGCATCACTACTTATCATCACAATATGATTGCACTAAAAGAATATGAACAAATGTCTTGTCTTACAATAGAGAAAGGCAGTTACGATTAGCACTAGGGTTGGGCGATATTGAAATTTCCCTACTGACGATATACGATATCATCCAAAAATTGCTGAAGAGAGATGTAATAATATAATAATATAATAATAGCGCACATAGATATAAATATCTATGGACTGGAAATGCATACATTGCAATACATAAGTGGCCACAATGTATAGACAGTGTTATTTTACAAAATGACATGCTGAGATCAATAAATCCGATCAGTCAGCTGGTGACTAGTAACTGTCCTCATACAGTCTCACCATGTTGTTACTTTTGAAGGCTCATAGAAGGAGGAGTTTTGGTCTGACTGCTGTTTGTGGAGGGAGTCGGTGGCAGACTTGTGTATTCTGAATGGTAAGTTTGAGAGGAGCAGAGATTTGTGGCATTTCTATCTTTTGGCATTTCTTTTGGCATTTCCCAACTTCTTTATTGAAGAAGAAGAAGAAGATCTACCTTTATTAGTCCCACAATGGGGAAATTCAATTTTACACTCTGTTAAACTCATACATGGTACATGCAGACCTGAAACACACATACATGCATTAATGGAGAGGTGTCAGAGTGAGGGGGCTGCTCCTGACAAGCGCCCCGAGCAGTTGGGGGTTTGGTGCCTTGCTCAGGGGCACCTCGGCAGTGCCCAAGAGGTAAACTGGCACCTCTCCAGCTACCAGTTCACACTCAGTTTTTTTGGTTCATGTCGGGACTTGAACCGTTGACCCTCCGGTTCCCAAGCCAACTCCCTACAGACTGAGCTACTGCCGCCCCCAACATATCTGCACATTTAAAAATCACTTTGTTCACGTTCTCTGGCTCTCCATTTTCCTTTGGTAAGAAAACATAAAATCGCCAGTGACAGATCCCCTTCTCCCCTCAAACAAGCATCAGGAGACCAGGAAAAAGACGTTGTGTGTTCAGCTTTCAGTACTTTTGTATCTTCTAACTAATCTCTCCTTCACTTCATACTTTCAGATTATCTGTTTTATTTTAATGTTTCGCTTTTGCTGCTGCATAGGAGTCGTTTTAAGTTGCTGCTGATGAAAACCCAACATTTTCCTGATTTTTCTTAATAGAAGCTTTTAAATAACAAAATAACTAGTAACTTTTATTGTGAAGAATAAAGGAAATGAAATGTTAATCACCATTTTACAGCCACTTCTGTAACTCATACACCAACCCGCTCCTCACTCTCTCCTTCTGTGTCTCCCTCGACCACAAATGCAGTAAATTCCTAACATTAGCACACAACCTACACACAGAGTCCTTAAAGGAGTTTGCAACTTTTATAACATATTTTTGTTTAAAAAAAAAAACAACTTAAAATACATAATGCCCTGACGTTTTGCCCAGCAGAGAGTCATCTTAGGCCCCCCAGGCTTGCAGTATACTGGCAAAATCCCTGTATTCAACATAACTGAATATTGTTCTGTTATCCTGGACACATGAGGACAATTATCGTCACCAATCAATATTGTGTCTAATGATAATCTCTTCATATCGCCCAAGCCTAATTAGGACAAAAATTATAAATACAAAAACAGTTGTTGCTCTTAAAAAGGGACCTCCACCACACCTGTGAGTCTAGAATAAAAAACAAAAAAGGTAAAAAGATGGTGGATACCTCTGCACAGGGTCTTACCATGACCATTCCACCTGCATTGACCATGTTACCGGAGACGGGCAGGGTGACGGTCACAGTGCCTTGGCCGCTGTTAGTAGTGTTGGTGCTGGCACCCCCTGCCTGTACAATCTGGGCGCCCGCCAAGCTGGCAGCTGGAATGGTTATCATTCCTGTCAACAGATTATCATCACAGTTGTTATACAAAATGACAACTTAGCAGCGCCCCTGTTTATAAAGTCTACAAAGCAGATACCAAACAGAAAAAGACTGGAGAAGATTGAGTTACCCTGCTGCAGGACGGTGCCATCTGCATTGACAGGCTGGTAGACGATGGTCTGTCCGTCCGCCGTCTGTGCCACCTGTTGGCCCTGCACGCTGATCTGCTGCCCCTGTAAAAAGAGAAGACGCTCAGTGATCACATTAACAATACTATGATTCAATGGATTATGCCATTCAGCTGGTCAGAATGTAACACCTGGTTCTGTCCAGCGGTGATGGCTGTCTGGGGCTGCTGGATGATGATCTGCTGGGGCTGACCCTGCTGGCCCTGGAGCTGGAGAGTCTGACCGCCCTGCAGCTGGATCTGACCTGGCTGCACCAGCTGGATCTACACATGGACAAAGCATCATCTCATTTATTGCAGTAAATACTATCATTAGAGAACACAATGTCTTCATACAAGATAATGTGGTACAATTTGAGTACAGTTAGCTGAACACAATCTCTTACCTGCTGTAATCCCTGGGCTCCAGATACAGGGACCTGCATTATGGTTTGACCCTGACCCCCCGACATGGCCTGCACCATTATGGGTTGCCCCGATGATGTGATGAGTTGCCCGCCGCTCACCTGGACCATCAGAGGCTGTCCCTGTACCTACAGAGGGATGCAGAAAGCTGTTACATACATCACTTACATGTGACTCACATGCAAATGGGATCAAATCAGGAACATCCAAGATACCATGTCATGGATAAAAGCCTCTGATGATTTGCTGTCATTTCTGTTTTGGGATACAAACAATCCAGTTCCACAGTAAATCCACACTGTAGCCTATGTACAGTATATTCCCAACATTTTTTTGGTCAAGAAGTGTGGCTTCAATTACAAACAACAAAACCTCTGTATGCAGTGGTTTTGTATCTACTGGAATAAAGCTGCTGAGCCAAAAGGTGACATGAAGTTTATTTCAACTTGATTTGTTTGAAAGCATATGATTAGATAAGAGGATGCGGCCATCAAATCAATTTGCACTCACATATGCAACTTGACAGGTACAAATGGTCCAATTTAGAGCTGCAACGACTAATTGATTACTTGCCAACTATTACATAAATCAACTATTTTGATTATCAATTAATGGGTTTGAGTAAATTCTCTGATTCCAGTTTCTTAACTGTGAATATTTTTAAGGTTTCTTTACTCCTCTATCTCCTCTCAGTAAACTGTCCAGCTCCGAATTGTTGGGCTTTGGGAAACATTAATGTAATTTTTCTCCATTTTCTGACATTTTAGAGACAAATCAACTTATCAAATAATCAAGAAAATATTCAACAGATTAATCAACAATGAAAATAATTGTTAGTTGCAGTCCTAGTCCAATTGGTATCCATTAATCGAGTGAGTAACCACAATGGACAACTGGATGCCTGTGGCAACAGTTGTACCATAGGGAAAAATGCCAGAGTAGGAATCCACTGCCATTTTGCAACTACACAATAAGAAAAACATGACTAGATGATGAAAAGTGACAGTCAGTGATGACTATGGATCCATGCTGTTCAATGCTGGTTCTTCTGCTAACTGCAAAACACAGCCATATGACTCGTGTTTCAAATGGCTTTCTTCCTCATTTGGGAAGAGCAACGTCTCACTTGCATGACTTGCAAGAGACAAACACATCTCAGACAAGCCATTAGAGCACAAGCAGAAACCTGAGGCTGACACACAACACGCTGTGCTGAGGATCATGCAGTTCAGGCAGCTGTAAGACATGCTGAGGGGGGAGGATGAACCAAACAGCACAGAGATGGGTCACGAAAAACAGCCCTGGTTGTAGCATGCAAACTCGCAGCATTTAACACTGTCGTGACTCTGACACAGGGCGGCGGCGGTGACACCACTACCTGGAGTGTCTGCACCTGCTGGCCTGAGGCCGTCACCACTGGCGCTTCTGTTTGCAGCTGCACAGCCGTCACTGTGCCCTGTGTCTGCAGGCAAGGCAGATAATACAGGACAATACAGTCTCAGACAAGTCATTATCAGGAATATAGACTGGGTCTGGATCCACTGGGTACCTGTTACCTGCGATCTAATAGCAGAGGGTTAAACTATTGGTGGCATGGCAGATTTTTCTTCATCAAAACCAAATTTATCAGCGTAAATCCTGAGCTCACCTGCTGTTGGATCTGTCCATTGGAAGTCTGCACAACTATCTGCTCCCCAGTAGTAGTGGTGGCAGTGGTGTACTGCTCCATAGCTTGTTATTGTCACAACCCTCTCTAGAAACAAAAGAAAGACACATACAGTATTAACCAACGTCACATGTATGATTCTTCACAAAGTATTTTAAATGCATGAGCTAACAAACCTTGATGAAGAAAATGTGTTTCCCACTCACATCTAACGTTACTGCTGCCAATGCATTGTTTGATTAGACGTTAGATTCAAATAGGGACACATTACGGCCCCTTTCATTTCAGCTAAACACGCTAAATTATGTCATAATGTGTCAAATATTTTGTCTGAGATTTAGAGGTGGTAAAAATAACAGTGGGTGATATGGTCAGCTATTGGCTTGCTTTAACGAGGTGTTTATGCAGGATACTGTCGTGGGGGCTAAAGAGGCTAGCGTCACTTAGCTAGCTAAAAAGCGTGGTAAATGCTAGAAAGCACAAAGGGGACGCGAGGTAACAGGTAAACGGATCGGCCCGTCTGTAAGTGGGCCGTTTATGATTAACGTTAGCTGATGATGATTTGACTTGGCAGCGTTTACTGACGGCAGGACGTTGGCGTTATCAACAATCCCTTTGTTTGAGACTCGATATTTTAGCTAACGTTAGCTTGTCGACCACAGCAGATCATGTTTCCTCACGGGAGCCAACGTTGAGAACAACAAGTTATTTGCAGCAGCCTGGGACGCAGCGGTCGAAATCAAACTGCCATTCCATTTTTTTGCATTTAGCTGGGTTAGTAATTTGGTTGGTCCATGGCAAACCAATCCGTGCTGACAACTACCAATGCCTTCAATCGGGTCTCCCTTACCGTGTCTTCGCTGTCCGGTTTCCCTCTGATTGGCTCTAGTACAGCTCGCTAAAGCCCAATCAACAAAGTGAGCGGACAAAATGGCGCAAATGAAACAACGGCGCCTGGGAGGAGGACCACAGCGGTAGTAGCTAGAAGGGAACCAGCAAACTGGTGGAACTCTCGCGAGATTTTTAAGATTATGCATTCAACTCGAATGATTAAGGTTAGGCATAGACCTCGAATAGTTAATTTGGCATTCAGCTTGAATGGTTAAGGCTAGGCATTGATCTCAAATAATTAATTTGGCATTCAGCTTGAATGGTTAAGGTTAGGCATTGATCTCGAACAGTTAAGGTTAGTATAGGTTGTTGGGCAGCGAATCTCGCGAGAGTTTTTGCAAGTTTTTTTTGCAGATCTCAGATCAGATTTTGTAGTTTCCGGGTTCCCTTGAAGACACAACCGCGCGCTGCTTGCGTGACACATGAATACGGGGACAGGGCAGCGCCAGTGGCGCCCGGCAGATGCCGCCATTTTGTTAGATTTTCTAGTTTCAATGTCAGCTCCCTCGGGAGATATTATTTGATTTTTGGGTCTGTTTATCACATTGTTTAGAATTTAAATGACAATGGTGGCCGTTAAAGTATGTACCGTTAATATGTAATGCGTTTCGTTGTTACAAAAAGAGCCTCTTTGTTCAGAACAGGTCCGTTTAGCTAATAACTGCTCCTCCAATCCGGTAGGGGGCAGCACCGCATCGTCTTCATGTTGTGAGAGACATGTTTGCGGAAGTACACCACGAGTTTTGGATGCATGTAGTTCTGATGGAGGTGGCTACTCTGTAGTGAAATAACGGTACGGGAATAATATTACTCGGTCTGTCAGTGGCCGTTTGACTGTCAGACGTGCGTTAATGCCAGTTAGTTAAGGACATACTGTCTGTGAGTATGGCCCGACCTCTGCGGGTCCTCTCCCTCCTCTCTAGGCTTGGTGCTCAGTCACTGATGCCCTCAGTTTCTGCTTTTAATGGCTGTCGATTTGCAAGCAGAGGAGTCAGCAGGGCCTGGATGGGACAGAACCATGTACACAGAGACAGAGCATCTAATAAGAGAGCTTCAATACACAGCGACGACATGTCTGATGATGAACTGGAGGAGGTAGAGGACAAGCTCCAGGCCTTGGTTGAGTAAGAGTCAACATCACTCTAGTGTCAAAAATAGGTGCAATGCTTTGTGTGTGCTGTCTGTACGGTCTATATAAATTAAGCCACCTCTCCCATGTTTTTCAGTGAGCAGAGAAAGCAGCAGAAGACTGTGAAATATCATATACTAAGAAGAAAGATGACTCCACCAGGAGCTCCACAGAGGAAACTAAGCTGGGATGCTATTGAGCAGATCAGGTGAGGAGCTTTGTGATCTCAATCCAGCCAAGATATCACTTTACTGTCCTCAAGGTCATAGCACACATGAGGCTTGCTCTTACTCGATATTTATTTATATCATTCTGGCATTTATGTTTAACACACCTAATCTCAGCATTTTGTATTCACTTACAAGCATTTTGTATTGTATTTACTTATTTACACTGTGGTTATAGGTTATATATTGCATGTATTAATGCAAATATTTGTTCATATTTCTTATATTGTTATTTCTTGTTTTTATTTGTATTAATTGCTTATATTTCTTTACATATATTGAAGCATTATGTACATAATTTACATGTTACTTACTTCTTTATATACAGGAAGGTAATCCAGGCACTCCAAAATACTAAAACTAGTGGCAACAAGGAAGGAAATATATTAAAAAGCTTCATGGTAGAGGTTAAATCATTAAAAAAAGCTAACGTGTTTTGACCACTGTAGGTCAGGGCATTCAACAAACAAAGTGAATGTGGCCTCACCTATACAGTATGGTATTGACAATCAATGGGAGGCAATCACATTATCGCCATAATACTAGAGGTCGGCTGAATAATTGGGACGATTTTAAGCCAATTAGCAAGCAGGACACATGTGCAGGCACAAAATGCAGAGGGACCATAACTGTTGTTCAATAAATGTTTACTTAAGAGATTTTCTGTATGATTTGATATTATTAAGCTGTTATATTTTTTCAGATGGAGGAAAAAAAGAAAACCTGCCAAAGATATCAGCAAAAAAGAAATCAGCATCATATATCAGCCATCAGCTGCCCTGATTCTGTAAAAAAAAAAAAAAAAATCAGCATCAGCCATAAAAACCTGTATCGGTCAACCAATACATAATACTATAGAATATTACAAAATATCTGAAGAAATAACACAGAAACAAGTAATTTAGTTTTAAACACAGGCTGTAAAACAAACATGGGAGCCCCTACAGAGAAAAGGAAAAAAAATGTATACATTATACTTATTTACAGCAAGCATATGAAGTCTATATCCTCCTTAAGACCAGGATACTTTAAGGCATCCAAACGATGGAGACAAAAGGTTTCCCTCTGGTAAAGTTTTTGTAAACTGTAACCTGTTACTTACTTCTTTATTTGTATTTTCTTATTTTTGTTTATGCTTTTATATAACAGCAGTTGAAATGCCCTAATTTCCCCCTGGGGATCAATAAAGTATTTCTGATTCTGATTAAAATGGTACTCAATTTTCAGATATCTGAAGCAAGAGCAACCAGATGAGTGGACAGTAGAGCGCCTGGCCAAAGGCTACTCTGTCCCCACTGATGTCATCCTGAGAGTCCTCAAGAGCAAGTTTGTCCCTGCTCCTGACAGAAAAGTCAAACAGGATGCCACAGTAATGGCTGGACTGGGTCAGCAGGTGCTGCCTTCAGGTGTTGCTGGGACAGAGCAGGACAGGCTGAAGCTGCCGGGACACCGCACACCAGCTGTACCCCCACGTGGAAGTATTGAAGGGGCAGTGGTGCCTGTGGCTGGCAAGACTCTGATGCTTCAAGGTGAAAACTCCCTGGCTAAGAGTCCTGCTGCCCCTGTTACTCTTCTACCCTCCCAGTTCAGAGCTGGTGTTGGTAAAGATGTCCCTGTGACGATGAGATCAGAAGATGGGGACAGCACTTCTGACAGAAATCCTACAGAGGAGGAGAAAGAGGACGTGGAGAGCTGGGATGGACGGCTGTTGACAGATGAAGAACTTGAAGAGTTTATGGAGATGGGAAAGCCTCACCCTGTGGTGCAAGTTGGAAATGACTTTTTTGATGCTGAGGGCAACTTTTTGTACAGAATCTGAGGACTTCCTGTGTTGGACTGTAGGCTGACTTTCTGGACAGATAATTATTAAATAGGCAAAATAAAACAACAATTTATGTATTCATTATTTTTCAACTCAAGTTGTATTTAAAGTGATAGATCAGGTGTTTTGAAGTGAGGTTGTATGAGGTATTTATCCATAAGATAAGATAAGATGAACCTTTATTAATCCCCGAAGGGAACTTCGGGTGTCATAGCAGCAGCAACAACAGTACAGATGAATGCAATATAAGTAAAAGAGAAGGTGCAATGAAGGAAATGGCAATAAAATAAAATAAGTATGAAATAAAATAAGTCAAAATAGTAATAAGTACAGCAGGTGGGTGGGTATAGTCAGTGTATTACCTACAGGTAATGCACTATGGATAGGTACCTCATACAACCCACTTCAATACACCCAAACTATCCATTTTAAATATCTCAACCTGCTTGTAGCAGCCATCCCACAACCACAATGTGTTTTTGGTAGCTGATCCCTTTGTAAACAACTTGTTTTTTCATTGCTGTAAAATAAAAATCAGGTGACAGAAATAGAGGAACATATGAATTTATTGGCAAACCCAAAGAAAACTGCCTCAAATATACAGAAGAGAGAAACATAGCAGATACAAAGATGTAACCTTGTATATTTACAGAACCATCACACTGACTTTTTTTATTCTATTTATACAGCAGTTTTAAACCGTAAGAAAAATGTTACCTTCACGTAATGCAATAAACCGTCATAAAATAACTCACCAAGTGTCTTCCAGTGTTTAGCAGCTACATAATAACCCTGTGTGCACTCTCATCAAAGTTTCACTCAGACTAATGTGTCATGAAAGAGAGCGTAACCAGGTTATTGTAAGCTATTTCTTTACAAAGCTCGGTGGATTTAAATATTGAGAGTTAACATGCAGTTCAATGGGAGCTCGTATGAAACGCACACACATCCGTCACTGCTCGAGGACTCATCTTAGGCAACAAGTGCAACTTCGGGTTGTCACTGACAGACTGGATAAAACTGGTTACACACTAATAGATATAAATAATGATCAGTAAATAGATGCTGGGAGGGCCTCGCATCGTATCCTCACACTAGGCACTTGTATAACCACATACAATTTACTGCACACTGAACCTGCAAGTCACAAATAAATAAAACCTGCATGAAAGCAACATATTCAGTACAAGACAGACAAATAATTGTGCAACAAATGTTTAAAAGAAGGAAAAAAAAAACCCTGCAAGACATGACTCCATTTTAGCTTAAAAATGACAGCAGTATCAGAATGATTAAAACAGCAGTTCACTATGAAATGAGAAACTTTCAATAACCTTTAAGTTCATAAATTTGCCCCACTTCAGATGCAGATACCAATTTTAAAAAGTAGTCCAACAACCACATCTGTTAACTCTAATAGGCTACAGTGTTAATAATCATGCTATACAACACGTACATGATTGACTTGTTATTTTTCTTATTGCTCCTATGTTTCCGTCACCAGATCACATTGATGTGCTCATTTGTTGTCTTAATGCGATGTAAAAAATATCTGCAGGTATTTACTATCAAACTATAACTATTTCTGTCCTTTCTGAATCACAATTTGTTATACAAGTTCAAAAGTTTGTTAGTACAAAAACTGCTCGAATGATTATAAACGCAATGTTGTATGTGATTATTACAGCCTTATCATGGTAACCATTAGGTCACATTTAGGAAAAACTACAAACTGTAAGCATACAAAGGACCTTGTGCTTTAGGCAGTTTGAACTCCACATATACATCAAATCCTGTCTTGAAACAGACACACTTTCCCACCCTGTACACTGATGCGTAATGACATCTCCATTCATCAAACAGGATTATTTAACGTGTATGGACAATTTACTGAATCCACATATTGTTATTGCTATCAAACCTAGTCTTATTACTTCAACCATGGTTGTAAATGCCATAGAGTAAAAGTAGGCTGGCTTGTATTCCAAATACAGACTACAACAGGGGATTTCACAAATCAGTGCCCAGAGGCTGCAAACTTCACATTTACATACTCGTCTTGGCCGTCCGGGGGCACACTTTCTGACCAACAAATACTTTGTTAAATAAGGTATTAAGACTCAAGTGGTTTGGGAGCGTTATTAACCTTTTCCAACACATACCAAATTGATACCATGTCAAAAATGGCAAAGAAAAACAGGTTTATGTACAAGTGCACGAGAACAAGGACACAAATCTTTGACGAAAGTGAGAAGTATTTCCAGGAGCACTCCCATGGGAGATGGGAGAGGCGTGACCCGTAATGCAATGGTGGTGGATTTATACAACTAGCTTTGCTTCAAAACCCTTCACCCTATCAGCAGTTCAGTACTGCACCAGTTCTTCGTTCCTTGAAATAAATAAGTTGGGGACTCAAACTCAACAGAATCGATAGGTGAACCACAACACTACAACATCTCCTTCCTCCTCAACTTGTGGTGTTAGTCCCAGGAGGCCTCCGTACATTCATTATACTTCGTAGATGATAGCAAAGTGACGCAGACTCTTCGTCTAGTAGCTGAGGCCAACGTTTGTACTACAGGGTGAAAGGAAGAAGTAGCTAGAGACAGACAGAGTGGAGGAGCAGCGGCCGGCCGCGGAGTGAACTGGAAACCTGTTGCTCAGCTGCATGACAGGCTGATCCTGCTATTCCAGCAGGTCCTGTGGACAAGACAAAGACATACTGATGAAGCCAAAAGCAACATATGGGAGTAAACAGGAAACCATTATGTTTGCACATGAGCCTAACCCCATTAAATGACCAGCTTCTGTTCACACATGAGCCTAACCTGGTTAGTTAGCGGCATGTTGTAGGTGAATTCATGTTAAGGTCATAACTTAAAATCAAGTTATAACCTTAAAATCAACACTCCGACTGACTCTTACTTGGACCAATTCATGTTGTATTTAAACACTTTTTCACTTTTGAGAAAATTAGATGTGACAAACAGTGGGTAACAAAACTGTGGAGTGCAAAGCTTTTTATCTTATTAAATTTTATTCTATTTCATTTTTGTTTCATTCTATGCTGTTGTATGCTCTGTTACTATATAATTTCTTAAAATGCAAATAAAAAACAAACCTGCAAAGCTTTTTATTTTATTAAAAATGTATTATATTTTATTTATATTTTCATTTTATTCTATTTTGTTGTATGCTCTGTACCTATATAATTTCTTAAAATGCAAATTAAAACAAACCTGCAAAGCTTTTGATTTTCATTTTAATCCATTTTATTTTTAATGTATTCTATTTTGTTGTATGCTCTGCAACGATTTAATTTCTTAAAATGCAAATTAAAAAAACAAAGCTTTTTATATGTAATTTAATTCTATTTGATTTTTTTATAATTATATATAAATATAATATACATATACTCTGTGACTGCAATTTCTTAATATGCAAAAAAAAACAAAAAAAAAAAAAAAAAAACAAAGAAGCAAAGCTGCTAAACATGATGACTGTGCCCTCCCTTGAAGAGTCTTGCGTCTGACTGCTGACTGGCTGTCCAGGATGATACCTGGGCTAATAATAGCTTATCACAGGTATTTTGGTATCAGTGTATGTACAGTATGTTGGCTGAAATGTCATAGATTAGTTGGAAGCAGGGTCATTACATTGTTTGTCCACCAGGGAGCACTGAAACTGTTGGTCACATTAAAGCCTCTGAACAGCCATAAAGGTGTTGTCAGGTAACCTGGCTGATTAGACCTCTGTTCAGGACTGCGTGGGCGTGTACAGACTGTAACTGACGCTGGCATCTTCCTGAGTCTCCTGTTAGCTTTGTTAAACCTGTTACAGATAGACATATTACACCTTCATCATTCTTACTGGTAGATGGAGATTCGTGACCTAATAGCTTCCATTCAAGCTGCAGCCACCTTCAACCTGAGCTGAGGTCTAATCAGCCAGGATAAATAAACACACCAGTGTGGGTGTTCAGAGGCTTTAGGAGAACGACTATCAACTTTATGTTGTTTTCTTCCCTTCTACAACTTCACTACTTACATATTATGGTGCCTTCAAATGGGGTCGTGTTTACTGCGTTTACGGGTTGGGCCCATGTGACGCCCCCCACATGTCATATATGGAAAGTTTCTGAAAGCTCCAAGTTCACGACTTGTGACCTATTTGTTGACGTTGTGAGAAATAGTGGAGTCCATGGAAGTTCATTTATCGGTGCATACTAAGCTAATATTGTACAGTATATAGTAATTTTAGTCATACATTGTTTTTCTTGGTAATTTTATAATATATCTGAGGAAAATGTTGATATTCTCAACGACCTCATCCTTTCCTGGATCACCTTACCCACTCGCTAGCTTGCTAAATTGTTAGCCTCTATGGCTTCTAGACTTAGACAGTAACGTTAATATTGCTGTTGCTTAGCAGCAGCGTTCTTCACGACTTAACCATTTGAACGCAACGCATGTCGTGTTCACAACTTCCATGTTCCATTAGAAGGCACCATGAGTTCAGCAGCTGGTGGACATGTCCAGTAGGAGTGTACACTGGGACATCCTGGCTTCTTCTCTGTAGAGCCCTTAATGTCTAACAGGGTGATAATGAAGGGTGAGGCCCACGACATGCAAAGGTTTTGGCAAAAATTGAATCGAAGGCAACTGGACTTAGATTTGTCTCTGAAGACATTTCGCCCCTTATCCAAGTGGCTTCATCAGTTCGAACGCTGCAGTCAGACAGTCCCCACTAGTGGCCACTAGTCAGACTGCAGCGTTCGAACTGATGAAGCCACTTGGATAAGGGGCGAAATGTCTTCAGAGACAAATCTAAGTCCAGTTGCCTTCGATTCAATTTTTGCCAGAATGAATATGACCTGGATGAATGAGAACCTCCACAGACTCATGCAAAGGTTTTCTTCCTACATTTGTAAACCCCAAGCAAAACCACAGTTTTTAGGTTAATTTAAAAGTAGCAATCAGAGCAGATTAATCGATTAGTTGTCAGTTATTAAATTAATCACCAACTATTTTCATAGATGATAATTCTTTTTGAGAAAGTTTTTTTTAAAAGAAAAATAACCTCATAATTATCTGATTCCAGCTTATTAAATGGAAATATTTTCTGGTTTCTTTAATTTTCTATGACAATAAACTGAATATCTTTGATTAGTGGACAAAACAAGATATTTGAGGACCTCATCTTGGATTTTGGGAAACACTGATCCACATTTTTCACCATTTTCTGACATTTTATAGACAATTAACAATTAATCGATTAATCAAGTAAATAATCAATGGATTAATCACAAATGAAAATAATTTTAATAATTGTTGTTCTTAACAACAATGATTCAGGGTAGTTGTCTTCAGCAATAAGGTGTTGGTCTTTCCTATATTCAACTACTTCAGTTCTCTGAATTTCTACATGACATCAAGCACGCTTTAAAAATACACACGTTATTGGTTCCACTTTAGCAATGGCCCAGTCTTAGAGGAAAAACCTGGTATGTTTCTATCTTAGCCTGAGTATGAGGGAGGAAAGGGTTTCCACTGTACCTCATCTGAGTCGTCATGAAACTCTATCTTGCCGTTTGGAGTGTGGTTGGTCTCCAGCGGGTCGTCCATCCCCTCGACAGCAGCGTCCTCGGCATGCTGCTGCAACACCGAGTACCTGTGAACCAAGAACCTATGGGGCACATTCAAAAATATTATCAGGTCACTTCAAATCATCTGGAAACACAATGAAGGACAGTAAAAGAAAAGTGACTCAATTACAAAGACACGGTTTGCTATGCTGTAGACAGGTTTTGGTAATGAACTGGACAATACAAACTGTATGTGTAGAAAGATACACTAACCTGCCACCACAGACATATTTCTTGACGAAGAGGACCCCGGCTGCAATGCCCAGCAGTATGATGAAGATGACTGTTATCACAATGGGTACAGACTTGGAGGTGGTAGCGTCTATCTGTATAAATAAAAGCAGACAAAACAGTATGTAAAAGTGGTGCAGGAGCAGATTCACTGGGAGGAAACACACAGCATAAATGCAACTACATTCATAACATCTTCCAAGTGTATGCACTGAGGTACTGACCTGAAGTCCTGGGACCACCAGGTCACTCACACACTTCTTACTGAGGTCGATCTCTTTACGCTCGGGCATCTTTCCTCCCTCACATTTATCTCCTGGGATTTTCCTGTAGCTGTGGAGGAAAGACGCGTCAAGTGTATGATAGTTAGTTGGAGGTTTGCAACTGTGACTGACATACAGTATTTTCAAAAGAACTGTACTTGTTTTAGCTTTTTCAAAAGCAATGAGTCTAAAACAGTTCATAGTTCATAGAGCACGTCCATCTGTGTTTGTTTTAAATAGAACCGCCCACAAAGCAGTAACGTAGGTAACCAAAGTAAGCTTCTCAAAAACATTAAGAATAATGTGGATGCTAGCACTAGCTGAGTCAAAGTTAGCTGTGCGGAGTTTGGAAATAACTGACAGTGTTAGTTTGGATTTTTTGAAGTGGGGTTGTATGTACGTATACTCCCACGTTCTGAGAGGTAAAATTACTATTTTTATGAATGGAGTCTGGTGGCTTTGAAAAAAGCACTATAACAGCTTCAGTTCCCTGTTAGAAAGAGGTAAAGGGGGCGTGGATGGGAGCAGCAGAAAATGCATGAGTATCAGTATCAGTTTAAGTGTACAGGTATTTAGAATTTTTTCACAGCTTCACATTGAAAAGTGACAGCCTTTTCTGACAAGGAATGAAGCTTTTATACCGCAGCCTTCCAACCTACCAAACCAGACTCCATTCACAAAAACATACATTCATAAATACTTTGACTAATATTTGAATTGGAAAAACTAAAATGAAAAATTATAATAATGGACCTGCTCTTTTAATTCATTCATTATAACCATCATATATACAGTAAATTAATCTGTTTTCAGTCAGTCTGTGTGCAGTGAAGCAAACAAGATTTCCAGGAAAAAATGTCCTTTGCTTCTACGGTCTACATGCACTCTTCCTGACTGAAAACAAAAGACTGACTCTCACCGCACAACAATTACTTCCTCATTCTCATCACTTCCCTCCTCTGTCACTCTCTCCACCATGAACTGTGGTTGTGGTGTCAGTACAATATGCAGTGTTTTTCACAGTATCTGTTTTAATATGAATATTTATTTAAAACTGTGAATAAAAAATGGACTAAATTTAAATTGCTCAATGCCATTATGGGATATTAGGGAGCCTTTTATTACCATCACTGGTCTGGTAAGACAGTAAATTAAGATAAACATGCAGAGTAGACAATTACAGACAAGTTGAGGCAAACTGAGAGTCAACACATTCACTTACCCACTGGTCATCAGCTTTTCCTCTTTGCCGTGCAGACAGAACTCGAGCACTTTGCCTTTCAGGTCCGGCTGCTCCACGCACTCCGAGCTGTTCTCCTGACGGTAGTATCCAAAGTCACTGCAGAGAGTCGGAAGATGTCGGGATGGTAAGCAAGGGTGGAAAAAATAACCTGTATTCACTATAAGTGACCAAATGTTTGGCTCAGTACTTTCTGAGTCACAATTACATTTTACTTAAAGGGAAAATCCTCTCTGGGATACTTTTACACTGCTATTCAATACCAGCCTGGCATCTTTAATATGAACTCTTCCTCAAGTTACTGTCTTTCATGTTTCAAAGTGCATCTATTTTGTATGAGCCGTGCCAGTGTCAGATCTGGAAGTTAATCTCACTCACGCAGGCATGCATACATACATGCATGCGCACGCACTTCTGATTTTATTGTTGTTTGTACTACAGACTGTTCTCACATTGCAGCGCTTTACTTAGATATACTTAAACAACTTTTATTTTCTGTGTTTATATGGTCTATTGAAGAAGTAGCATCAATCACTATGAGGGAGGGATACATTCTGTCCAAACATATATAAAAACAAATAATTCAGCAGAGGCAGGTATATGTAGACCAGAGGGAGGTAAACCCCCCCCCCATCCCTCTAAGCAAATCACACCCTGCTAAGTAAAGTACATTTCTGAATGAGCTGTTGATAATAATATTCTCCCACAATGCAACGCACAAAGGCAACACAGGAGCTGCTCACAGCTGTAAAAATCTATATAAATTGTGTATGGTGGTCAAACTGCTCCAAAAAAGTATTTTATTTCTTATTTGTGAAGTTTAACTTGCAGCAACATTTCAAAATTGCAGATGATGGATGTTTGACATTGCATGATTGATTGATTGCATCACTTCCTGTTAGTATCAAGCAGTTAAGTATGTTGATTTCTTTTGCATACTAACTGAGCTCAACGGCTCTGGTTCCAGACATTTCAGAAAGACCTTATATATATATATATATATATATATATATATATATATATATATATATATATATATATATATATATATATATATATATAAAAAAGAATATTATATTCTTTATATTTAAAGAATTTTAAGCGCGGAACCAAGCCAACCAGCTATGAGATTAATCATTACCATAAAGCAATCACTGATTTGGAGCAAAAAGAAAATTGGAGAACATAAAAAAAGGAAGCATACAACACTGTGTTCATACTTATTTTAAGAGTGGAACCACTACTCATCCCACAAACCACTGCAAATGGCAACTTGCCACCTCTGGAAACTCCCGAAAAATCTAAACTAAGCATTGATCTAAAATGAAGACAGATTCAACAGCTGCGTGGCTTATTTTCTTGCCTCAAATGTTTCATAAACGCATTTCAGTGAGCTATTTTCGTAATATAAGTTAAAGTTTCCAAATCAGTCGCCATGTTCCAGAGTACCAGCAAGCTTCATCAATCATGGGCGTCGCTGTTTCAGTTAGGAGACTATAGGATACTATTAAATATGTTGTATGAATTTGGGACAAAGCCAATGTCTTACCACAAAAAGTCGTCCAGGGTGCACGGACACGGGGTTGGCTGGGTGTTGACCTTGTAATCTCGTCCATTCCAGCAAACAGAGTCTTTCCTGAGACGCAGGAACTTCTCTTTGTAGCCCAGCATGCAGCCATCGTTGGGGTCACTGATGTCATCAGAGTGGGCCAACCACTGCACATAGTCCTTGTCGCCACCTACGTACATCAACATGTTGGACTCTGTTTACATATAATCTCAAACAAATCACACAATATTGACAAACTGACAAAAATCTCACAGTCTCTGGTGAGGAGCTCCCTGAAGTCGATGGTGGTGGAGATCCAGTACATGCTGATGATGGAGTCTTTGTAGCCCCAGATACTGACGTTCATGGAGCGAGCTCCCGGCTCTGATGCCAGCCCAGTGAAGTAGATGGGTTCTTTGGTGAAGTTGTAAACGCCCCAGCACTGTCCTTCATCAGTGGAAAATCTGTCAGGACATCGAAGAATGTACAAACATTAGCATGACCCCAACAAATGTTAAAGTACAGGTCATATGAGAGGGAGATGTATAGCACGCTAGTTTAATTAAATTCATATTAACCACATGATGAAAAAGAAAAAAAAAAAACAGACTCCATCTGCTCCCTCTGACTGTAACTCACTTGATCTGGTTGACTGGTTTAGTGGGGGTGTTCTCAACAGCCACCAGCAGCCCTCCAGAGTCCAGAATAGCGTAGTGATGGGGCCCTTTGAGAGCCTTCATCCAGGTGTACCCCCCATCATCAGACACATACACATCAGGCTTCATCACTGAAATGGAGTCACCAACGCTCCCTGATGAGATACACAAAAATGGTGAAAAAAATCTAGTTTATCCAATTAGATAATTTCTAGCTTATCTTAAAAAAAAAAAAAAAAAAACACTGGTATGAAAGCTTTGGACTGATAATTACCATGAGCTAAGATGAGACCCACAGCGTTTGGCTCAGACAGAGGCAGCATGGGGACGTTCAACCTCATAGCAATACTATAGGATGCGTGGATATGGAGGCTGCACTATAGACACAAACACAACATGCATTTGGTATCGTACTTTTTATAGTACAAACACTGTGAAAGTAAAAAAATAATATGGAACATAACAAATGCAGCCATGATAAATGTACGGTCTGTTGTTTTTTTTCTCCAGACACACCAGTTTCCTCTCTTTACCTTGTCTGGGTCTTTAGCTGTAGCATCACATTTGGTGTTGGCAGGTTTTCGCAGAGGAACCCATTCCCCTCCCTGATCGAAGGACACCACAGACTGCACGGAGTTATCTGCAACAACAAGACAAGGACACCATATATTTTATCAGCTTTATGGCAGTAACGTCGGTTACCAACGTAATGAAGCTAATCAGTTAGGTTATGAATAATGTGAACGCTACTGTAGCGCTAGCTGAGTCAAAGTTAGCGGAGTGGGCTTGTATGTATGCTCTTGTTATTAAAATGATTACTTTTGTGAACGGAGTCTGGTGGCTTTTGAAGATAAGGAGATAACAGCTTCAGTTCACAGTCAAAAAGGGATATCTGACGACGAAGTAAAGCGGCTGCATTTCCGTCGCCATCAGACAACCCTTTCAGACGTGGAACTGAAGCCATTATATCGTATATGTCTTCAAAACCATCAGACCAGACTTCATTCACAAAAACAGTAATTTTACATTACAGAACACAGGAGTTGCTGTGCAGTATATTGCTTAGCTTCTGTGCCAGTACTCTTGTCTGCTTCTCCAAACTGGGGGCACGCCAACCGCCATCTAAGTTACTGCACGTAATGGTAGCACACTGACTATAAGGATGTACTGTATATGTACTGCATATGTTGTGGCGTCATCATGCAGAAACCTACATCAGGTCACGTGGGAAAGTGTTTTAGGGCTTGGGAAAATAGCATTTTGATGCTAAAACATCAACATTTGATGTTTGCATTTGAATACATATGGAACTCCACTTTGAAGATACAGAATGATATAAAAACCTAAAACATAAAAAAACAATCAATCCACTCTTTAGCTGACACAACTATCTAAAAAAAAAGTGTGCATATAAAGCTTAAATTAAGTTGCCCCAAAATGACAAGTAAGCAAGCCACAACAATAATCACATAACCACAGAATGGATGTGTAGAGAAGTGGAGGTAAGAAGTTAAGAAGAAGTTAAAATATAAGGAGAAAGACAGATGTCTCAACAGAAAACATAGTGAGCAGCAGACGTGACAGAGTTAAGATTTAACTGGTGATGTGGTATTTCTGGTGAAGTGTCAGCCAGCCGCACCAGAAAGGCAGCACATCTAACACTGAACAGCTAATTAAATATTGACTTAACGCCCTCCCTGCGGTATGTAATGGAGAAGTCATATGTGAATGTTTTTCTGAGGGGAATTTGAGTCCAGGCATGTGTTGCTCTTCCTTTATCTAAGCACATAACTGAATAGAGTTACCTTTAGCCAGGACACTGGTGACGAAAACTCCTCGCAGGGAGGTGACGTTAGTGAAGTCTGTATCGCCCCCCGTGGTGGTGTAAAGGTGGTGCTCCAATGACTTAGAGTACACAGTGCCCCGGTCATCTGATACATAAATGGTGCCAAATCCTGTATCTGTGGATGTGGAGAGGAAACAGATTAGTTCACATACACTGGAGAGAAAATTCACATGCAGGTTTCAGGTTTCATAAGATAAGATAAGATAAGATATTCAGAGCTGGTTATTTCAAATCATGAAATATTGGATTTTTTTGCATTACATTCTCTAATGTGTCTCCTTCTCTTAAATACCATTACTGCATTGCTATACAGTGAGAAGAGTTAACAGGTGAGGTTTCTGTATGGACCGACCTCCCGGCTCATCGACATGCATGAAGACCATTTCATCGTTCGCTGCAAGGATGGAGTAGAACTGCTCATGACCAACGGGGGGCAGCTGGGCCATGTTCCACGTCTCACCCTCGTCCACTGATACATAGATCATCCTCAGAGTGCCCTGCAGAGAAACAGAAAGAAAGACAGAAAGGTTTGGAGAGTAATTTGATTACATTTTATTACCTCTGGTTGCAATTAGAAGTCTGATTGTATAGAAGTCTATGAGAAAATCTCTCTACTTCTCACTTGATTTATTACCTCAGTAAACATTGTAAACATGAGTTTATGGTCTCAATCACTAGTTTCAGGTCTTCTTCAATATAGCACAATGTTCATTTAGCAAATTATGGTCCCATTTAGAGTCAAACAGACCATAAAGCAGGATATGCTTTAGGGCGTGGCTACCTTGTGGTTGACAGGTTGCTACCTGTGTTGTGTTTTCATCTCACAACTTTAACACTTTCACAGTGTGTTTTCAGTTCATGAAAGTTAATTATAAGTTTTTTGGTCACCTAAAAATGTCTTATTCAGCGTTGCACTTAGCTCCACCCTCTGTTCAAAAAGTCCACAAAGCAATGGGTGATGCCATGGTGACTACATCCAATTCTTATGTAGTCTATGGTCTGTAACCAATACTATGTACTGTATTTTGAGTGTTAATATATCCGCATGAGCTCGCCATGGAGTACACATTTAGCAAACTGCTCTCATATATGCTGAATGTGACCATTTAAGTAAATACGGCCAACAGTTTTTTTAATATGAACACCTCCCCATCAGTTGTGATAATTAAAGGAGTACTCTGATTTGGCAACACACTCCCTTTTTAACTGGCAAGGGCCAGTTAAAAAGATTCAGTGCATCTTTTATATTCCTCGCATTCTCCTTTCTTGTCAAAACCCAGAGCCACATTACCCACAATGCAACTCAACCGCAGACAGTTTGGCTGGAAATTTGGGTGTGTTAGGAGCTAATCTAGCCTTGAGCCGCTAGCCTCAAGCAGAGATGAGGAGCGGGCTACAAAAGACTAATAAGATCAGGTCTACTCCACACAAACAGATTATTTTCATCTTCAAACTTGTAGTCTTCAGGCCCAACTGACACCGAGTGACATCACGTGAGGCAATTAATCACATTTTGTGTAGCTCCCTCTGAAGCCAAAAAACCTGTTATACAACTTTTTTTTTCATATATGCAGAAAAACTGCCCAAGACCTGTAAACAGACTCTGATGTGTAAAATTAGATGAGTTTTCCTTTAAAATATCACAGTTCCTCATATTTAATCAAGTGACTTCTCTTTTAAACCACATATGGAAATAGGATGATCTCTCTTAAATATATAAATGCTACAAAAAATATTTTCCTAATAATTGATTTGAAATTCCTAATCATGAAAACGTTCTAGAGGGACGGCACGAAACATCCCACCTCGCAACAGCATACTGTATTTCAAACCAGGTAGACTGAAGCTTTTTCTTGAAAACACAAAAGGTCTACACCGGATCATCTGTCTGTATCTGCTGGTGATTGTGATGACTGTATACTGACCTTTCCTGTCATTACAGAGGCAAAGAGGAAGCGTCCACCCTGACCAAAGGAGTAGATCTTGCTGGCGACAGTTTTGAAGGTTTTTCCGTAGTCTGTCGTCCTCTTCAGTTCCAGCATTCCCCGCTCACCTGGGGGAAAAAACATAGCAAAACTTAAAAATTAAAATGTAATAAGATTTTGCAAATTGTGTAACTAATAGTTAAATATAGCATTTAAGAGGAATGTGAGACTTGACCATGAAAATAGCGATACCAGTTAATCAATGGAAAAACAAAAGTTTCAATAAAAACATGTAGATGCTTATCTTTGAAACTGTCTTGAGGAAGTTTCAAGAAGACATTTTCATGAGCTGCTCCTCATGAACAAAAAAGCTAGGCATGCTAATTTTTCATTTCAGGTTTTGCTTAAAGAAGGCATCACTTACTGCAGGATCCGTTGTGGCTGGTTGAAAAGAAGACTGAATTTTTCCTTCCCCTGGAATCAGAGTGGAAAGCACCACAAATTTCAGATAAGTGGAGACACACATTTCAGTCCACAGAGTCAAGGACGAACAAAATACAGACGCTGATAAGGATGTGACGGCTTTCAGTGAGCTTACATCTCAATAAACAACTATGTCAGAATGAAATAGATCAGGTCACATCCAGGATTTTTTTGCACTCTTCATCTATGCCCATAACAGGTTTTGCTTCACTGTAAAAGTACACAGCACATGCCACGGCTTATCAGATGCAACCAGCATACAGCTGTGCCCTTCCTAAATATTTACTGAGTGTTGTTCTTTGACTCCAGAAAGCTCGTGCCCCAGTTGAGCATGACCCATTTTTCCTGGCTTGTTCAGATTGTCTTTGGGAAAGGAGTAAAAGGTTATGTATATTATCAGTACATAAAGCTCTCTCAGACACAGTAACCTAGAAAACAGCCTTAAAGGGGACTAAAAAGATGTTTTGAACTGCACCGGTTGCTAAAGGCCCTGACACACCAAGCCAACGGTCGGTCTAGTTTTGTGGTGTGTCCCGTGCCGTCTGCTCTAGTCTGCCCGTGTTGGAGGATTTACAGCCGATTCAGCATGTTGAATCAGCGACAGATCTCGTCGGTAAAAGAAATCACTCTGATTGTTCAGCTTAATCCGAGCAGTGGACAAGGAGACTAATAGAAGTGAGGAAAACAAGCCAACAGGTAAAGTCAAGAGGAAAAACACAGAGGGCTCTTCTCATTTCATCTACACACTACATACACAGATATTTTCACGACACGGCCATCTGGAATGAAGCTAAGTGGTGAGTGAGAGTGGTGTGGTATGGTCGGCAAACGCTGCTTTGTTTCATGTACGTATCATAACAACAGCTTGTATATCCGTCATCCTCAGGCCTCCAGTTTCCCTTTTTGAGTGACGAATACAGATTTCCGCCACTTGGTGGTGTGGAGAGTTATTTCCTCTCACACAGGCACAGAAGGTACATGCTAACTGGCCGTTGGCTGTAGTGTTTGCGGTGTGTTCAAATGCAACTTGTCGGCTAAGACAAATGTGATGCGAAGCGACGCAGCAGTCAGCCTTCATCGCCTCTAGTTTTTTGATTTGTCGGCTTGACGTGTCTGGGTCTTAAGCAATATATACCTGGAAGTACCTCTAAAAACAGTTATCGTGCAGCAAGGGTTTCGCCACAACAGGGATAATCAAACAAACAACAGGGCTAGTCAAACAAACAACAGGGCTAGTCAAACAAACAACAGGGCTAGTCAAACAAAAAGGGAACTAATCAAACACTCACCAGCAGCACAACAGTGCAGTTTTACTGCCTAAGGTGGTGTAACAATAAACGTCTTGGGAGAAAAACGTTGAGCATATTTGTCTTTTTCTCTGGGTTCTCCGGCTTCTTCTCACAGTCCAAAGACATGCAGGTTAATTGTTGACTCGAAATTGTCCGTAGGTGTGAATGTGAGTGTAAATGGTTGTCTGTCTCTGTGTATCAGCTCTGTGATAGTCTGGTGACCTGTTCAGGGTGTACAACCCCCTCGACCCTGAATAGGATGAGTGGTTACAGATAATAGAGGGATGGTGTTTGTCTTAGTTGTAAGATTTGTAATGACGTGTCAGCCAGGGAGAGCAAGTTACCATAACTGTGAAGGAGTGTAAATGTGGTTAAGCATTCTTATCTTTAATCTTCAACTAGCTGTAATAGCAGGAACTAACAGATGATGACTAACAGACTAATAAGAATGCCAATCTTCCACTCCTCGTTAATCTCCCTGAACAGAAATATTTCCCTGAGATACTTGGGGATACTAAATGACATCAATTTGTTCGGCAACCACCAGACAAAGGTGCTAAATTTCATTGTCTCATCTCTTACCATTTCACAAGACACACTCTGTCGTGAATCTTTTTCCAGTTGGTGCCAAAATCTTCAGACAGCCACAGTTCATTCTGAGGACAGAAAAAAAACAGATTTATTAGATGATGAACACGTGGTTCACGTGGACTAGAGCTGTCCATTAACACCGCAGCCATGTTAATAAATGTACTCTGTGCAAACAAATGATTGACCAACAGGTCTAGCTACGACGGAGTGAGCTGACGGTCTTTACAACTGACCATGACAAGGGTCACTTGCCTTCTTAAATTAATGACAGATTTTCTCATTACTAGGGCTGTCAAAGTTAATGCGTTAATAATATGTTAATGCAAATTCATTTTAACGTCACTGATTTCTTTAACACATAAACATTACTTGGTTGTAGTAGGCTCAGTTTAAAAGCGAGAGTAAAGATACAGGCATCATATGAAACTAGAAAACTATGTCAACTATGTCAACTATGTCAAACTAGCTTGTCAGGTAGGAGGCTAAATAGCACTCCAAACCGATGCTAAATTTTGGTGAAAAAAAACTCACGGCCATTTCCAAAGGGGTCCCTTGACCTCTGACCTCAAGATATTTGAAAGAAAATGGTTCTGTGGGTACCTAAGAGTCTCCCCTTTACAGGCATGCCCACTTTATGATAATCACATGTAGTTTGGGGCAAATTATAGTCAAGTCAGCACACTGACAGCTGTTTGCCATGCTATGATTTGAGCATATTTTTATGCTAAATGCAGTACCTGTGAGGGTTTTGTGTTGTAAATTGATTTCCAGTTATAAATATAGACATACATTTGCATAAAGCAGCATATTTGTCCATTCCCATGTTGATAAGAGTATTAAATACTTGACAAATCTCCCTTTAAGGTACATTTTGAACTGCTGATTAATTTGCGATTAACTGTGATCAAATATTTTAATTGATTGACAGCCCTACTAATTACTAATCTGAGATTCACATACAAAACTGGAGCGTTTAAGTTTATATAGCCATATTATAAAATAGAAATATTATATAGACTAGCTAACATCCAAACAGGTCACTTTCCAAACCGAATATATACTGTATCTTAAACACTGACTACATACGTTGTTGCTGTGGGCCAGCAGCACGCTGGAGTTGTCAGGGCTGTATGTGATCTGCATCATGGGGATGAAGGCCAGGTCCCGGGGAGTGAAACTCTTTCCAAAGTCACTGGAGACAAAGATCCGAGACCCATGACTTCCAGACACTTCTGCTGTCAGGATCACCTACAAGCCAGATTTCAAAATTCAGATTCATAAAACCAAACAAGATGATAAAGGTTCTTTACAGCAGACACAAATTACAGAAGCGCCACATCTGCTGAGGAGGACTTACTTTCCCCTCATTCCCAATAGCGATGCCGAACTCTGATCTGATGAAGGTGCTGTTGATGAGGTTGGTCACATCCTCAAATGACTTTCCGTAGTTCTCGCTGGCAGACAAGTGGTTGCACCCAAATTAAATGCAAATCAAACACAAACCATGTTGTTGTTTTTTTTCCAACAGGTGACACTTACCTTCGGTAGAGTTTGGACTGCCCCAGTTTTATCAGGAAGAAGGGCACCTGAAAAGTCGTCAAAGCCAGGATGACCTGCCAGAGAGAGAAGAGAAGGTTCAGCTTGAGGAGAGTGGAGCATGGATCATTTATTAATGTGCAGCCTGATGTGAGGGAACTCATTATGTAATCTACGAGGTTCTCTGCAGGCAGACTACCCTGTCACGCAATAATCCAGCCAAGTTACTCACGTCACAGAGGAACAACACTGCATGACAGACATGTTAGGTGCAAATAGAGAGAAGAATATAACACTCACCCCTGTGCCATCTCCAACCCAAGCCAGTGTCACAGACCCACTCAGATCATTGAAGGTATACTGGGAAAAGAAAAAATGACAGCACCAGTTGAGCAACATGTTGTGTTTTCACAATACCGTAATTTCTAATTTTTATACAATACCTTAAAATATTTATATTCAATACCATTTTTGATACCACAGTGGACACTGAGGCCATAAGATTTCAGATTATTATTCAAACATAAATAGCAATATATGTGAACTTGCTTTGTAGAGAAATGGTTTCAAATATTCAGTATCAGAAGTGAGTCTAAATAGAGTTTAAGGCTAGCTGGCAAGAAGGGAATTATAAACTGTTTGTGATTTTTTCTCCAGACTGTATTGTTGCTTTGACTGGCACCACGTTTCCTCTCACCATGTGGTCAAGCAGAGATGACAAAGTTTAAAAACTGACGCACCACTTATCAGACCAGACAAACACAAGACTCCAAGCCAATAGCTCTCAACACAGACTTCTGAATACCACGTTAAAAACTGAGGTCACAAAGAATCTGACTTTCACTTTGACAATCCAGCACATATTCTGAAACGCGGACTTGAAGTGTTGTCTTCAGGCAGACGGTACAGAAAGCCAATTTGCCGGCTAAACCAGTACAAAAATGCATTCATTTGTCCATCAAAATACTAAACAGCATCAAGTAGGTTTAGTATCATATGATATGACTGTATTGAGAACTAGTATATTAAAAAGTAAATTGAAAGTTGATTATTTATTATCTTGTATGATTATAACTGTGTTTTTAGTATTTGAAATTACTGTTTTTTATTACCTCTTATTATTTTACAGAACTACTGTTTTTTTGTATTTTAAACTACTGTCTTTTATATTTTAATATTTAAAAGAACTACTGTCTCACACTCAACATGTACAGTAGAGTGGATTTATGATCTATGTTTTCTGCGTGTATGTACATTGTGACTTTGGTATGTTATGTGTGATGGAGCCCAAGACAAATAAAGTATATTGTATCTCATCTTACAATAGTTTGGTGCCAGTGTGGCGCTAACAAAAATACTTTTGCTTTCATTATCAGAGAATCCAGCTGCCTGATATAAAAGTCTTGAAATCCATTCAGTGGCCCATTATTCTTCCACCGTGTGAACACTATTCACAAACTGTTTAGGACAGATCTTGTGTTGTCAGCAGCTCCAGTATCGATGGGACCTGCAACAGAAACCTTGAAGCTGAGCCTCCAGGAATCTGTCAACTTTAGATTACCGAGGCCAATTAGACAAAAAGACCTCAATGCAAAGTCAGGAAAATAAGTAGCAAAGGACTCTGCATTGCATGCATAGTTGTGTAGACATTTTATAAGCTGCATAAATTTGAGTGCTTTCACTTCCTGGGTAAAGTATGTGCTAAAAAATCCATTACACACCTGGCGAGACCAAATTTAGCCTTCTGTCTTATCCAGGATGTAAGTGCAGAGAAAAAACACAATACTGTAGTCTCTCTGTGTCCTAACAGAGTTCCTGCTTGGCTCACTGCCACACAAACACGGCTTTTAATTAGGCCTATTACAAAATAACTACCGCACAGCAAGTCACATGGATCCCACTGGGTCAATTTCCCTGTCAACAGTCAGACTGAAGAAAAGTGAGATCCTCAAATGGAGCATACAGCCGCATCGTTGAGGAGAACAAGATAAATAGGTCATGGCTATCAATGGAGAATTTGAGAGGTAAACCAGTCTGGTTACTCTGGTTCAGTGGAGCCTACGGAGGTCTTAAATCATGAGGAAAATATGCGTTGTTACTGTTTCACTTCACTGTATTTCACTGCACCAAATGTTGAGGAAGCAAGAGCAGAGCAGTGAAGGCAAGATGGTACCTTTACGGGCCGTGTGGGCGATGGGAAAGACAGAACTTAGGCTCTGCACGTCCTTTTCCTTCATGCTTGTATTTGTTGTATCCTACAGCAGGACAATAAATCTACAGTGTAATAGCTCTTGTTTGCGTCAGGGTTTACAGTTGAATGGCTACTCCCATCAGCAGCTAGGTGTCTGAAGACACGACATAGCTGATTAGGCCTGTTCGTGCACCTGGTTAGCACCTGCGCATCATCTTCTCAGTTAATTGTCAGACGTGCAAAGAGTAAGCGGACCTCAGTTGGTAACTTACACGGTGGGTGTTGCCTTCTAACTTGGTGTCATATCCTTGTAGAGTCTTGCAGTTGTTGTCGCTTTGGTCGGCTGGTTTTAACGCCGGTGCAGGCAGAGCCCTCTTTACGATTCTCGCAGCTTTCTTTTCAGTGTTTGAATGCCTCAAATAAACCGACTGTCCGGAGGGTTTGGATCCCCGCTGAACATCCAAACCGGCGGTGAAAGTGGAGACGGATAACAGCAGGAGACAGCGCAGCAAAAGTCCCATCCTCGTTTCGGGTGTCACTGGCAAAGAAAACAACACAAAGACGGAAAAACCACCCCAAAAAACAGTATTTGTTTATTCCGGTCTTGCCTTGAAATTGAAGGTCGCTACAGCTCTGCCGCGGATAACATCAACAATACAGTTCTGACAGCGATTATTCCGGGCTTTGAAAACACGGAGCGCCCCCAGAGCTCCGACTAAAAATGATCACAACGGAAAAAAATCGCAATTTTGCGAAATTAACCGGAGCATTTAACACCAATTATTCGCGCTGTAACTCCGTAGTCAACATGATAGACTGTAACGAAACGCAAATTGGGTCTGCAGGTTGTATATGCCCTATGTAGAGAGAAGCCGCTGTGATTGGCTGATCTTGTCTTGTGGTCCACCTATCCATCGTTTTTATTGGTTCAATTCTGAAAAGGCGGTATCAAACAGAGGAGCTGCACAATTAGCTGTCAAAGCCTGTCAAGATAGGTTGAGCAATACTATCGTGTAACTCCATCAGCCATAACTTAATTTAAAGCTGAAAATAGTATCTTCGGCCACTATTAGTTGCATTTAGTGGGGAATAATATTTATTTGAATACAGGTAACATTCAAGGTTGACAAAACACACAGTAATAACAGTGGAATTATTGATTTAATGTTGCTTTATCTTGGCTCAGCCCCATGATACATATATAGGCCTATGTTTTTGCCACATGTCTGGGTTTAGAGTGTGATTTGTGTGAAGTCTCCAGTGTGTTTTCTCAGAGAAGATGAAAAGCCTTTCCCCCTCATATTAACTTATTCCAGTGTTTGCACCTGCCATATGATAAGAGTTTATTGCAGCTTTTTTGTATTTATTTACAGTTCATTTTACATGTAAACACACAAGTCACAGGTGAAAATGTCAGAGAAACATCTCACATGTCAACACATGAAAACCAAGAAACAGATGTCCAAAAATCATACGTTTTCACTAGCCTTTGTTTATAGGTGTGATGACTGTAATATCATGTCCATGACATGTCAGTTTAATTTCTTGCATATGTACAAAATACATAAATTAGGGCTGTCTGTCAATCCATTAGAATATTTAATCATGATTAATTGCATGATTGTTCACGCTTCAAAATGTACCTCAAAGGGAGAGTTGTCGAGTATAATATAACATGGGAATGTGCAAATATGCTGCTTTAAGCAAATATATTTATATATTTATTTCTGGAAATCAATTAATAACACAAAACAATAACTAATATTGTCCAGAAGCCCTCACAGGTACTGCATTTAGCATAAAAAAATATGCTTAAATCATAAAATGGAAAACTCAAGCTACTGTCAGTGTGTTGACTTGACTGTGACTTGCCTGCATGTAATTATCATAAATATTGAATATGGCCCAACAGTTTTTCCTTTCCAAAATTTAGCTTAAGTTTGAAGTGTTATTTAGCCTAATACATGGTTGGTACCAATGTCCTAGTACCAAGTCCTTAGGTTTCCTAGTTTCATGTGATACCAGTGTCTTCACTTTAGGTTTAAAACTTACAACCTAAAAATATCAAGTTGCATTAATGCATTAAAGAAATTAGTGGCGTTAAAACAAATTTGCATTATTGCATTGCATTATGCATTTAAACATCTGGGTCCGGTGTGATGTTGGGGAGAAAAAGCACATAATGATATTTGTTGTGACAAATAAAAGGTATTGTAACAAATGACAAGTTGCCCCTTTTGGCTGGCAGATATTTTGAGACCTTAACACATTTTTTTAATACTGTATGTCTCTGTTCTTCCATCTCAGTTTCAATGATTTTGGGAAAACTGAGAGATTAGCTTGTGATTCTGCTCTTCACAGCCAAGAAGAACAGGGTCAAAGAGGAAAACTAACCTTTGTGTCATATGATCTTAACTCCTGTAAATGAATTAGAGTGGGTGTTTTTGTGTGGCCTGCTGTATTCTTAAATCATATTTATTCATTTTGTTGGTTGCAAGGAGTCGTATTGTGTTCTTTATTAAATTTGTGCATGTGATGGGACAGTGGATCATGATCTATGACTACTGGTCATGTGATGCAAAAACAAATGCAGTTTCCCCTGTAGTGTGCCTGGTCATCTCTTCGGTAAACTTTAAACTTCCAGTTGGGATTTTGTTGTCTTGTCATACCAGTGTGATAGCGAAACTCAGCAGATGACAGGAGGATCTGATCAGGTAGTCATGCTGAGTATTTGATTATGCTTTTGTTTGGGCTTTGGTGTGGCACAACCTGTTCAACAAGTTACAAGCCTGCAACAACAAAAATGTGTCAACTCATCACAGCTAGAAATAAAAAGCTGTCGAACAAGTTTCAGTGATCGTGCAGAAAACCTGAATCCCAGGAGTAGAATCCACAACTTTGCTGCACTGAAATGTGCTGTGGAGCATCATGATTGTCATTTGTGGTTATCAAGACTTTGCTTGTGCCCGTCTTGATTCCCATATTCACCCAGGAAGCCAAACAATCTGATCTGTAGAGCAGCATTCCTCCACAAAGGGACTGTACAATGGAGCGGCAGCCCCTCCCCCACGGCAGCCCAGTCAACTATTAAAAGGTGGAGAACAAAGCTACTCTTATTCCTTCGAGATGTACTCGGATAGGATGAGAACCGTGCTTTTCTACAAGTACCCCCTTTTTCCTTTTAGGCTGCGCAGTGTGTTGACAGAGGGTCGGCGAATAAAGAGATGGAACCAAGTGTACCTCCATTTCCCCATTACCAAGCATTTCCATTGACCTGTGTGTGAATGAGTTCAGCCTCACTGATGGGAGTCATGGGAAACATACCGCTTCAAAAGGCTTAGTTTGGTAATGTGGCGACCTCTAGTGAAAAGTAATGACCATTACTCTTTGAGCACTGGACATTTTACACTCTATTGCTAGGTGGATATTAACATAACATACAGTAGTTTGTTATAAATTGAGATATCATCAAAGATATATGCAGTATATTTACCTTGAGTTTGTTTCTGAAGACAGAATACAGTATGTTATAAAAACTACTAATATGGTATGTCATAAAAATGTCAGAGTCATAGCAGTTTGATGTAAAATGTAATAGTATATCATAAAAAGTGTAGTTTAAAAAAACTCATAGTATAGTATGCAATAAAAATATTAAAAATGTATAGTATGGTATGTCATAAAAAATCAAGTATAGTGTGGCATTAAAAATGTTATAGTAAAGCCATGAAATGTAATAATAAATGTCATGCCATAAAAATGCCACAAAAAAGTTCATAGTACAAATTTTCTCGAAATGCTAAACTGTGACTTTTTTTGTTGTTTTTTTTGGTATAGTATACATTGACTTTTTGTGACATACTCAACTTTTTTCAACATATTCTGAGTATTTTAAAACTTTTTTTTAACATACTATGCTTTGAGTTTTTATTAATTTAAAGACTTTTTCCACAATATTTTTCAAGATGCTTTACTATGACTTTTTTAATAATAATTTTAAAAGTCAGGGTGTAGAGTGCCATAAAAATATCACAAAACATTTCTAGTATAGTGTGCAATAAAAAAAGTCATGAAAAGTTATACCATAGTATGTCAAAAAAAATCATAGTATGTCATGACATTTTTGACATACTATGAGTTTTTATGACAACTGTTTTTCTATATGCTTTACTACTACTTTTTTAATAATAAAAAAAATGTCAGTTTACTATGCCATAAACAGTACCAAAAAGTACAAGTATGTCATGAAAATGTCACAAAATTTGTAGTATTTCATGAAAACTTAGAAATATAAGTTCTAAAAAAGTATGATGTAATAAAATGGTTGTAGTACAGTATGCCATAAATATAATTAAAGCCTAGTATAGTATGACATTAAAATGTAAAATAACAAGCCATAGTATAATTTGCCATAAAATGTTAAAAAATGTCATTGTAAAGTGTGCTATAAAATATATAATATATAATCATATATATAATATATATAATATATATATATATATATATTAATATATATATATATATATATATATATATATATATATATATATATATATATATATATATATATATATATATATATATATATATATATATATATTATACAATATATATTATACAATATATATATATATATATATATATATATATATATATATATATATATATATATATATATATATATATAACATATATATATATATATATTATATATATATATATATATATATTATAATATATATAATAATATATATATATATTATCAAAATTATGATCTAAAAAGTTCAATTTTAATGTGCTCAGAAAAACAGACTTGTTTTCAGCTCTGTAACAATGCATTTTCCAGCTAATCCAAGAGGGTTATAAAGAGTTGATTTATCTATTAACACTTAATGGTTCAGTTTTTCAGATAACAGCGAAATCACCAAATTTGGAGATACATGGTATTGCCCCTGAGCAAGGCACCAAACCCCCAACTGCTCTGGGCGCTTGTCAGGAGCAGCCCCATCACTCTACATCTCTCCATTACCATTATATGACTGTGTGGAAAAAATGAAAACGATTCCCACGGGCAAAGACCTTTCCTTTTCTTTCTTTCACAGGACAGGAAATTGTAATCTGAGAAGTAACTGAAGTTGTCAAGATGAAGTGTAGTGGAGTAAAAGGTACAATATAGGTACAGAGTTGCATAATATGGAAATACAAGTATCTTAAATTTAAGTACAGTACTTAAATTTGACTCTTTTCGACATACTATACTATGACTTTTATAGAAATACTACACTATGACTTCTTTCCACATACTGTACTATGACTTTTATCGAAATACTACACTATGACTTTTTCTACATACTATACTAGGACTTTTTTTCGACATACTATGACCTTTATAGAAATACGACACTATGACTTTTTTGACATACTATAGTATGACTTTTTTCATCATACTGTACTATGACTTCTTTCGACATACTAAACTTTTTTCGACATGCTATACTATGACTTTTTTCGACATACTATACTATGACTTTTTTCGACATGCTATACTATGACTTTTTTCGAACATTACTTTTTTCGACATACTACACTATGACTTTTTTCGACAAACTATACTATGACTTTTTCCGACATGCTATACTGACTTTTTCCGACATCTATACTATGACTTTTTTCGACATGCTATACCTGAGTTTTTTCGACATACTGTACTATGACTTTTTTCGACATACTGTACTATGACTTTTTTCGACATGCTATACTATGACTTTTTTCTTCAAACTTGAGAAATGTACTTAGTGTTTCCAATTCCTTTGCAAACATACAGTGTGGAATGCAACTGTTTTCTGAGTGTTTCATATATTTAACACATTTTAAACTAAAGTAACAGTAACTAGTTGTGTATGAAGTGAAATCAGGAAATGTGTTGATAAAGTACTGCAGCCTTGTACCTCCATATCAAACGGTCTCTGTGCTGACATACTGTAAAACCACGTTGTCACCTCTGCTTCAGTGCCTGGTTTGTTTACTGATGGATAGACAAGCCACCATTACATGCGAGTAAAAAACAAAACATATACAGTCAGTATTGCAAACTGTTTATTCGTAGTAAATGAAAAGTGTGCAATTCAGTGAGTGGGGAGAAAGAGAGGAAAGGGTTGTCGGGGACGGTCGATGTCTTTGGTCCATACTCTTGTGGAGTGGATGTCAATGAATCGGTGGGAGACAAGAAAAGGCACTTGAGTTTACAGTTGTCTCAGAAAGGTTGTCTTAAGGAGGACATAAGGTCTACTGGAAGAATGAATGAACTAGATGGTTTAACCTCCATTATGCCTAATATGAATATCACATACAAAATGCCCCATGTGAGCATGAAATTATATAGCTACATATATGTATATACAGTAATGAATCAGAACGTAAAGTAGGGTGGGAGGAAGTAGAAGAAGAAGAAGAAGAAGAAGAAGAAGAAGAAAAGGTGAAGTGTTGGATTTATCCCTTTGGAATTCTTTACAGGCCGAAGAAAGAAAACAAAAAAAAGGCAGCAATTTGAAAACAGGACAAAATTATCTTTGGCGAAAAACTAATGTTCCTACAGTTCGGAATGTAAAACAACCCCCCCCCCCCCCCCCCCCCAAAAAAGTGGTAAAAGTGAGGCAGAGAAAATCTACTCTGAGTCTTGATTGATCGACTCCAGCACCTCCAGAGCACACTGGAGATATGCTGGAATAGAAACCGATTTGTTCAATTTAAACTGCAGCCCCTCCAAAAAACCACCTGTCAGTAAAAATCTTTGACATTACCACATTATCACCTCTGACAGCATTTAAGTAATAGTTTGACATGGTAGGTTTCTTACTGAGAGTTTAGATAAGAAACAGCGAGCTTGACTTTGTCCAAACAACAAAACTAAATCCACCCACTAGATCTATTAAAGCTCACCAGGGCTGGTAGGAGGATTTTGTCACATTAGGACAGCTGTTTCTTTCCCCCTGTCGGTCGACAATGGCAGACAGTCACATTAACGGTGGTGTGCCTGTTAACCAGGTGCATATTTTTCAAAACACCTAGTCAGTGTTCATTATTGAAGCCTTTCCTCCTGTTAAACTGAAAAATCCTTTTTGAAAACACTTGTAATAAAGTATGAATTTCACCGTTTTGTTGCTTGTCCAAGTAAGTTTTCTAGCTGTAATGGGCTCATTACTGCCCCCTGAAAACATCCACTGCAAATACTGTTGGTGAGAACTGTAGGTGTTTCCCCTCCAACGGCCACAAGGGGCAACGATGAGCCAAATCTAACAAACTTCAACAAGCAACACAAAGATGAGATTTATCAGCAGTGAGAAAGAGGCTGAGCATATTAACCAAAATGCCATACTATTCCTTTTAGTCAAAACATATTTACGTGTCATTACAGCACAGATTTACCAAAAACTGCAACACTCTCTCCACAATATTAACTAATATAATTACTGAAGTAAAGATTTTTTTTATATCTCAAATAAGAAATATCTCCCTGTGATCAGAAAATCCACAAGGTGAACAAAAAGGAGGAGGGGGAGAAAAAAGTTTTCAAAACATCTGCTCGAAGGAAGACGACACATTATGAAGAAAATGCAGCAATTATGTAACAACCAGTCTTACACTACAGCCTTGTAGCTCCACATACTGTATGTACATAACTACAAGAAGATAAGAGCTGAGGAATCAACAGGGGTCCCTGTCTCTTAAAATAAGAGCCCACTGCGAGAAAAACGGTTTGGAAACAGGCCATGCCAAAACATCAGCAATGAACCAGCTTTTTGTTCACAAGCTGTGGACACTACGATGAGATTTAACCCCAACAACAAACAGCCTTCTACTTGGCAGCCATCAGAAAAAAATATCGGTGAAATTAACACAACCTTCCAATGCATTCATCAGTTTGATCAGTTCATAGATGAGATAAAGTGAGGATATAAAAAAGGGGAAGAAAAGATCTTATTCTCACACATATTTAGAAACCGTGCGCCTGCTCTACAAGTACCATCTGTTGAGAAAGCCGTCATGATGCAGACATCCATGTCTCTAGAAAGGCAAATGTGAAGTCTCTCTGTGACTAAAGGCAAGCACACCATTAATATGCCATCCATGTGCATATAACAACACAAAGAAGAAACGGTGCGTGTGGAAGAAAATGCATCTGAATAAATGTCAAGGATTAAATACAGAACAGCATGTGAACAGTTTCCTTTGTTGTGAGTTTTAACATATCCAACAGTATTCTACAAAAGGCAATGAGCCTGTCTCTCTGTTACAAAATAATGGACAGCAAGCCAACAACAGCATACACAATAACCCTGTTGGCCAGTGGGAGGGCGATACATCGCTGTCTTAGGCAATTTTTTAAAGGAATAGCTCAACATCTTGGGAAATGCACATATTCGTTTTCTTGCAGAGAATTAGAGGAGAAGACTGATACCACTGTCGCGTCTGTACAGTAAACATAGAGCTACAGTCGGCAGCCGATAAGTTCAGCACAAAGACTGAAAACAAGGGAAACAGCTAGCTTTGCTCCGCCTGGCACATAATGCCCCCATAAATCCACGACTTGTAGTTTTTACACGTCAATGTTTGTACAAAATAAAACAAGATATAAAATGTTGATGAAATTTGGAGGTGATGGGAGGCAGAATTTGTGACATTAGGATAGGAAACAAAGTGGTTTACAGTCTGCACTATGTAAGGGATAATGTACAATGAGCTGGTCATTGTTGTGAAATAAACCCTGACAGGTCTCTCATTGCCTTCAAGGGGTTAATCTCACAACAATGACCCCCTAGCTGTACATTATCTCCCTTATTACACGGCTACTTATTCATGAAATCAATAATTTGACACAAAAATGGTCCAACATCAGAACTGCGCCCATAGCAACGGTCTGTTATAAAGAAATAACAGACTGCCGTGATTGACCAATTAGAATCGAGTATCCCACAAAGCTGTGTAATAAGCTAAGCTAACCGGCTGCTGGTGACTTCATATTTATTGTACAAACATGAGACTGGTATCCATCTTCTTATCCAACTCGACAAGAAAGGGAACGAGCCATTTCTAAAATGTTGATCTATTCCTTTAAGAGGGCAACATCACAAGGTTACTCTCGAACACATCTAAGTCCTAGTGTTAACAAGTTCCCTATGGTTTGTAGCAGCCATACGAAAAGCTCTGGATTACAGTTTGATATGTTTAGTTTTTTTACCTTGTAAAAATTAACGATAGTCTGTAGTGTTGATTGCATGTCTGCTCTCCTGATGACAAAAAAAACCTCTGTTAATGCTAGAACTACTTTTGCACTTCCACTACGCTTTCCACAGTGAAGGCATTGAAATGGTTCTGGGAGACGAGAACAAACTCAAAAAGAGATCTGAGGTTTAAACCAGAGAGCTGACACAAGCCTCAGCAAAAATAGAAATAGTACTAAGAGTTCAACTTCAATAGTGCAGAAATTGTTGCAGGTAATCACATCAGGCTCTGGCAGACAGCTTAACTGCAGAAAATGAATAACAGAGACTGACAACAGCATAGCAATGAGATCTCTCAAAGGGGGCCTAAAGATAGAAGCTGTTACCTTAACCAGAAACGGAGAAATGCGAAAGGAAGAGCGATTACAAAGTGAGAGCTTTTCAAGTCTGAAGGATGACTGAACTGATGTAAAGACCTGGCACTACAGCTCAACTGACGGAAATATGTAAACTTGTAATCTATTCTTCATTGAAAGGAATTAGTAGAGGGGACAGTGTGGAGGGTATGGGTGGTGGGACAGGGTGAGGGTTAGTAGATGGGTTTGATTAAGCACAGGGTTTCCAACGTCAAGGGCAGTGCGTCCGCGGAGGCCTTTGGGGCAGCCCGTTATGAGAGGGTCGGTCTTGGTTGTAGGTGGACGTGGACGAATGGTGGGGACCTCTTGAGCTGTGTGAGTGCTGGGAAGGACCAGAAGAACCACCATCATTCTGGTAGCGGTAGTTAGCCCGACCGGCGTTCCTGTCATGGTAGGAACCACCGTTATACCTCTGACCACCCGAGTGATACCCTTGTCCCTGGAAAGTACGCCTGTTGCCTTGGAAAATCTGAGAATCAAACAATTCAGTGAGCGAGTTATTTACATTGCTGAAGTAAGTCAGCGTGTTTGTGGTGTGAATGAAAACACAACTGCTTTCCCAGCTGACCTGTTTGTTTGGTGGAGGCCGGGTTTCACTGGGGGTGCTTTGGGTCTGGGTGGGAGGAGGAGTTTCCAGCTGGCTCGGGCTGGCGACAGAAGAGGATGTGGAGCTACAACGGGACCGATTTGAGTAGCCTGTACGTGGATGGTAAACTGTAAAAGAAACATGGTAAATCACCAACAGTACAACCTGAGACCTGTAAGAAGCATGATTAATAAATAAGATTGGTAATTGCACTGCGTACAACCCAGAATAGCCATTGTTTAGCCTGGTCTGTCTTTGGGATTTAAAGGGGTTCTGGGTCTTAAAGCTGCAGTAGGCAAGATTGGAGCAGATATGATTAAAAAAGTTATTTAATAAAACAGTCACTATATAAGATAAGATAAGATAAGATAAGATAAGATGAACCTTTATTAATCCCCGGAGGGAAATTCGGGTGTCTTAGCAGCATCAACAACAACAGTACAGATAAATACAGTACAGTAAAAAGTAAAAGAGAAGGTGCAGTGAATGAAATAAGGTGCAATCCTGACAGTAGTACATGAGACGGGTAATCTGAAAAAAAATCATGTGCCTTTGTGTCCTCTGGTGGTGCTAATGGCATCTGCAAGATTTCACAGAGTGGAATAAAACAACCAATCAGAGCTGATCTTGAGTCTGACTTCTAGCTGCTGTCTATGAGAGCCAGCTGCCAATAACTCACAAACTCCAATATTCTGTTACTGTGGTACCGATTTCTCCCCTCAAAAGTTTTCAGAAACATCTTGTAGTTACGTTTTGTTGTAAAATGAGAAAGTTTATGACCTGGCAGCCATGTTGAGAACAGTTGAGGAAATACCAAGCGCAGCCCACCAGCCAGAGCACAGCCAATAGGAATGCTCTCTCTAAAATGACTTGTAATTGGCCAAAGTCTCCTGACACAGGATAGATATTTTAAAGCCTGAAAACAGAGCCATGAGGAGGTGCAGGAGTCTAGTTTTCTCCCAGAACACTTGAATTACAATATGCTGAAAGGTTATTATGGATTTTTTGCACAATGATGTCAAAAATGTACTGCATACTGCAGGTTTATGGCCCTGACACACTGAGCCGACGGTGAGTCGTGGGACAGTTTGGGGCCGTCGATTAGCGTCTGTCCCCTAGCTTTTGCAGTGTGCTGCGGGGGGCTGCGGCTCTAGTCTGCCTGTCTGATCTTTTCTGGCTGATTCAGAGTGTTGAATCAGCGGCAGAGCTCATCAGTGAGATAAATCATTCTGATTGGCTATTCAGCTTCAACGAATCAGTGTACAAAAAGAGCAACAGAAATGAGGGAAGCACGCAAACAAGTAAAGTCAAGAGGACACACACAAGGCTTTTCTCATTTTTCATTTTTATCTCATTTGATCATTCCAACACACGGATATTTTCACAACGACATGGCCATCTGGAGTGAAGCTAAGTGGTGAGTAAGAGTGGTGTGAAAGTGGTTGGCAAACAGCACTTTGTTTCATGTACGAATGATAATAACAGCTTGTACATCCACAGTCAGTGATCCTCTGATTTCCCTATTTGAATGACGGATACAGTCTACCGCTACCTGCTGGTAGGGAGAGTTATTTCATCTCACGCAGGCGCACAACGAACGTAGTAGTCGGCCATTGGCTGTAGTTTTTGTGGTGTGTTCAAGTGAAGCGAGGTGATGTGACGCAACAGTAAAACTTTATCCCTTTTGGTGTTTATGCTGTCAATGTGGTGAAATCTTTGGTCATTGATCAAAAACTAGTCTTAGATTGTCCATTTAGAGCTTGTGTGCAAGAGGTATGAAACAAGTCTTTGGTTGCAGTGTGGCATGCAATAAACGAAATAAGATATTGTCCATCCATCCATCTTCAACCGCGGGGGGCCTGGAGTCAATCCCAGCTGGCATTGGGTGAGTGAAGGCGGGGTACACCCTGGACATGTCGCCAGTCCATCGCAGGGCACATAGAGACCAACAACATATAGACAGACAACCATTCACGCTCACATTCACACCTACGGGCAATTTAGAGTCATCAATTAACCTAACCTGCATGTTTTTGGACTGTGGGAGGAAGCCGGAGAACCCGGAGAAAACCCACGCTTACATGGGGAGAACATGCAAACTCCACACAGAAGAGTCCAAAGCCGGATTCGGACCAGTGACCCTCTTGCTATGAGGCAACAGCGCTAACCAGTGCACCACCGTGCAGCCCAACGGAGATATTGTTTCTATGGGAAATAAGGGACTGCAGCACACAGATTCTATTCAAATCAAGGTTTACAAAAAATGTCTGAAGCAAGAAATTTTGTTTTATGCGTCCTTTTTTGTATTTTCGACTTTTGACATATTATAATTCACTTGCTGCGAGTGTACTTCCAGTGTGTTGTCAAACTGCAGTAATTGAGGACATGACCTTATAAAATGCTGAAACTGAGCTGCTGAAACACTTGCTTTTGTGATTTGGGGGGAAGGCATTTTGTATCATTTAGGATTAATAAAAATAGGGAGGAGGAGTATTTTCAAAAATCGGCACATTGAAGACAAATAAAAACAAAAGATAAAAAACATATGAAAATGATACAGTACCTGATCCAAACCCTGAGATGCTTGTCTTCAGCGGTTCAAGATCAAATGTAAATCTTACAGCTTTCCCAAGGTCTTCGTCATATTTACGCTCACTCACAAAGTGCTGAGGGTAAAAAAAAATATTAGATTATATTCATCACCAGCTAAATGTATTTCAATTTGCTGTTTCATTTCTTGTGGTTCACCTTGGCAAAGACAACAACATTGCAGCTAATTTGCTTTAAATTGTGGCCCGACAATAAAACATTGTGTCAAACATTGTGAGGAAGAGACAGACGAGGTCAAACTGTTTAAGTACCTTTATGTCTGCACGCAGTTCAGTCAGCTGCTCCTCAGACATGGCTGCCGATTGATCTGTCAGCCGTCTGAGTTCCTCCGCTCTCTTCTGCCGGGCGTCCAAAATCATCACTAAAATACAACAAATGTGATCTTTACCAGATATGAACAAATGGTGACACAACACTCTTTTCTGACACCAACATGAAGAACTTCAACCTTTTTTGTGCACGGTGCAATAACAATTCTGATAGATTATTTTAAATTAAGAGATAACTCATTAAATATTATTGTGTGTTGTACAAGTCTGCCAGTGATAATGGTCATTTTCATTACCAATTTTCTCATAAAATGACAGAAAATATCCTTGTTTAAGTATGAGGCGGTGCCTTCAAATGTCTTCTGTTGTCTGATTAATTTCTTGTCACAAGAAAACTGGCAATCTGAGAAGTTGGACTTATATACTTACATATTTGGCATTATGCTATTAATCGGTTACCAAAATAGCTGCAGATAATTAGATTTCTATAATTACTATAATGTTCTCAAGGCTTTCTTATATTCCCTGCAGTCCCACTAAGTTTCATTTTCCAGTGAGAACGCAACTGTCTTTTGATTTGAAAAGTACGAAGTGCAGCTGACTCAGCATCTAAAAGGTAAACTACGGTCAAAGATAAAGCCATTTTCAAAACCATGACACAGTGATACACATGTTCACTGCCATTCAAACATTTATAATATCCTGTTTGACTGGGTCCAGTCTGATGTCTGAATGGTCCTTCATGCTTTTAGGTTATAGAAAGTAGATGTTATTTATAGTGCTGTCAAAGTTATTGCGATAATAACACAATAACGCAAATTCGATTTAACGCCACAAATGTATTTAATGAATAAACGCAATGTAGCAACTTTGAGGTTGTACCAGGATCAGTTTTAAAGCTTAAGTGAAGATACTGACATCATATGAAACTAGAAAACCTAACAAACCCAACGGTATCAATCATGGAACCAGGAAGGGGGTTAAATAATGCTCCAAACTGCCAAAAACTGGCATAGTCATTTTCAAAGGGGTCCTTGACCTCTGACCCCCAGATATGTGAATGAAAATGGGTTCTCTGGGTACCCACGAGTCTCCCCTTTACAGACATGCCCACTATGATAATCATATGCAGTTTGGGGCAAGTCATAGTCAAGTCAGCACACTGACAGCTGTTGTTTCCTGTTGGGCTGCAGTTTGCCATGTTATGATCTGAGCATATTTTTTATGCTAAATGCAGTAACTGTGAGGGTTTCTGGAAAACATTTGTCATTGTTTTGTGTTAATTGATTTCCAATAATAAATATATACATATATTTGCATAAAGCAGCATATCTGTCCACTCCCATGTTGATAAGAGTATTAAATATTTGACAAATCTCTCTTTAAGGTATATTTTGAACATTTTGAAGATAAAAAAGTGAATAATTTGCATTTAATCATGATTAACTACGAACAATAATAAGATTAATTGCAATTAAATATCGATTAACATCTGTAATTAAAATGCATTAGCAGAGCTAAAGGTTATAAAGGTTTAACGCACATATGTGACACAGGAAGGAGACCAGTGGAAGGCAAATTTTGAGGAAACCCGGCTTTTATAATGTCGAAGAAATACTAGAGTTTCTTCGCTTTCCTCTCAATTCCCCAATCACCTTGCACAAAGACAGCATTGAGTCTCCCTTGACACCTGACACTATTCACTTTTTCCAGGCCTGGATCACACAACACTCTACTGAGAGGACAGAATAAGAGAGAATGGCCTACTTGTACAAATATGCAGTCTTGCTCTGTCATGTTACACACACACACACACGCACACACACACACACACGCACACACACACGCGCACACACACGCGCACACACACACGCACGCACACACGCACGCACACACGCACGCACACACGCACGCACACACGCACGCACACACGCACACCATGGTATGCTCTAGGTATATCAGGACCCCGAGGGCACCACTGCAGTTGTGAAGAAACTGGGACACACAACAATCTCTTTTACTACCTCTCAGGAAGTGATTCAGGTCAGATTCTCCAGGCTCTTGAGTCAGGTGATCATTATATATGAGGAATACTAACAGCACCTGGGTGGTAAGTGACCAGCAGGGTTCTGGTTCAGTCTACATACTTGAAAAAACATATACAGTACTTACTGGCCTCTGCTTTCACTTTGTCCATTTCTCCCAGTAGAGTCACTTCTCTGTCCATTAAACTAGGAAAAAAGAGAGGAGGAAGAGGAGGGGTCATTTTTCTTTACTCACCTTATTCAGAAGAAATATTTTGAACGCTGACTTTGCACTGAGATTATGAACCAATTCCAATAACACTAAACAAAGCGGCAGCTGCACACTGCAGGATCAGAAATACAGCAGCATCACTGAAAGACAATACAAAACAGCAAGTGCAATACAATTCAGCTATTAAGCACTAACTTTAGGGCTGTCAAGGTTACCGCGATAATGCAAATTTAATTTAATGCAACAAATTTCTTTTTTTCCCACGACAGACCATACAATGTCCATTCTATTTCTCATTCTATTTCTATGATTGCACCCCTTTACACAGCAGTTGGCCAGGTGTGCGGAGGTGAAACAGTATGCAGGTTTTGACCTTCTTCCTCGGACTCTTATTCATTCTTTGAACACCTACGTCAGTCCCTTCTTGTGTCTACAAACAAGTGCAAGTGCACAAATGCCTTCAAGGAGAGACTGAAAATGTGCATCAATATACTCTGTTTTTTTTTGTTTTTTTGTTTTTTTTAATGGCAGTGTAATGCAGCCAGGAGGAGGCAGGTACAAACCACGGATGTATTAAGATAACCGATACTAGTGCTGTCGGGCTGCACTGTGCTGCAGTGGTTAGTAGTTGGGGCCCTTCTGTGTGGAGTCTGCATGTTCTCTCTGCTTTAGCGTGGGTTTTCTACAGGTTCTCCAGCTTCCACCCACAGTCCAAAGACGTTAGGTTAATTGATTAATGATTCTAATGACTGATTAATGACTCTAAATTGCCCGTAGGTGTGAATGTTGCCCGTAGGTGTGAATGTGAGCATGAATGGTTTGTCTCTATGCATCTATGTATCCTGTGATAGTCTGGCGACCTGTCCAGGGTGTACCCCGCCTTTGCAATGCCAGCTGGGATCGGCTCCAAACCTCCGCGACCCTTAATAGGATAAGCATTTACAGATGATGGATGGGTGGATGGTATACTGATGCTGATACTGGTGTTCTAAGATGGCAAGCTGCAGCTGCAGCAAAGCTGTTCACTGGGCACCAAAAAAAGTGTTGACCAGGCTTCTTCAGACCCATACAGCTTTTTAAGACTGAAGACATTTTATGGATCATATTCTGACAGTAAAAAGAGTCATTTCAAGGTGTTTGAGTCTCAGAAAAGTAGAAAAACAACAGTTCCCTGTTGTAATGCTCGTGTATGGGGGGAAGCATTTTTGGGAAAGTGTAACATGATCCTGCTACCGACTGTGGTCACTACACCAAATATCCCCTCACAGGCCAGCGTTGCTCTTAGGGGCTTGGTAAAAACATGTTACATCGAGTGTTCCCCAGGGGTCACAAGTTAAATCGGAGGGGTCTGACCTAGTTCAAGCACACTGAGCTCTTAACGGTCATGATCTCTCTCTGTCTGTCTCTGGTAAAGCATTATGAAGCCTCTGGACAGCAGAGACCCATAGTGTAAGGGTAACTATACTTTACGGTTGACAGCTGGCTGGCTGGCGCTGGATGAATTAGACTATATCTGGCACAAACTTTGAATCATTCATTAATTTTCTATGACTGATTTATAATTGCTCAAATGCTCAAAGCTGACACTGATATTATCCATTTTCCCTCATAAAATGGATAATCCACAATTTCCCAACTTGGGATCAATAAAGTATCTATCTATCTATCTATCTAAAGACATCCAATAATGTTACAGTGGAAACCGCTTATAGTGATGACATCTGTTCGGGTCAAATTGATCACTATCAGCAGATGATTATTATAACTGAATTTTTGTTGTTGTGCATCATTTCTCATGCAGATTACCATCTATTACATGAAGTTATGAACTGGACCGCTTCGCTATTTACTGTCTCTCTGCAAATTCTTCTGCCTTTCCCTCTCCGAGGGTGAGGTATTGCCATTTTTAGCCGGCTGTGCAGCGTGAGCGTGTATGCAGAATGGCACCCTTTTGCCGCGGCTCTTCGTTTTCTCACCCAGTAGCGGCGTGGAGAGAGACTATGCACCAGTCTGCATGTGTGCCGCAGAGCCAGTTGAGGATCGTCTAAGTTTCACTTTGGGGGAATTACGTGATGAGGCATTATCAATCTACTCGATGAGCTTCAACCACAGATGCTTTCCCTATGCATAGTAGTTTTTCATTATGTAAACGTTATGTCTAACATACTTTTCCTTATGTTATCATGTATGAAAAGGCCCTAAATGAACAAGCAAACTACTTAATTACTATAAGCTAGTTATTTAAACAGCATTTCTATAGGAATGATTCTGTCCCAAGCTTTTTGATCCATACCAGTGGTTGATCACTGTAACCATGATTATTATAAGGTTTCCACTGTAGTTTGTGTATTTTAGATGGCGGCTGTTTAGGTTACAGAGCTATAATACAGAGATTTTTCTAAAAAGCTAATGGCTGGTTAAAAAAAAAAAAAAAAAAAACAAGCACCTTGCAATGTATTAATGAAAAACCAAATGTTATTTTATCAGCATTCAACAATGTGAGTCTCAGCCACAGAAGTGCTGTCAGAGCCTCATGGGAGTTGTCTTTTATCTTAAAGTGTTCAACTTTAACAAAGCGGTGCAGTCGTGCTGGGGAGCTAAGAGCGGAGCCAAATGGATATCCCATTCAGCTTATCGACAGGAAACTGCAGGATCATGTTCCAGCTTTTTCAGAGACAATAATGAAGGATCTCTTTATGAAAAATATAATACTTTTGAGCTTGTATAGTTAATTAAAATATGTACATTGGAGGAATGCAGGCTATCAGAGTGCAGACTTCTCTCTCTACGCTTGTGTTTTTCTGAGTCTGACGCATTAAGTTAAGGTTTTGGTGCCAAGTTTACTAAGAATTGTCAATAAAGTCCTCTTATCCTGTCGATTCATCACCGGCACTTCGCGGAGTTTGGAGACCTCATCGGGGATTCCCAATGTCCCCCTTAAGACCTTAAGCCCTGAACCCTCAGGGACTTGACTGACATCACCTGGTAAATGGTCGAGTGTGAGAGGCTGCAAAGGCTTGAAATGGTAGAAATATGAATGGGACAGCACAGCGACGTATCCCTTTACCTTGATGACACCAATTGAGGGGGTTTATTTTACATTTTTCATGCCGATTTGAACGTCTTCCAGGCTCTTACCCTGCGCGAATACAGCTAACTGTCGAAAAAAATAAATAAATAAATAAATATTTATGAACTTGTTTTTGTCAAACTTCATTAAAGGTGGAGTCTGTGATTCTGGAGAAAAAGATATTATTCAAACACAAAACCCCAAAAAACACAGTCACATAAATTCACATATACACATTGCCATGGCAACAACAGTGGCCTACCTGCAACTGAGCAATACGGAGGAATCCACCTGTCGGAGGGCCTGCTTTTTTCACCTTTGGGCTTCCCCTGATACCTTTGGTACCCCTATGTTTAACGTCACAATTGCATCTTGTGTAATTGCCTCAGGCACAGCAGAAATGCAGACTTGGAGAAAGTGCTCGTAAAAGGCTCAACAATGTCTACGAGAGCTCTCAAGCACTTGACGATTTGATGGTTGGACGACCCTAAACCTTCACAGACTTTGCAGGAACGCGCCTCAAATCTGCAAGTCTGTAAGTGTGGACATTAAATTTGGGCCCTGCAGTTTGATCCCCTGTCACCTTTCAGTCAAGTAGTGTGAATACCACAAGATTTGTACTCACCAGCTCTGGAGCTCAGCAAACGTCTGCTTCATCCTCTTGATCGAGGAGTCCATCTCCTCCTTGACCACCATTCTGTAGCGAGTCAGTGAGGCAGTGCATCTCTGCAAGTCCTTCACAGAGCGGTCAATGTTGGGAGCTGAGGGATAAACATTAAACTTGATTTAGGCACAAGAAGAAGACGAAAAAACAACGGCACGTTTTGTACCAGATTAGGTTTTACCTTTGCCTTGGTAACAGCTCACAGTGCTTTATCAATCATTGGATTCTAATAAACTACAAGCAAGTCAAGATAATCTGGAGTCAAAAGGTGTCTAACCCATCTTCTTGACTCCTGACGATCCTTGTTCATCAGTGGTGGGTGGAAATGAGGAAGAGGGTGGATGTGAATTAGAGCCTGGCCTGTGTCGGTTCTTGTTGCCTCTGGGACCCTGGTGATTCCTCCCTCCTTGCTGTAAAGTGGGACTTGGAGCACTACCTTGACTTTCTGCTTCTGCACCTGGGAGAAGACAGATGACTTTACAGCAAGTAAAGTAAGTAGTTCCTAAACTAACTTTCCCCAAAAACTGCTGAAAATAGAGATGAGCCAAATTAGTCCACAAATCGGTCAGCAGCAGAGTATTAGGCCGTTTCTCTTTAGATTCTCCAAGCGCAAGAAATTCCCCAAAACTTTTTGACACAAAGAAACAGGATTTGATATCATAATTCCTAAAGCTAAATTTGACAATTTGCCAAATACTATAGCTATACATTACAAATATATCCAGTCATAAAGTAACAACAGAAATGGGGCTGCTTAAATCTCATACTTTTTCTTTGTACTTTTATGTATGTACTGCAGCTGCCCTTACAAAGCACATACTGTTACATGCAGTATACATATAATTGGGACATACTGCTTCGTCGTAACATTGCACCTTGAACTTTGACCGTCTTGCTCATATATCTGCTGTGCAGAGGATTGTAGGTCAGAATAGCCAGAAAAGCATACTGGCTTGCATACTGCAAAATGCAACCAGATGTTGTAGGATATCCTGGTATATTTGGCAAACTGTATTTGACATACTACGTATTTGGACATACAAGAGTAAATCTTTTCTGGCATACTGAATAGTATGGTAGTATGGGTATTGGATTACTAAATACACTCACCGGCCACATAATTAGGTACACCTTGCTAGCAAAAGTTTGGACCCCTTTTTGCCTTCAGAGCTGCCTTAATTCTTCGTGGCATACTTTCAACAAGGTGATGAAAACGTTCCTCAGAGATTTTGGTCCATATCGACATGATAACATGTATACATGATAATCATCGACATGATTGCTGCAGATTTGTCGGCTGCAAATCTATGATGTGAATCTCCCGTTCCACCACATCCCAAAGATGCTCTATTGGACTGAGATCTGGTGACTGTGGAGGCCATTGGAGTTCAGTGAACTCATTCATATGTTCAAGAAACCAGTTTGAGATGATATGAGCTTTGTGATATGGAGCGTTATCCTGCTGGAAGTAGCCATCAGAAGATGGGTTCACTGTGGTCATAAAGGGATGGACATGGTCAGCAACAATACTCAGGTAGGCTGTGGCATTTAAACCATGCTCAATTGGTACTAATGGGCCCAAAGTGTGCCAAGAAAATAACACCACTACCACTAGCCTGAACCGTTGATACAAGGCAGGATGGAGCCATGCTTTCATGTTGTTTACGCCAGATTCTGACCCTGCCATCTGAATGTTGCAGCTGAAATTGAGACTCGTCGGACCAGGCAACGTTTTTCTAATCTTCTATTGTCCAATTTTGGTGAGCCTGTGCGAATTGTGGTCTCAGTTTCATGTTCTTAGCTGACAGGAGTGGCACCCGGTGTGTCTTCTGCTGCTGTAGTGCATCTTCTTCAAGGTTTGACATGTTGTGCGTTCAGAGATGGTATTCAGCATTCCTTGGTTATAACGAATGGTTATTTGAGTTACTGTTGCCTTTCTATCATCTCCAACCAGTCTGCCCATTCTCCTCTGACCTCTCACATCAACAAGGCATTTTTGTCCACACAACTGCCGCTCACTGGATATTTTCTCTTTTTCTGACCATTTTCTGTAAACCCTAGAGATGGTTGTGTGAAAATCCCAGTAGATCAGCAGTTTCTGGAATACTCAGACCAGCCTGTCTAGCACCAACAACCATACCACATCCAAAGTCACTTAAATCTCCTTTCTTCCTCATTCTGATGCTCGGTTTGAACTTCAGCAAGTTGTCTTGACCACGTCGTTGTGGCCATGTGACTGGATGATTGGCTATTTGTGTTAGCAAGCAATCGAACAGGTGTACCTACATATGTGGCTGGTGAGTGTAAATCCACCTGTTCTACTGTTTGTGAGCAAGTTTCATTCACAAAAATGAATCTGAAGCATCAGGGCGGCAGATGGAAACATAACAGATGTCAGCAGTCATATTAGGGCACCCAAAGCAATAAATACAGCTGTCATCGATGTGTCATCAGAGATGCAGATGTAACGAGAATGGATACTTACGTACAGAAGTCTATGCCAAAATTCTGAAAATGTGACAGTACTCATTTTTCTACAGCACCGCAAGTAACATAGGTACCACCAGGGCTTGAGGAAAACAGTGTATCATATCAGGGATGACAACAAATGTGTGCTGGACGAGAGCTAGTTAAAGTTAGCTGTTAGCTCTGTGCAGGACTGTGCTGTTTCCTGGCTGCTAACACTAACGTGAACTAGCTCTTGTGCTGCCGACTTCAACAAGGGAGGTGGAACTGACTTACATGATGATGCGCTCTATTCAGTACAAATTAGTATTTGGTGATAAACTCTAATGTTCTCATGATGTGTTCAAATGTAATCTTGGAAAATGTAGTTACTGGCTTAAAACTTGAATAAATCCAGTTGTTTGAAGGAGATGTTTTAACAGCAACATAAAATAGATAACAGAGAGCGAAATATGACTTGTTTAACTTCCTGTGTATGCAAACGGTAATGAAGGAGTATATGTTGAAGTACACGGGATTGATTGTTTTACTTGTTTACCATGGTATCAAATTAGTATTTGGATTCGTGGAATTTCACTGATACTGGTATCATGACATCTCAAATCAGAGAGGCACTGTACTCTGATGAAAATAAAGAAGTAGAAAGAAAAGTTTGACATTCAGTTAAAATGGTCCATGGCTCAGCCCTTCATCATTTATCAGAGCTATGATTACCGGTGGTTTCGGATGTAGCAGGTTCAGAGTCCAGCTCGGCTGCATCCAGGGAAGCAGAGTCCAACTGTTCACTCAGAGAATCGAGTGACTCTCCGTCCATGACCGATCCGTTAGCATGAAAGCCGTTCACCTCGTCTTTGCCCTCCTCGGGCGATGTGGCCTCAGGTGGAGCAGGCTCTGCTGAAGCCTCTGGCTGAGGCTTGGGCTTCTTTTTTCTTCTTGGGCTGAACATGGAGATATCAATGTCAAACCTCTTTGTGCAAATTCTCTTTGTCCACGATCTCTATCCGAATCAGAGCAGTGACTCTGAACAATTTCAATGCACACAGGTGAAGAAAAGATTTAAGCTAAAGCTGGAATAAAAGTTTTGGCATTCAGATTCAGACATCACTAGTTACATTTCATGAAGAGCAATTTGTACATAAACAAAAACACAAAGATAGAATTACTTTTAAATAGGACTGACATGATTATGCTTACTCAACCATGAGCTATTCAAGACGCAGGCTTTCAGGTTCTTACCTTCTTCTTGCCGGTTACATTCCACTCCTTCAGGATCTCAACAGCACTGCCTGAGGTGATAATCAAACAATGATGAAGGTGAAGGTGACTGATGACATGCTTAAAAAACATCTCAATATCTTCCCTGAGGTGTTGCGTTTAAGCTACTGCTAAATGAGGAACAAAGCAGTGTGACGTACGTGGGGCAGCCGTCTTGTTCTATATTTAAACCTGTAAAACTAAAAGGCATGCAAATGACGCTCAGACTTGTGAATGCAAAGCACGACATGCATGAAAAAAGTTGTTGAGCACAAACAGGAGGACACGTTGAGCAGTACTGCAGTAAGCTAACAATACCTGGGTATTTTGCTCGACAGTTCACTCTCCTTTCAAACGCACATTAACACTCTATTCTTCAAAGTCAGAGCAAGAATTGGTTTAAAATTAACAAAGCATCGTTTAACCAAACACAGCACATATACCGTCTATTGTTGTATATACTGGATACTGTATATTGCATTTAAATTTTGTCTAATATTTTATTGCACTAATCATACTTATGCGTTTAATGGTCTACTATCGTTTAAAATGGTTAAATAAAGGTAAAATAAATAAATAAATGTGGTGCTGGGAATATATGTATAATCACAGTGGCATCACCAGTGAATTTGCAGGGGCAAATGAAGGGTATTTGACATATTTTTCTTTGTGTTGTATAATTATCACTGTCTTCGAGGCCTACTTGTGTAATTGTTGAAAAATATGCAAACAGACTCGCAGACAAACTGCACTGGTGTACAAAAAAAACAACTGAACCTTGGTGTGTGAGGATGCTCCATCTATGTAGAGCACTTTAATGACACATAGTGAACAGGTCTATAACTATGTTACCTCAACATTATTATCTGTTGTTGATGTTTGCTGTTGTTGTTGTTGGTGGAGGTGGTGATATTATAGTATCTATTAGTTATTATAGTATCTATTAGTTTCACAGGACAGGACAATGACAGGACAATGACGACTGAGTCATTGTTCATTTAAACAAAACACATTCTTGAGGTCAAACAGTGATGTCTTCATACCTTCTAAGAAAGCTTGAACTGCCTTGTCAACGCAGTTCTCAAAATGCTGCAACACCAGTACGATCTCATTGTTACTTTTGTTGGGGACAACTGCCCTGACAGCGCTGATCTGTAAAAATAAAGAAAAACAGAGCAACGGGGTTTAATATACAATAACACTCAAGGTGATTCAACAGAGAAAGCAGTGGAGAAAAGGTGGGTCTTGAGGCGGGATTGGAAGATATGAAGGTCCTGGGGGGGGAGTGAAGTCCAAACCCTGGGAGCTGCCCTGGAGAAGGCTCTGCCCCTGAAGCTGTGAAGGTTGGAGTTGGGGTTTGATAGAAGGCCAGCTGAGGAGGATCTGAGGGCCAGGATGGTTGGTAGGAGGAGAAGAGGTCAGCGAGGTATAGGGGGAGGGCTAGTTCACCTAATCCTTTACGAAGGATTTTGAAGTTGATATGGTAGAAGACAGGCGTGGTTTATGTGAATGTGAGACGACACAGAGAAGCGACAATTCGTACACTGGCAGCTCCTGAAGAGGTTAGCGTAGCTGCAGTAGCAGCAGTTATATCAGAACTGGAGAGTACTTCTTTACTGAAGGCTTTTCTCAGTGGAAAAGATGTTTTTGCTCTTCTCCTGACTGACCGGCAAGAGTTTGACTGACTGATGGTTCATCCAATCACCTGCCAAGTATTTCTTAAAAGTGCCTCCCTTTTCAAAACAGTTTCCAATGATGGCTTCTCAGATGTTTCTGTGTAACAAACCATCTGATGGGTCAGTTAGTTTTTGGATTTCCCCGACAAAAACCCCAGACCAGAGGCAAATCAGCTGTAGTGCGAACTGTTAAAAGATGCGAGACGAGAGGTTTGGTGGTGCATCGAACGCACACTCGAGTTATCTATCATGCTAAATATCTGGACATGACGGGACATTTGTCGGGAGCTATAGTCAATGAGCGAAGTTGAGAGGAAACCAGGGGGAAGGGTTGCCTGTAACTGTGTGCTATAGCTCCGTTTCCACCACAGAAACTTTCCCCCAAAACTGAGAACCTTTCGAGGAACTCATCGTGATTCAACCGCAGGAACCAGGGTCTAAATTAAGGGGTTTGCAGGGATGACCGTTGCCGAATGGTGAAACACACAGCTCTACTGTTTCAAACTTGTGTGCTGTTTCATTCATAAAACAAGAAAATACTTGAGTGGGTCAACATTGAAATTAGGCTGTCAGAGAGCGAGCTGTGTCATGTGAACAGTACAACAATCTGACGACTTTGAAAGTCGCGTGATATGAACTTGGCTTGTGAACACATTTATAGAGGACAAGGCTCATCATGAGATTACATAATGATATACCTCAAGTCATTTTTTTCAAGGAATTGCAGGTGTTTGAACATCAAATTAACGGTTACGGGCTGTATCTAAAGCATTGCCTTTTTTCCTTTAGCAATACTATGACTGTTGCTCATGCTCTGACAACTTGTCCTCCCTTGTTTACTCTTGCCAACACTACCATGTAGAGCCCACAACTACTGACACTGAACGTCAAGGCTTAGGAGTGAATCCACCAACACACAGTGGGAATGTTTGACTTCTGGAGCAGATTAGAAGCCACTGGTATTACAAATAAAATGTGTGAATTTCTGTTTCAAAATTAACCCTTGACTAAAAAATAATAAAAAAAATAAAATAAAAAATAATATAAAATGTAAAAAATGTTACCTGTATGTAACATGTAACAGTGTGTATCCTTCTTACCTTCTCCTTCATCCTCTCAGCTGTTCCTCCCTGGGACATGGCCATTTTTGAGCGAGTGTCAAACACCACCCCTGACGTATCTGGAAAAATATAGTCAATTTTAAAAAAATAATAATGACACACTCCATTGTCTGCTCAGGCCTTGAATCCTATTTGCACACCACTGTAGAGCATCATTTGCAAAACAAAACAACCACCAGACAGCTTCACAAAGATTCCTGGAAAGAGACATCTGCTACATTCATGAATCACGTTATAATGGCTGATTGTGCATGTGAAGCTTGTTGTCTTCACCTTAAGTGAAAAGATGAAACTTGAACAGCCATTTTATATCTACAAGAAGAAGAAGAAGAAGAAGAAGAAGAAGAAGAAGAAGAAGAAGATATTCCTTTATTAGTCCCACTAGAGGAAATTCAATTTTTTCACTCTGTTGTTAACTTATACACGGTACATGCAGACCCGAACACACACATGCACAAAAATGCAACAATGGAGAGATGTCAGAGTGATGGGGCTGCTCCTGACAAGCGCCCCGAGCAGTTGGGGGTTTGGTGCCTTGCTCAGGGGCACCTCGGCAGTGCCCAAGAGGTAAACTGGCACCTCTCCAGCTACCAGTTCACACTCAGTTCTTGGTCCATGTCGGGACTTGAACCGGTGACCCTCCGGTTCCCAAGCCAACTCCCTACAGACTGAGCTACTGCCGCCCCCAAGAACAAATTAAAGAAAAAACTTTCCCCACAGTTTCAACTCATCAATTAAGCTGACTTATCGAATAAGTTGAAAATAGATTTGATTTATTTAGTGTAGACAAGGTTTGTATTAAAAACATAACACAAACACAAAATGTGTATTGTACTGTGGATGTGGACGGATGTTTTACTTCGGCATTCACTTCAGTTACCAGCAAAATCAGCAAACGTGAAATTAAACAGAAACTCATCAGTTGCCGAAACAATCTTGAACCTGCAACACATTTTTGCCAGAAGAACAACCTCAGGGGGGTTTCTGTGACGCTGAGTAAATATATGTATTTATTACACAGCTTTGTTGAATACTCGATTCCGATTGGTCAATGACAGCATTCTACAGTCTGTTATTTCTCTATAACAGACCGTGCTACAGGCGCAGTTCTCATATCGGACTCTGGAGGACCCTCTTTGTGTCACAGTGTTGATTTTTAAAGTAATTAGCCATATAATAAGCAGGACAATGACAATTACAGCTAGCAGGTCATTGCTGTGAAGTAAGCTCCTTGAGGGCGATGCAAGACTGCATATACAGTATATAGATACACATACAGTTGCAAGAAAAAGTATGTGAACCCTTTGGGATTACTTGGATTTCTGCATAAACTGGTCAAAATGTGCTCTGATCTTCATCTAAGTCCCAATAGACAAACACAGTCTGCTTAAACTAATACTGAACAGAAATGATATGTTTTCATGTTTTCACTGAACACAACATGTAAACATTCACAGTGCAGGGTGGAAAAAGTATGCGAACCACTTGGCTAATGACTATGACGAGCTAATTGGAGCCAGGAGTCAACCAACCTGGAGTCTAATCAATGTGATGAAATTAGAGGTGTTGGTTAAAGCTGCCCTGCCCTATAAAACACACCAGTTTTGAGTTCAGCACAGTTGCTACTCTCCCTAGGCGTGGTCGTCCTGTAAAGATGACCACAACAGCACAGTGCTGAATGCTCAATGAGATGAAGAAGAATCCTACCGTGTTGGCTAAAGACTTACAGAAATCTCTGGCACATGCTAACATTTTAGCTGACAAAACTACAATAAATAAAACATGAATGAAGAATGGAGTTCATGGGAGGACACCACGGAGGAATCCACTACTGTCCAAAAAAAAAAAAAATAAATAAAATAATTGTGGCACATTTGAAGTTTGCAAAAGAGCACCTGGATGTTTCACAGCACTACTGACTACTACTGAATATTCTGTGGGCAGATGAAACCAAAACTGAGGTGTTTGTAAGGAACACACAACGCTGTGTGTGGAGAAAAAAGGCTCAGTACACCAACATCAAAACCTCATCCCAACTGTGAAATACGGTGGAGGGGCATCATGGTTTGGGGCTGCTTTGCTGCCTCAGGGCCGGGACGAATTGCTGTTATCAACGGAAAAAATGAATTCCCAATTTCATCAAGACATTTTGCAGGAAAACTTAAGACCATCTGTCCATTAACTGAAGCTCAACAGAGGACGGGTGATGCAACAGGATAACGACCCAAAGCATAGAAGTAAATCAACAACAGAACAGCTTCAACAGAAGAAAATAGGCCTTCTGGAGCGGCCCAGTCAGAGTCCTGACCTCAACCCCATTGAGATGCTGTAGCATGACCTCAAGAGAGCCATTCACACCAGACATCCCAAGAATATTGCTGAACTGAAACAGTTTTGTAAAGACGAATGGTCCTAAATTCCTCCTGACCGTTGTGCAGGTCTGATCTGCAACTACAGGAAACGTTTGGTTGAGGTTATTGCTGCCAAAGGAGGGTCAACCAGTTATCAAATCCAAAGGTTCACATACTTTTTCCACCCTGCACTGTGAATGTTTACATGTTGTGTTCAATAAAAACATGAAAACATATCATTTTTTGTGCGGTATTAGTTTAAGCAGACTGTGTTTATCTATTGTTGTGACTTAGATGAAGATCAGAACACATTTTATGATCAATTAATGCAGAAATCCAAGTAATCCCAAAGGGTTCACATACTTTTTCTTGCAACTGTATACACATCTGATATTAGCACCCTCCAAATGCGGGTAAATTGTTTACAGTGGTGGATAACAACATTAAAAAAAAAAAACGTTCACAAGCATGGTGCTACTAAAACCAAGGGCACGCAAGTTCTGCTCACTAAAATGACTACTGGGTGAAGGTAAATTACAGCATTTCATGATGTGTTCAAATGCAATCTCAAAAAATTACAATTTTGGTGAGAAACTTGAATAAATCCAGTTGTTTGAAGGAGATATTTTCGCAGCAATATAAAATAGATAAAACAGTGAATTATGACTTGTTTATCTTCCTAACACTAGCTCTAGGCAGCTTATAACACATCATTAAAACTACCGATGCCAAGATTTTTTTAATGAAAGGCAAATGCAGTATTTAAATAATAAAAATTACAGTGCAGTACTGGCTACAGCACACTCCCAGCCCCAAAAAATTGGGTTCCCTCAGAAGCTATGGCTATAGTATATGTTTTATGAGTAAAATATATTAAACATTGAATGATGTCAGACCTAAAATGTTGTTCCTTCATTTCGTACAGAGATTTCAAAAGTGGCAGATAAAATTTCTGAGTGGCAGACAAAAAAAATTACACACATACATTCACAGTGGAAGGAAATGAAAACGTTAATTTCAGACTATGTATATATACATATATTTTTTTTTCCAACAAAGGGTCTGAGGTCATTTATTTTTAAAACTGATAAACAAAAGCCTACAGCGGAGTATGAAAAGTCCGGGTAAAGTCCAAAGTTAATCTATGGCCATTTAAAGACAAGACAGGGGAAATGCTGGCAGAGCATTCTTGAAAAAAAAAAAAAAAAAAAGAAAAGCCTCATAAAAGTTGTTTTTCCTGTGCATGAAAGTAGGTTAATGGCACAAAATCTCCACAGCATTTTCCATACTAATAACTATTCCCGAATTAGACTAGACTCATAACTTTAGGACCAAATTAATTACCAGTTAAGTCTGTTATTTTATCTTAAATGACAATCTACCTGTAAATTAAACCTTATTTGACTAAATGCTGCAGCCATTAAAACACAAAATTACATATTTCCTGTGTGTGATTGTACACTAAATAGATTTTTAAAAAGTTGATACATACCCTTCTGGTTTTTCTTGGCCATGATTTTACACAGAAGTATCCAGGAAACGCTTGGTTGTGTACTTCCTCAAGACTGTAATAACACAAATATGTTAAAGATGGTGCTCAAAGGGCTCCAAGAGTGGTTGCTTTCACTTTGAGTTTTTCCCGTTAGAGATGATGCCAGCAAGGCTCACAACTGGCAGGAGGGTTGGAAGAATGGGGTTCAGATCAGGCCTCCACCATTTAGGCAAAGATTTTGGGTTTCCTCTCCTTTCTCCAACAAGTTGATCCAAATCTGAGGGGGGAGAGCGAAATTGAAAATGGTTTTGGACTAGAAAAGTAACAAGTCAAAATAACCGCCACGACGCTGCATGAAGCAGAAATGCACAGCTACCAAATCTCCACGTGTAACATCTGAAAATATGAATGCAGATGAAATCCATTTCCTCTGGCTATGAAATCTGAATGAAAAACAGATTTCAATAAGTTATTGTCTGTCTGGCAGAGCATTCTTGAAAAAATCTGCAGTTAATATTGTCCTTGGCAGCAACACTGCATTTAGTTTTGGGGGGTGGAAGTTAGTAGAGAAACACATCTTTTAAGGATAGTTCTCTGCAGGAGTGGTGGGTGATCATATTGTAGTCAACATGTCGTCACAGTCTGGGCCACAACGAGGACTGTAAATCCAAGAATCTGACACATTAACAAACACGATCAAGGACTACCTCAAATATTTGGGATTTTCCTACAGCCAAACTAATAACTAATGGCACAAATGGTTTTTGCTTGTGTGCCTTTGGACACATTTGCGCCTCACAATCTGCTTTTCACTTTCAAGACTCATTTTTGTAACTGTAACTGAAACTACAAATTCAAATGAAAGCGAGAAAGATGACAAGCAGCAACACCAATAAGACAGAAAAAAGCTGTTTCTTTTAGGCAAATGTTTCACCACTAAAAATGTATTCTCAGTTCTTACATCAGGATTAAGTCTGCAATTTATTGTCCATGCACTGAAATATTTAGATTAAAGGACACATCACAATAAACAACTCATTTTGCATTTCTGCACTTAACATAGCCTGAATAACCAAATACTCTGCTGCCTCAAACTCTCTTGCATGAGTCTGGTTTAATTACATCCCCTCTAGTCTTAAAAATGCTTCAACCAGACCTCCAGCAATCTGGACTCATTTTTTATGGGCCAGCTGTTTCACCACTTTAAGATTTCCCATTCTGCTTCTCTAGAAAGTGAAACTTACAAGCTGTACAAACCCACACCCTCTTGATTAGGACTTGGCATGTCACAAAGTCCTGGTTCCACCACACCTCTGCAGACGTCAAACTACACAGACGCACAATCAACATGCGACATTGCAGCGGCCACTCACGTAAAACACTAGGATGCATTATGTTTATCAAGAGGGATGGTGCTTGAGTCTTCAAGAGAGAGCCAGGTGCACTTTGAGATGCAACTCAGAAAAAATGCAAACTCAGCACTCAAATTAAACTGAAGTTTGAACTGAAGAAATTGGCAAATTTAAAAGTATATATATATATAACACTGTATAATAGAGCTGTCAAAGTTAAAATGGCAATAATCATAACAATAATAACCATGTCATACCTGTTGGGAAGGAAGCTAAATAATGCTCCAAACTGAAAAAAATTGTCATGGCCATTTTCAAAGGGGTCCCTTGACCTCTTACCTCCAGATATGTGAATGAAAATGGGTTCTGCGGGTACGCACGAGTCTTCCCTTTACAGACATGATCACTTTATGATAATCACATGCAGTTTGGGGCAAATTATAGTCAAGTCAGCACACTGACACACTGACGGCTGTTGTTGCCTGTTGGGCTGCAGTTTGCCATGTTATGATTTGTGCATATTTTTCCCCGATATATATATATATATATATATATATATATATATATATATATATATATATATATATATATATATAAACTAAAGGCTGCAGTTGAGTCAGTTTCTGTTTCTGTTCCTGACAAACAGGCAGAAACCAGGAGCTTCTGTGTTCAACATGAGGCACTTCTTAATGCAGGCTGGAAAACTAAATATCTCTAATTAAAACCGGTAATATTAAGATGTAGCTTGCCATTCAGATAGAGATCCCTGGCATCATTCGCCGCAGTTCAACTAACATCTTTCCGTACAATTTGCCTTGCTGCAGAAGTCATGTTAGCCTCAGGATAGCTGTGGAAACAAATCCAAATATTCAGGGTTTCCTACAATCACAGCTGAGAAACACACACCTCAGCTGAACGAACAACCATCAGATAGCTCACCTCGTGTTAATGTTAGCTAACAAAACCCGTTTAATTCCTTATGAAACGTGACGGTTTGGAGCTTCGCATATTTTGCACAACGGGCTCTCTCGTACTCATTTCACATATTTTTGGCTGGAGTCCGGAGGTTACGTTAACGTTAGCTTGCTAACATTACCTAACGTAGTGTGATTAGCTTTGCTCGGCTCTGCGGTAAATGTGTCGTTAAATTCCCTAAACAGCACTGACAAAGACTGAATGCGACATGAAGTCTAAACGCCTTCTTCATGGATGGACCTTTGAATGCAGCCTTAGCTAGCAAGCAGCTAGCAGACGGCTTTTATTATCCAGTGCTCCGTTGTAAAGCTAGCCATCCCTTAGCTGCTCAACTTTGACGTTAAACAGCGAAGCTACTGTTAAAGGATTAGTTATTAATCCGGCGATTAGCGCAGCTTGTTTGTACACAATTACAGTAATTGTTGAATACGTACTTGGTGTTGGCAAGAAAACTGAAACAGTAGATTCTGGAAGGGGGATACCGCAGCCTCCACCGCCAGCCGTCTGTAATGCCAAGTAGTCTGCTGTGGGCAATATTTTCCTCGACCAGACTCCTTCGGGGTTGCCAGGTTGGATTCAGAGAACCTACCTTTTAAACAACCACTTCTGAAAACGTGAAGGGTTGCAAGTCTGCGGCAGGAAGCCAGCCCTGGTGGAAGAAGTACTCAGATATTTTACTAAAGTACAGTAAAGTAGAAATACCACAGCGTAGAAACACAATTAAAAGCACCACCAGCTGGTGAAGGTGGAGCTAATTTTAACTATTTTATATACTGACTGGTAGAATTTGTAATTCCGCCTGTGGCTCATCAGGTAATAATAATACATCATAGTTTGTGTGGTATATTTTGTTATCAAATACATGTAGAGAAGTAAAAAGTACAATATTTCCCTCTTATAGTGGAGTAGAAGTATGAAGTAGCCAAAAACGGAAATACTCAAGTAAAGTACAATTACTGAAGTATAAAAAAATAACTGGATAACTCCCTTTCAGAGAATGCTACACACATACATATCAGGGCCATCCATTGATTAAAATATTTAATCAATATTAATTACATGATTTCCATAGTTAATCGTGATAAAACACAAATTAATCACACATTTTTTTTATCGGTTCAAAATACTTTAATAGGGAGATTAGTCAGGTTTTAATGCTTATGCAAATATGCTGTGTTATGCAAATGTATTTATATATTATTATTATTATTATTATATCATAATTATATATTATCAATTAACAACACAAAACAATGACAATGAAATGTCAAGAAACCCTCATAGGTAGTGTATTTAGCATAAAAATATTCTCAAATTAAACTACAGCCCAACAGCCAACAACAGCTGTCAGTGTGGCAGTGTGCTGACTTGACTATGACTTGCCCCAAACTGACTGACATAAAGTGGACATGTCTGTAAAGGGGAGACTCGTGGGTATTACCACATTAACTTTGACAGACCTATGCATACATATACCTACTGTATATATACATATATGTGTGTGTGTGTGCCCATATACAGTACATCATATTAAATGCTCACATAAATGTGGTCAATAGAAAATCAAAAAGCCAAAAAGTACATACAAAAACAACAAGACAATCAATGGTACATTGTAGAAATAAGAATAACTGGTGATTTGTGATGATGATGATGATGATGATGATGATCAACCTTTATTAGTCCCACTAGGGGAAATTCAATTTACACTCTGTTGTTAACACACACGTACAAACAGGACCCATATACATGCAACAATGGAGAGATGTCAGAGTGAGGGGGCTGCTCCTGACAAGCGCCCCGAGCAGTTGGGGGTTTGGTGCCTTGCTCAGGGGCACCTCGGCAGTGCCCAAGAGGTAAACTGGCACCTCTCCAGCTACCAGTTCACACTCAGTTCTTGGTCCATGTCGGGACTTGGGGCGGCAGTAGCTCAGTCCGTAAGGACTTGGGTTAGGATGCGGAGGACCCGGGTTCAAATCCCCCATGGACCAAGACCAACTGGTTGCTGGAGAGGTGCCAGTTTACCTCTTGGGCACTCTTGGCCACTGCCGAGGTGCCCCTGAGCAAGGCACCAAACCCCCAACTGCTCTGGGTGCTTGTCAGGAGCAGCCCCCTCACTCTGACATCTCTCCATTGACGCATGTATATGTACTGTGTGAACAACAGAGTGTAAAACTGAATTTCCCCACTGTGGGACTAATAAAGGAATATCTTTCTGTGGGGGCGGCAGTAGCTCAGTCTGTAGGGAGTTGGCTTGGGAACCGGAGGGTCACTGGTTCAAGTCCCGACATGGACCAAAAACTGAGTGTGAACTGGAAGCTGGAGAGGTGCCAGTTTACCTCTTGGGCACTGCCGAGGTGCCCCTGAGCAAGGCACCAAACCCCCAACTGCTCGGGGCGCTTGTCAGGAGCAGCCCCCTCACTCTGACACCTCTCCATTACTGCATGTGTGTGTGTGTTTGTGTGCATGTACCATGTATGAGTTAAACAGAGTGTAAATTGAATTTCCCCACTGTGGGACTAATAAAGGTTGATCTTCTTCTTCTTGAACCGGTGACCCTCCAGTTCCCAAGCCAACTCCCTACAGACTGAGCTACTACTACTGCCTAACTACTACTACTAACTACTACTACTAACTACTACTGCCGCCCCAAAAGGTAAAGGTGTAAAGGAAAATATTAGATCCTGACGTCTTTTTCATTAGCTGAAGGACCAAAGTGGCAAATTGGTGGTCCGTTGAATAATCTGGTATCTTTACAACCTGAAATGATTCATATGTATGTAGTTGAAAAGCATATCTTACTGAGAGATAAGGATTTACACCATAAAAAAATGGACACACTGACGATGCTTACGTCGAGTTGTGTCTGCCAGGTTCTAGCAATGTATACAAGTTTGCACAAATGGCACGTGTCTTTTTATTATTTATTGTTTTCATTAGAGACATTCTTCGGGTGACAAACAGCTATTTATGTTGTTTGTTAAAGTGGCCTTGTTTGCAGCCACGTCCCAGAGGTGTCTGACTTGAGAACTGGGACAGAGAAACTGGGTTTATAGATGCCTACTTCTCATGTCCCAGGACAATCATCATCAGGCTTACATCATAAGCTGCAGGAAATTATGTGGCGTTCACAAGTTTATATCCTCAGTGCAGTGGCTTAGCAGGGACTTCCAGACAACCTACTAATGTATACAGTATCTTGCTTACTTTGTTAATGTATGTAGTATGTTATTCTATGTTTATAATTTCATTTTCTTATGCTAGTTGTAGTAGTTAGGTATATTTATAATGTATTCCAATATTCTTTATATTTTGTTTTTTATATTTCGTTTGTACTTTTTATGTACTTTTCCTGTGCATTGCTTGATAACCTGCTGCTGTACCACAATAATTTCCCAATTTGGGTCAGTCAGTCAATAAAGTACATCTATCTGTCTATCTATCGATCTATAATATTAAATAATTTAATCGACTGATTACCTTCTTTTATAAGATTGTCTTGTGTTTGTATGCAAAAATCGTATTTTGCAAAATAACTAAAGCTAAAAGTACAACATTCCCCTCCGAGAGGTAGTGGAGTATAAGTAGAAAGTATCATGAAGAGAAAAAAAATAAAAATAAAGTACAAGTACCCTTACATTTGTATTTAAGTACAGTACTTAGTTACATTCCAGGGCGATGCCCACTTCAACAAGCTGTTACATCAAGTGCTGAAATACCCGTTGACTGTCCAAACCTGGCAACCCAAGATCCACGTCGTCATTTCCGAAGTTGAAGAGAGGGGTTCGCACGGTTTGTCTCCTCGTACCGCCCGATTATCGGCCGCACGTTCACAGTTCACTGACGGTTGTTTAGCGGCATCTTCAGCTGCCCTGCGCTTCGTCTTCACTGTAATAACATCCGTCCGCAGAAGCTGCCATGACACCTCTCTCCTCGAGGGAAACAAGAGTTGATAAAGTTGTATTCATTCGCTGCAGCGTGCGATCACAGTGAGCGAGGGGACGTTTGGTGGACACCGTTACCGACCGACCGACCGACCGAGGGGAGCGGAGCAACACGTTACACCAAAATGGCAACCCCCTATGTCACAGATGAATCTGGTAAGGCTGATGCGTGTGCCAGACCTTTGTCTAACTGAAACAAAACCCTCTGCATTAAACAAACCGACTACACTCGCGTCCTTATTTCTATCTGTAGTTCTTACTGTCAACAACAGTCTGTTTAATGATTCAGACGGTTTGTTTTGCAGCTAGCTAATGCTAACAGCTAACGTGATACTCTCTTCTACCGTCAGTTAGCTTGTAGCTGTCGCACTTTATTTGTGAAATTACTGATATATATATGCTATTACCCGGAAAACATTTAAGTAGTTACTTACGTAACTTTTGAGTTCTCCGTGTTTTTAAATAGCCATATTACCTTTGTGTATAACAACCTCATACATTAGCTAGCTATCATTAGCTACTAAGCTATTTCTAATTGTCAATGGCCAGTGAGTTTATGTTGTGATAGAAGTACAGCTATCGCGATATTTTAGTCAAAACACAAATTATTATTACTAACGTGACAACATTTTTTGTGAGAAATTGTGTTTTCATCACTTTGCGACTTGTTTGGTCTCTGAGAGGATATCATTGACATTACTAATGGGAGTTATTATGATGGTTAAGCATTTACAAGATACAACAGTAAGATAAGTTGCAAATATTGTAATGACTTATTTTATCAGTTAGGACCAAGAACAGACAATACACACACACACACACACACACACACACACACACACACCCCAATTAAAGTACCAAATGCAGAATAATGTATGTAATATCACTGGATTATAATTACTGCATAAGTATGCACAATACTTTATTGTTGTAGCTGGTAAAGATGGAGATAATCTCAACTACTTTATATACTGTATTTGCTGGTCAGCTTGTTAAATTAATTTTTCCATGATTAATAAAGTTTCTTCTTAATTTATGATATAAATCATAATTTATTTGTTGATTCTATTTTGTATTATTGATCTAAATGTAATCTAAAAGTAACAGCTTACTTAAGTTTTTTAATAAGTTTAGTAGAGTAAAAAGTGCAATATTTGCCTCTGAATTGTAATGGAGTAACAGAAAATGGAAATCCTCAATGTACAAGGAGCTAAAAATCCTATTTAAGTACAGTACTTGATCAAATGTATTTAGTTACTTTCCACCACTGCTAGTCAGTCATTTTGTAACCCCTGAGGTTTATTTTTATTTGACCCCCAGGCTGGAAACCAGTGGTCTTATATACAGAGAGATATTGACGCTACCATGGTTTACACTGTTGGCATCATCTCAAGATGTATATCACCACATTGCCCGCCTCACTATGTAAATATATTGTGATATTAATATTATGTTACCTTGCCTTTGCCCAGTGGGATTGGCTCCAGTCTCCCCACGACCCTGAATAGGACATCATGTTCTTATTATATCAGTTTATTTCCCAGCTGTAATACACAGTGTTGTGTTCCTGTGCCTAAATGTGCTGTAGGTTTCTAGGCTTCTGATATATATATGTGTGTGTGTGTGTGTGTGTGTGTGTGTGTGTGTTTCACAGCACAATTAATCGAATAATAATCGCAATCATGACTTTGGCTTCCCACAATTAATTGATTATGATCGACTACAATGCTGACATTTTAAAATGCTGCACTCTAATAGAAAACTCTGCTGCACATTAAATCAACAGCTTCCTGGACTTACAGCCAGCCAGCAGTGGCCGATTGAGATGTTTTGGCTTCACTTTTGGGTAGCTGTCATGCAGCTGTGTGCTCACCTCAGCAGCAGCCTATGAAAAACTTTCCTGAATGTTGCAGTCCAGAGTAGTAGAGTAAAATGCACTAAGTCATATTTTCATGCAAAGATTTGTTATGATCAGGAATGTAACACAATGCTCTGTTGATTTAAAATTGGATTAAAAAAAAGTTTTGGTACAATTTTATTTTGCTTCTATGAGACGCACTGTGAACAAGGACCAGTCTTATTTTGATGTCAAGATTTGTTCATTATTAGGAAGTGAAAGCAGTGCTTTGTTCATTTAAATGTGAAAGTGCAATAAAAATATGTTGTCCCTAAAATCAAAGAATTAATTGTGATCTCAGTATTGAGCAAAATTATTGTGATTATCATTTTGGCCATAATTGTGCCGCCTTAACAATTTGTCAAACTAGTGCTGGGTGGATGAAGCCTCAGTCATGAAGTTTTAGAAGAAGAAGAAGATCTACCTTTATTAGTCCCACAATGGGGAAATTCAATTTACACTCTGTTAAACTCATACATGGTACATGCAGACCTGAAACACACATACATGCATTAATGGAGAGGTGTCAGAGTGAGGGGGCTGCTCCTGACAAGCGCCCCGAGCAGTTGGGGGTTTGGTGCCTTGCTCAGGGGCACCTCGGCAGTGCCCAAGAGGTAAACTAGCACCTCTCCAGCTACCAGTTCACACTCAGTTTTTGGTCCATGTCGGGACTTGAACCGGTGACCCTCCGGATCCCAAGCCAAGTCCCTATTTTTCCTTTTTTTTTTTTTTTTTTTTTTAATTCCCCGTTTTTTTCTCCCTCCCCCCCCCTTCCTTTTTTTTTTTTTCCTCATTCAACTCAGACTGAGCTACTGCCGCCCTTTGGAGTTTTCTTTGTTTTGTCCTGTTTTTCATGCAGAAAAAGATTTGAAGCTTTGGGGTTTTTAAACTCAACATGCACAATGACATGTGAAACTTACAGCAGCCCTTCATGAAATGAACCTTTATTAATCCCTGCAGGGAAATTCAAGTGTCAAAGTGACACTACAACTCATGCAACATCACCCTGTCTGGGTTTATCTCACAACAGTGACCACTGTATTATTCTACATTATCCTTTACATAAAATCTAGAATAGTAAATGCACATATTATTGTTCAATATGTTGCAGTAAAATAGTTAGTAAATACATTGTCCCAACAGCCTACATACAGTATAAAACACATCTGCTGACATGAATTATTAATGTATCTTATTGGTGCAAATGTTCCCATACTTATGATTATGTCTTTTAGTGTACTTGGCAATATGATTGGCCAGAAATTCCCTAACATAATGATCATAAAGGTCATCTACCAGGTAGCAATAACATGTCAGTTGTTTAGTACAATTCCAGCTAATATTTAACAATTTGGCAATGATATGTGTGCACTGCATTATATCATTATATTAATGTGGCAACTGGCAAGATGTACCATTTATAAAATGAGCTGGATGGGCCGTTGGAGCTGCACAGTTTCCACTCCGTCCAGTTATTTGATTTATGTGACAGGGATGGTACACATTAATAAACAATGTGGCCAAAAGGCTTTTTTTTTCTGTAGTCCTTGGAAAAGAACATAACATTAAAATTTAGAAAGTTATTAAAATAGTTTATCAGCATGCAGAGCAATAAGGAAAGGAGATCTTTATATACTTTGTCATAATGACGATCAACAGCAGCTCTGACAGGATGAATTAAAGGTCCGCTGGTTTAAAATTTGCAGTTTAATTCATTCAAACATATCAGTACTCTCTAAAATGTTATACCTGCTGCTCTTCAGGGAAATACATTGCTGCCACTCAGCGACCTGATGGAACGTGGAGGAAACCGAGGAGGGTGAAGGACGGTTATACCCCGCAGGAAGAAGTACCAGTGTAAGTGCAGTTCTTCTTTCCCTGCAGTTGTACACAGAATGTATAAATCATAATCTTACGCCTGGACCCCACTGCCCGCATTATCAGTGTGGTCCGGTTGCGTGTCAGCGGTGTGTCTCCTACAGATTCAAGGTCTTGCTTATTTTTTCTACATGTTGTGCGCAGTTTACAGCAAAGATAGACATTGAAAATAATCTTTAGACTGTATCTTTACATCATACCAGCAACATTACTACAGTTTCAGTGTTTATATCTGTAGAATATGACACAGACATTACAAAAAGTAAAAAAAAAAAAAAAAAAAATAATTCTTCCTCAACACTTCCTGTTTCTGTTTCAAAATAAAAGCCCTCCTGCATTTTCCTCCAGGAGGTGCGCCAGGCTTTGAAGCAGCGGTACTACAACAACTGTGTCTGTCACATGATGCCATTGAGCCCAAAAGGCTTTTTCCAATAGACTTACATTGGGAAAGAGATGTATCTAGGAAGACACGAGTGCACCTGCTCTATGGGCCCAGTGGATGTGGAAGATTGCTGGAAGATCAGGATATTTTGCAGCTGGAATGAACCGGAATTTTATTCCAGAATATTTTTAGGCCAGTGTTGTGGAAAATGCTGCTCCATAAATTAATACCGGCTTTTGATTGTGGATTATTATCATTATTATTTATAAATGAGCACATGCTTCTTAACCTTTTTTTTCTGTCTTAAATATAAATTATATTTTTAATGAAATGAAATGGCCAATATGAAAGACAAATGTAACCGCGTAGCAACTTTGTTGGTGTAAACACCACACACGTGAGACGCAGCAGTTCAGCAGGATGGCCGTCACGTGATGCTCACACCGGCAGTGTTGTTCGGGCGTTGATGTGAACGTAGTAGCAGGGGATTGCAACAAGCAGGGATGCTCTGATCGATTACAGCGAGCCGGTCTTCATTAAAAATGACTAAGTGAGCAAAGTGGGAATTCCTTTTTGTCCTCTCCTCACCTCACTTTTTACCTTTGTGTTCTGTTTGTTGCTGTTTCAGCTATGAAAACAAGTTTGTGAAGTTTTTCAAGAGCAAACCAGACCTGCCACCTGGGATGAATCCGTCGGAGGCGGCGCCGACGAAGCAGCAGCAGCAGCAGCAAAAGATCCCTGGTTGCGGGGACAGCGAGACAGCCGGGCTCTCAAAGTCTGCCAAGCGCAACATGAAGCGTAAAGAAAAACGAAAACAGCAGCAGCACCAGGATGGGGACGCCGACCTGGACTCGGTGAGCGACGCCGTCGAGAACGTGTCCATTTCAGAGAGCGGCAGGTCTTCAAACAAGACGGCAGCACCGGTTTCTGTCTCCTCTCCTGATGATTCCTCAGCAGAAAAGGCCAAGAAGATCAAAAACCTGAAAAAGAAGCTGCGGCAAGTTGAGGAATTGCAGCAGAAAGTGGACTCAGGGGAAATAACAGAGCCAACAAAGGATCAGTTGGAAAAGCTGGGTCGGGTTACGGCCTTACGGGATGAGTTGGAGCTGCTTGAACGTGATTCTTGAGGCAATAAAGGAAAGCAGAAGAGTTGGACAGACTAAACATACAAACTTCATACTGAAAGACAGGGAAGGGACCTTTGCAGCTTCGTGATCATGGCTTCCATTAAACATACTCTACCTGTTTGATATTCATCATGAACTGTGGCCTTCCAAGCAGAGAACGACAGGATGTCCATGTAGCATCACACCTTCAGAACTGACCGGCCTGTTTTCCAGATAACAAAATGACTCCTGCTCATACACTTGTAACGGCCAGACCACTCATTTTAAACATCTTTTAAGGACATCATTGTGAATTGTTTTGTGCGTGTCTGTCCTTTCCATTTTGTACCTTTCATAGCATCAGGTATTACTTATGCATTCAATAATTTCTGTTCAAGATAATATAGTTCTGCTCGAAAGAGTGAACATTTCTTTGTAAATGACTGAATGGGCCTCTTGTAGTCACACTGATGTTGAGCTACTGTTTATACAGCCATTATTACATTACATTCATTAAAGCTACATGCTGCGTAAACTGTTTATCTCATATTGCTTTTTAGTGGTAGCCTTAACAAGTACTTGGAGTATCCTGAATTACTGGGACACTATTTTGGAAAATAATTTGTTGTCATTGGGTATTTTGGAAACTGATGCACTTACAGGATAAGGTTGGTGATATTATAAGTTTTCCTACTGTCAACAAAACCCATAAAAACCCAAAACCAATAATTAATTGCTCGTCTCTGTAGCCAAAGCATGATAGTTTTATTCCTCTGTGCCATAGAGCTGCATTGTTAAAACAAATATATATATTTTAAAAACAATAAAATAGATCAAGGAGCCTTACTCTTCCACTTGGTGACATGTTCCTTTATCATGATGGACATGGACACGGTAGTTACTTAGAGTTGATCCCACATACAGCATCCTGCTCACTACTAGAACACCAAATGTGTTTTAATCCGCAGCTGAAAATAGTCCCCAACAAATACACGATTAACTTCTGTTTGAGAAACGTTTGCTGAAAACTACAATGCCCAGCTGTTTTAGGAAATGTCTTTTTAAAAAAAAGCTAAAATTTGTGACCTGTTTTTAAAATATTTACACTATTTTATTTACGAAATAAAGAAACAAGCCACATCATATATCATTTAATATAGTTGTGTTAAGTGTTAATGAAAAGAAGACTAAAGAATAATGTTTTTTCTTGTCAGTGTAATGCAATGAAACACACTGATTTTTGCAAACTGCTTCTAGAGTAATTTCTAGAGTTTCTTGCAACTGATTTCAGCTGGATAGGCAAGTAAAACTCCAGCAAGTTTGTCTTGCACTTGCAAAAGATTGAAAGGAAAAGAAAACTGATGAAATGCCCTTTAAAATTAATTTTATGTCCTGATTTCATACAACAAACTACTTGAATACAGTATATACCATACTTACATTCGTAAAGTATACTTTGTATTGGTAGTTACTGTACAAGAGCATACCCTACTGTTTTAACAGGAAATGATACAATAGGTGCACAATCATCATCATCATCATCATCATCATCATCATCATCGACAATTAAACTGCAGCTTCAGAGCTGCCAATTAAACTTCATAAATAAAAACAAAATGGTTTTCCAAATGTACTTTTTTTTTTTTAAGATCTTTCGGGAGCAAGCTCACATTTCTTTAAATTTAAATTTTAACCACCCCCTTTCCTTTGTACATTGCATTGTGGGAGAATATTTTACATCAACAGCATACAAAAAATAAAATCAAGCATATTTTACTGGGTATATTTAATTTTGAAATCTCAAATTATGAGAGCAACTTAGTGTAGTTTTGGAACTGGCACACAGTTTAAAGGGATAGTGTAAGTGTTTTGAAATGGTTGTATGAGGTACTTATCCATAGTCAGAGTATTACCAGCAGTAGATGAAGGCCGGCGTGTCCCCAGTCTGGAGAAACAGACAGAAGTTACTGCATGGAAGCAAAGCAATGTACAGCTGTGGACGGAGCCGACAGCAAAACATGTTTTTGCCACCTGAAGTAAATCAATATGTGTTGTTTAGAAGAGCTGTTCAGCTGTTATCCATGGTCTCGTCAAAGCCACCAGACTCCATTGAAAAAAATCTGCAACTTCACCTCGTAGAACAAGAGTTGCTGGTCTACCACTGCCTCCTGTCCAAAAGGATTAGGATAGGAAAGCCCTCTGCTGATGAGAAATCAGGGATTGGTGTTTTGGCATTGAAATTGAACCTGGGGTTCAACTGTAATTATTTAAAGTCTGAGTCTCTGTCCGCTCACTTTGTTATGAGCTGTATCTGTCCATGTTTAAGGAGGCGTTCTCTGTCTCCATTCAGAGGACGATTTGTAGCGATGGTTACATGGGGGCGTCTTTGTTTTTCCTTGAATGGGCTCCTACATTGAGAACAATATAATTAGCTGTTGTCTCATGGAGGAAGTGTGGTTAGTTGTTTTCCTCACAGAGCTGCAACCATGAAGTGAAAAATGTTTTTATAATTTATGTGGAATATTGCAGATAGTTTCACACATCAAGCAGTATATCTCTTAACACACTTTTTTCATGTCGACAAGTATTGCAGCCTAATTAAATATCAAGAAAGTGGTCATAAGTCATCACCTTTAATAGACGGTGGGAAGATAATCTTTTTAATACTTAAATTTTTTTGCTTCCTTTGCCATAAACAAGATGACTTGTAAGTTATTCTTAAACATTTCCAAGACAAATGGCTCTAAATGATGGTGTGAGAAGGCGTGAACATGCTGTTGGTGTCTGAAATATGTATTGTTTTTTGTCTTCCACACTCCACATTCCTTGTAAAAAGTTTATTATGTGGCTTCGAGGCAGGTCCCAACAGACACTTGACGGTATAAAAGCTGGATCTCTAAACTAAAACATCAGCTCTGACGCAGGACTGATACTCAGAGGATGGATGTCGATGGAGGAGCTGTAGTCTTCTGCTCTGCTTAGAAAGTTAGAAAGAAAGACTAGTTTATCAGTTGAAAACGGACGGAAAAAGACCCAAACCTGAAAATGGAATACAGGTTGGAGTTAATGGTGTTTCTTGTTCTGCTGACAGCAGCTTCATCCGTCGCCCTGAGCAGAGAAGAGTTTACAGAAGCGGTGGTAAGAAAATGTAGTAAAATGACGTTGGTATCATGTGGTACCTCTGGGTTGTCCGTTAATGTGGAAAAAAAAAAGGGATAAATGGGATTGACAGTTAGCACCTGGCAACAGTTTATTGTATAAAGCTGCCTATAACACTGATTGTGATTATGGATTATTATAATCAAATTGACTTGTTTCGAAAATTAAACTGTAAATTATTTTTGTTTTACAAAAAGAGGAAGAAATGCTTTCATTTGTAAGACATTTCAAATCCTTGTTGCTTTTTTATTAGGATGATTCAAATCCATTAAAACTAGTTATTATTTTTCTGGGAGTTAAAGGGTAAGGTAGGTATTTTTCAACCCCACTTTCCCAAAGCAGTTTTAGTGGACAAACATGTCAGTGCCAGCTTGCCCCAATAGGATTACATATACAGCACTCTCCCTCAATACTGGACCAGTTTCAGAAATTGTTGTCCCTATTAGTCAGTTAAACATAAAAACAAGGGAAAATAGGGTCCAGGTTGAAAAATACTAGTTACCCTGAGTTGTAGATAAGATAAGCTGTGGTTTATGTGGTGTAGCTGATAACACCCACTGGTGCGCTTTCTTTAGGCGTATTTAAGGAAGTATGGCTATCTGCACATCCCACTGGACGGTAAAGGCCAAAACCATCCACCTGAGGAGATAGTGGAAGCCCTGAGGTGACCATATTTCATCCATTTTAAGTATTTGTGAAGATATTTTACATTTTTTCCCTCTTTAACTTCACGCCAGGTTTGTTTGTTTATTTCTTTTTTTTGAATGTCAGAATCTTTCAGAAAGCCACAAACCTGCAGGTATCAGGAAAACTAGATTCAGCCACTCTGGCGATGATGAACAAACCACGATGTGGACTGGAAGACTCTTTCAGTGACATATCTCTTAAATATCGAGTCATGGGTGGGTAACTATATTTAAATTCTGATGGTTACTGCAGTATTGCTTGATGAATGCGTATAAAAAGTAATATTAAATGTTTCCTAATTGAACAGGTTACTGGAAGAAGAAGATGCTTACCTACCGCATTTATAATTACACCCCTGACTTGGGTCAGGCAAAGACCCGTTCGGCCATCCAGAGTGCATTTAAGTACTGGAGCGACGTGTCACCTTTAAGGTTCAAGGAGCTGCAGGGAGGACGAGCAGACATCAAAATCTCCTTCCACAGAAAAGACAAGACATGTTCAGTTCCCTTTGATGGACGAGGTAGGAGCTCTGAATGTCTCAGAGAAGCCGACCACCTAATTCAACTGTTATCGGACTATTAAATGCCCCTTATCAATCACTGTAAGCCTCATAGATGTGGGTCAGTAGGGGCCTACTGTGCCTACTATATTGTAAAAATGAACAAAAACTTTACATTTTGAACACCAACAAGTGGCTTCTTTAGGTGGGAACCTTGGCATCCTGGGTGAAAGCCCTGTGTTTTGTGTCCCTTGCATCGTCTGCAGACTTTCACCTCATATGAAGTTTGACACTCACTGTACACTGTAATTTAGGTAATCATGAACCAGGAAACATAAAGAGCAGTGAATGCAGCATATGGATGAGGTCTTAGTGGATAGGTGGGTCAAAACATACCAGGCATTCACCCAAAAGACCAGCTTTTGTGTCAATGTTGATTCATTTATCACAGAACTTACATACTTATGTAGCAATAGTTATTTTTAGGAAACCACAACCTTTTCCTAAACCCAAGTAGTTTTGTTACCTAAACCTAACTAATTAGTTTTATTGCCTAAACCTAACTAAGTAGCTTTGTTATTTGAACCTAAGTAGTTTTGTTACCTAATCACAACTAAGTAGTTTTGTTGCTTAAACCTAAAGTAGTTATGTTACCTAAACCTAACTAAGTAGTGTTCTTGCCTAATCATTACTAAGTAGTTTCCTTGCCAAATCCTAACCAAGTCAACCTTTTCCTAAACCTAAGTAGTTTTGTTGTCTAAACCTAACTAAGTAGTTTTGTTGCCTAAATCTTACTAAGTAGTTTTATTGCCTACACCCAAGTAGTTTTCTTGCCTAATCCTAACCATGTTGACCTTTTCCCAGATCTAAATAAGTAGCTTTCTTTCCTAAACTTAATTAAACTAAACTTAATTATAAAAATGTTCATGCCTAAAGCTAACTAAGTGGTTTTCTTGCCTAACCCTTACTAGGTAGTTTCCTTGTCTAAGCCTAACCAAGTCAACCTTTTCCTAAACCTAACTAAATAGTTTTGTTGCCTAAAACTAAGGAAGATGTTTCCTGTGGAGACAGAAATTGACAGGTGTTACTGGACATTCACAGGAAAATGATTGAAAAGGGAAAAAAAAATTATAAGATAATTCATGAGATATCATGCAAACTGTTGCAATACTACAGCGCCTGACTTCCACCTGTCATCGTTACTACAGTCATTTGAAGTTGCTGTCGTCTTCCCTTCCTTTATACCTTCTTTTGGTGATCTACCTTCGATAACCTTAACCCTAAAAATGGCCTGATTGGCTGAACTGAGGAACTTTTGCTCTCAAATGAAGCAATGATTTTTCTTGCTTTGTTTTCAGGTCATGTTTTAGCCCACGCTGATGCCCCTGAGTCAGGCATGGTGCATTTTGACAGTGATGAAATGTGGACAGAGGGGAAGACCTCCGGCTCCAACCTGAGGATTGTTGCAGCCCACGAGATCGGCCACGCTCTCGGCCTGGGCCACTCGCAACATTACAGCGCACTGATGGGACCTGTTTACAACGGATACCGCTCCGACTTCAAACTGCATCCGGATGACATCCGAGGGATCCAAGCTTTATACGGTAATGTCAGAATTGAGTAAGAGTGTCAGAGTGATCTTTAAAGTATAATTCATGCATTATGCTGTGTTAACCCCTTTCAGGAAAGCCAGAGAAGTTTCCTCCATCCAGAAAGCCAAGTCATTCAGTGCCAGGACTTATACCAGATCCTTGCAAGGCCACTGTAGATGCAGTAATGTTGGGTATCTGATGCAGTCACACTGCACGCAATAAATAATACATGCCTCTCTATTTTGATATTCAATAATCCGGGAGATGTATCTACTTACAGCTGTGTTTTCTCCTGCATTGTGTCACTGCAGGTCCTTTGCATAAGACATATTTCTTTAGAGATCAGTACACGTGGACGCTGTCCAGCTCTGGCTACAGCACTCCCATCCTGATCACTGCACTGTGGAAAGGACTGCCAGGGAGCCTCAATGCAGCTGTTCACTCTCAGCGGACCGGCAAATCCTATTTTCTGAAAGGTGGATTAATTTTCTACTTTCAAAAAATTCTCACAAGGTCGTGATATGCAATTTTGGCAAGACATTAAAGGGTGACACATCATGAAAAACTCTTTCAGTGCTTGTGCTTATACATTTGGTTATCTCTAGCGCCTACCGACCCACAAACACTGAAAGAAGACAATCCAGTCAGTTTTTTGTGGGCTTTCCAGCTCAGAAAACATGTGATTCAACAAGTCATTCAGATGCAGCTCCCCTTCCTATGTCACATACAGGCTCATAAGAATATACTTCCCACAGCTTGTGAGCTACATTTGCAAAGGCGCTCCATATACTAAAAAGCCAATCAGAACAGACTGGGCTGCTGAGTGTTATAGACAGAGGGTGAATACCTACTACTATTCAGACAGAATAGTGTGTTTTTGGCTGGACTGTAAAGGGCCAGCCCTACAACATGGCTGAGTGTTTGAGTGTCTTCATTGGCCATTGCTCTTTCAAAATGAACAGGCAGGAATAGCCCTTGTTTATATTTTCATGGGTTTGTGTCAGTGGTTCCACTCACCTTGCTTCCCAGCACTGGGCGCTTGATGGGCTGCCTCTAGACACAAGGCACTCTGTACCTGATTGGTTAAATACTTTCCCTTATGGCAAAGACTATCAATATACATTCTTTGCTTGTGGACTACGGCTCCAGGCCTTCAACTGGAACCAACACGGTCGCTTGTTTGAAATATCACGGAAAAAATTGTTCACCTAAATGTTTCTGAAAATGTATTATGCAAGAAATAAGCCATGCAGATGCTGAATCTGTCTTTATTTTAGATCGACAGTGGTTAGTTTAAAAGTTTCTGGGGAGTTTCCAAAGGCAGCAAGTTGCGCTGGTCCAGACATCCCTGATTTGCATAAAGTAGCCTAGATCTCAACTTTATGCAAATGAGGAGCAGCCAATGTGACGCCCCGCCTCTCGAATCGTATCGCCACGCTACCAGAATGCATTGCACAGTGAATGGGAAGCATCAAAAGGACAAAGGCTGTCATATACCATTGATTTAACATTAAAGACGTGACCACTAAATATTTGGGTAACAACTAAGCCACAAATTCATGGACTGACAATACAAGCTCCAGCCATATACTCAGTTTTGAGTCTTGTTTAAAATCGTGTGAACATGTTAAGTGTGAACCAGGAAATGAGCATTAAACATTTTAAAATTACAGTGCTGAAAGAAAAGCTTTCTTCTCTCCAAATGTTCTTTCACAGAAGACAAAGTATGGAGATATTCAGGCTTCAAACTTGATCACGGCTTCCCCAAACGCTTGACCAATATCCCTGCTAACATTGACTCAGCCTTGTACTTCAGTAAGAACAGAAAAATTATCTTTTTCAAAGTAAGTACAAATAATTTCCTTCTATCTGTTTTGAGCTTTTTGTTGAATTACTCTTTCATTTTCCAGTGCATGATTTATTTGTTATTTCAGGGCTCGGGATACTGGCAGTGGGATGAAATTGGCCCCACAGACTTCAGTTCATATCCCAAACCTGTTGGACAACTCTTCCACGGGGCACCCAACTACATGGACGCTGCATTCACATGGACAGATGGACATATATACTTGTTTAAAGGCGGCTGGTACTGGCGCGTAAACCAGCACCACCGGTCAGTGGAGAGGGCTCTGAGCACCACCGCTTACTGGATGCAGTGTGACGACTGAGCCACCAGAGGACACCGAGGGGGCGACACAGACTTTATCCTGCACAATGATTGAGTGGAACAGCAGAGAAATGCTTATTTATTTTAACCCTGAATTCCTTGTGTGAGGAATTACTACTTTTTTGGAGGCAAAATCTGCATGAAATCAAAAACAGAATAAATATTTGCATGTTGTAATATTTTTTCTTTATATTATTAAAAAGTAGATATTTTTTCTCTCTTATTTGCTAATTGTTGCTTTAATGAACATTTATATAAGACTATACTCCCAAAACAAGTTTGTGTTATTCCTGTCACATCAGTGATTATTGGTTTGCTGTCCAACAATCCTCATTTTCATACTTAATTAAAATTAACTGTATATATTGAATTCATTGTTTATAAGCCATCACACGTCAAAGATTTACAACCCAGTCTACCCTTACAAAAAAAAGTATACTCCAAGTTTATTTTATGAAGTACACTTAAGTATAGTTCAAGTATATTCCCAAATATATGTTATATAATAAGCAAAGTAATATGTTTGTTGTATTTTGTACTGCAACTATAATATGAACTATGGTACAGGGGAACTTGTAGTTATACTTCTAGTTATATACTTGTAGGCACTTTAAAGTGTACTTTCAGTAAACTACCAGCTTAATAGTTTTTACTGCAAGTATACTTGAAAGTTTTCTTTAAGTTAACTTATAGTACTTAGCCAAATATACTTTTCTGTACTCAATAGTACCAAGTATACTTGCACTCTTCTGTATACTCGCCAAGTACACTTGGGCTTTTCTGTATACTTATCAGCAATAGCAAGTATACTTAAGTATAATTTTGTTCAGTATATCACACCAGTAAAGTGAAAGCATACTCTCTTATTCTTATTTATTCTTAGTTTAAAAGAAGTATTCCAACAGCACACTTGAATAAACTTTTTTGTATTTTGGTAAGGGTCATCTACCACATGGTTCATAGTATTTGGAGGATAAAAGATCAGTTGAAGGAAAACACCTCAACAGTGAAACACAAAGTGATTAAAACTGAGATAAAAGGAAGTGATGATGACTGTGTATTTTTTGTTGTCAGCATTCAGGGGTTTTATGCCTGAGCATGCATGTTGATGAGTATCTGATGAAGCTGTGTTCCTTCAGACTGAAAAGGCCGGCGAGGCGGCAGTCAGAGGCACCATGGAGCCTGTCTCAAAGTCAAAGTCAATCAGCGTATGTGTGATGGTGCTGATGCTACTGGTGGAGGAGCCGGTTCCCATCTGTCGCTCCTGAAGGCTCTGGAGGTAACTCTGAAAGGCAGGCAGGAGAAAGACAAGTTGTTATTGCATCAACTATCATTTTACGTGATAAGTCTTCATCTCATGCAAGTAGAGAGATTTGGGAAAATTAACTGATTGTCAAGAAGTGAAAGCTGAACACTTTATTTGAATCGGAGCCACTGACCGGCGCCAGGACGTCCCCGGCGTAGCGTTTCAGCGGTGGAGGCCTGCGCCGGCGATGTGGTTGAGGTCTTCGTCCTGGCTCTCTATAACTGTGCTTCTTGGCATGTTTCTTCTGGTTTTTGTGTGCAGCTGGGAAGCATCAATAAAGGATGAATATATGACATAACAGAAGGAGCTCATATCTAACACTAAAGCAGCAGTGGGTAGAAATGAAGCAAATATGATTAAAAAAAAGCTATTTTTATTTAATGGTCACTGTATCATGACAGTAGTGCATGAGACAGGAAATATGAAAGAAATCATGTGTCCTCCAGTGCTCCTAATGACATCTGCAAGATTTCACAGACCAGAGGAAAACAACCAATCAGAGCCGATCTGGAACCTGCCATCCACCTGCCAATCACTCATGAACTCTGATTAAATGTTAAAATTAGGCAGCACTGATCAAATATGGATCAATATTGTCACTGTAATGCCTATTTCTCTCGTCCGTTTTCAGGAAACATCTTGTAGTTACTATAGCTGTTAAATGAGAAGGTTTGAGAAAGTTATGTTGACACCAGTTGAGGAAATACCAAGCCCCGCCCAGCAGCTAGAGTACAGCCAATGTGAACACTCTCTCTGAAATGACCTGTGATTGGCCAAAGTCTCCTGCGCAAGACATTTTAAAGCCTTTAAACAGCCCTGAGGAGGTGCAGAAGTCTACTTTTCTCTCAGAACACTTGAATTACAAAATGCTGAAAGATTATTATCAAATTTTTGCCCTGTGATGCCAAAAACTTTCTGCCCACTGAAGCTTTAAAACAGCCTTGAATGAATCTGAAAGTGCAGTCTGAATTAAACTCACCCTCTGTGTGTGATACTCCTTTGGCAGTAAACCTCCATTGCACCAACACACCCATCAGTCCCATAACAGGCCATATCCCAGCGGTCGCCCAGTTAAACCAGCAGAGTGGACGTGGGGTGACTTGACAAAACATATCATACACTTGATCTGGCAGAGTAAACGTCCCCACCAGGTAATCCACACACAGCATCACAGTGGCAGCTCCAAACACAGACGTGTAGATGATGCTGAACAGTTTCTGCCACTGGAGTGTGAAGAGAGCAGCGACGACACTGGCGACCAGTACAACACCGAGAGGCACCCACACTGGGGTAAGGCTGTAAAACTGTCCGATCACCACCAAGATGGCGAGGGAGAGCAGACTCCCCAGTTGGAGGCCGCTAAGGAGGAGGCCCATTGTGGACACCAGCATGGTCATCAGCCCACAGAGCACACCCACGCCCAGGCCGATCCCCGCCTTTGTCTCCGACCCCAGCTCGGCGTCCAGCAGAGGCCCCTTGTGGTACAACAGAAGAACGGCTGCTGAACCAAACATGAAGCCAGAGAAGAACATGACCATCTTGAAGCAGCGGTATCCTGAAATGTAGAACAAAAATAAAATTAGACTTGATTTAAAAAAAAAAAGCCCTGTACCATCTCCTCATCCATGTATTCAAATAAAAGATACAGTACAACACAATAGAATAAATCTTTATTGTCCACCAGGGTGGAAATTTGTCTTTGGCTCACCAAACACAAGAAACAACAACATTAAAAACCAGACGTTAGCTAGCCGTTAGTGAAAAACAGATACAGAGACAGGTTATGTTGCACATTTAAACAATTCAAGTCAGCATCTGCCATGTTAGATCTGCTCAGTCACTTTGTTGAGTTAAGAGTATTGATGGCATTTGGGATGAAGGACTTTGAGGGAGGGCAGTGCTAACAAATGCACCACTGTGCAGGTGGTGCATTTGTTAGCACTGTCGCCTCACAGCAAGGGGGTCGCAGGTTGGAATCCGGCTTGGGGCTCCTCTGATGTTCTCCCTGTGTTAGCGTGAGCTTTCTCTGGTTTCCCCCCACAGTCCAAAGACATGCAGGTTAACGGTTGACTCTAAATTGCCCGTAGGTGTGAGTGTGAGTGTGAATGGTTGTCTGTCTCTATGTACTCTGCAACCGCTTATCCTATTCAGGGTCGCGATGGGCTGGAGGCAATCCCAGCTGACATTTGGGCAAAAGTGGGATCCACCCTGGACAGGTCGCCAGCCTATCAGAAAGCTGACACGTAGAGACAGACAACCATTCGCGCTCATAGGAGTACCGGAGAAAACCCACGTCCTTCAGCAAATTATTTTGTATTTGGTCCGCTCTAATTTGTGCAGTGTGAAAGTGAACCAGACTAAATAGAAAATTAACCAAAAATATCAGTTTAACACATTTTCACTAGTACTTTTAAGCCCAACTGTTATTTTTTCCTAAACCTAACTTAGTGGTTTTGTTACCTAATCCTAAGCAAGGGTTTTTGTTGAATTCACACCATTAAGTGTTTACTATGACTGAGAAGTGACGCCGCAGGTTGTGACAAAGCGTCACTATGTGACAAGGGATAAGAACATGTTGGCATGATATGTCCACTTTAAACCCTACAAGCGTGTACTGTTGGTTTGATCCTGAATGTCCTCACAGGCCTACATGTAGCTGCTCAAACACTGAGGAACAGTTAACCTCTGCTGCAGTACTTTCTCTGGTTTCTTAACTGAAATTCACGGAGCTGTGTGGAAGACTGATGTTGATGAGCCAACATCTGTCATTAACATATTTAATGGGAGGAATATCAGAGCAACTGACAAACTACCTTCGCCTGCACCACTGAAACTCTTTTTTCTTCAAATGATTAATTATTTACAGTCTTAACATCCATTACAAGCAAGAGTTACTGGGAACGCAGACTTTGGCAGCATGTGTTTGCATAATGTCACATGTTTTAGGTCCATAGGACACACTTCTACTAATCAGTTTGTGTTTATAAGATTTGTGTCCACATATTTTCTCAGTGGAAGCAGAGAAAGCTATGTTGCCTCATATTGTTTTTTTGTTTTTGTTTTTTTGGGTGAGGGTTAATCTCCCTCTCAGCATCATTATTAATCACTACAAAATCTTACCAAGTAAATTTGTCTAATTACTAATCAAAAGATTATATAATAATAATAATATGAGACACAATCATCCAACAAGTAACATTTCAGTGAGATATAGGGGCTTGCTTTTAGACAATGCATATTGGATATCTTGTAAAGATATTACAGGCTTATTATGACACACACTTCCTAATACTAGTGAAATAGAGCTAAAATGAGTTTTCTCAGCCAATTTCAAAATCTGCTTTTTACCTTTAAAGTCCAAAATATTACATCTTATTTCAAAAAATCATACCAAGCAAATTTTCACTTGTTCTACTGGCAGCGGGCAACCTCAAGGTCCGAAATGTGAAGCCAAAGCTGAAGTGCCTTAAATCTGCATTCTTTCTAACAGCCAGCAGGGGGCGACTCCTCTGGTTGCTAAAAGAAGTCTGATTGTATAGAAGTCTATGAGAAAATGAGCCTACTTCTCACTTGATTTATTACCTCAGTAAACATTGTATACATGAATTTATAGTCTCAATCACTAGTTTCAAGTCTTCAATACAGCATGATATTCATTTATTAATAAAGGGATCATTTCTTAATAAAGGGATTAATAAAGGTTCATCTTATCTTATCTTATCTTATCTTATCATTTAGTAAATTATGGTCCCATTTAGAGTCAAACAGACCATAAAGCAGGGGGTGCTTTAGGATGTGGCTACTCCGGTCTGGGAGTTGTCCGTGTTTTTATCCTACAACTTTAACCCTTTTACAGTGTGTTTTTAGATCATGAAAGTTAAACTTATTCAGTGTTTGGACGTATTTAGCACCACCCTCTTTTGTCACCCCTGCCTGCAAAAGACCAACATGGTGATTCAAGATGTTTCTAAGACTTGAACTCTGTATTTTGGCTATCTCCATTTTGATATTTGGCCATCGCAATGTTGTGTTTTTGCAACCATAGGTGACACAAGATGGTGGAGATAAATATAACCCAATACCGAATGAGATATTTTTAGGCGACTGAAATGTTAATATTGACTTTCATGAACTGAGAACACACTGTGAAAGGGTTAAAGTTGTAAGATGAAAACAAAGACAACTCCCAGACCGTGCTAGCGACCTGTCAATCACAATGTCGCCACACCCTGAAGCATATCCTGCTTTATGGTCTATTTGACTCCAAATGAGACCATAATTTACTAAATGAACATCATGGTGTATTGAAGAAGACTTGAAACGCAAAAAAATCAGCCTTTTTTGCAACCAGAGGAGTCGCCCTCTGTTGGCTGTTAGAAAGAATACAAGTTTAAGACACTTCAGCATTGGCTTCACTTTTCTGACCCGGAGTTGCCCACTGGCTTATTTTGAAGTGACTTTTTCTATAGTGTAACTACCTGTAACATAGAAAATACAACATCACTGTCAGAAGTAACATGACCTTTTCTCCAACAGTGCAACAGGTGGCACTTCATTAATGCTGCCTGTGTGAAATTCAGACAGAGGACAACCCATCTGCTTAGTCCAGCTTTGTGCTTATCCACCCTAAAACCCGGCAGCATTCAGACATCTGCCACTGTGGGTTTAAGCCATCAGGTGAGCTAATGAAACATTTATACAAATGCAGTGACAGCACGGACATGTTGAACTTTTGGTAGCCTTGTCTTTACTGCTATACTTCATTCGATTTTAATATTAGCTCTGGTGTCATGAATACATACCGAAAAAGGTGTAGATGAGGCCGAATGAGAGGCAAATAGAGCAGACAATGGATGGGATGATTTCATACTTGATATTAATCTCAAGTGTACACATGTCCACCTCAGCTAAGCCAGCTTGTGGCTCCTCAGTAACATAGAGGGAAGTGACCGCCATCTTGGAGGATTTGTTTTACTTCTATTACTGTGTGCAGGTTGGTGTTTGTTCATTGACGGGGGGAAACGGGAACATCCTGCATGTGGCGTTCAGGGAAAGAGGAAGCTCCTGAATGAAGATCTTGAACTAAACTGCTTCCTGTTGTGCACCTGCAAAGAGAGGAAAGTGTTTTTTTAGCTTCCATGGCAACATATAAGTCAGCTTTTTCCACTTTATTTTTCCTGGCTGCTTGCTTTAGAGTTATTAATCATCAAGTCTTGTGAGCATCCTGTGGCGTAATCCTTAAAAACATTACTCTTAGGTTTTTTAATATGAGAGAATATGGCTCTTTCCCATGTACCAATTTCCCGTTCAGGAACCAGAGGGGGAAACTGAGGATCCCCTCTGAGTTTAACGTCTCTCTTTCCTGGTTCTTTTGTTCAAGAACAGGACGCAGATGAGGAAATGACCTTGTGGCTTTTGGTGCCATCGTCACACAGGTTTATTGTTCTGGGTACTCTGTCTAGTGAACGCTATAATACAACATATTCTAACACCTTAAGAAAGTATGTGGTGGAAAAAGTACACCAATCTAGTCCTGGATGTTAATTACTTTTAACATGTTTTTATTGTGAAACCCTTTGTAACTTTGTTTTTGAAAGGTGCCGTATAAATAAAGTTATTACTATTGTAATAATAATTATTATTATTGCTAGCAATAGCACGGTGTACAAATATGTTTTGCTTTTGAAATTGTAGTTACATAAAACTAAATTTTAACACAGGGCTGCACGGTGGTGTAGTGGTTAGCGCTGTCGCCTCTCAGCAAGAGGGTCGCAGGTTCGATTCCGGCATGGGGCATGGGGCTGTGGAGTTTGTATGTTCTCCCCGTGTAAGCGTGGGTTTTCTCCGGGTACTCCGACTTCCTCCCACAGTCCAAAAACATGCATTTGAGGTTAATTGATGACTCTAAATGTCCTGTAGGTGTGGATGTGAGTGTAAATGGTTGTCTGTCTATATGTTGTCTGTCTCTATGTGCCCTGCGATGGACTAGCGACCTGTCCAGGGTGAACCCCGCCTTCGCCCAATGCTAGCTAGGATCGGCTCCACCCCCCCGCGACCCCTAATGGGATATGCGGTTGATGATGAATGAATGAATAAATATTATAATATTATATTAAAATACCAGAAATAAAGTACTCATTTTGCAAAATAGTTTATTTTCAAAATAGTTTATTTTGCAAAATAGTTTATTTCAGAATAATATAATATTATTAGATTATAATTACTGATTGTGACAGCTGGTGAAGATAATTTTAATTATGCTGGGTAGTTTATGAATATGAAGTGTTTTCTTATATTAACATAGAACCTGGAATTAAATTCCACCATTAGGGTGCATCATGTATGAACTGAAATAAATCTATATGAAACGTGTGTTTTAACTAAATGACTGAGATGAAATGAAAATCTAAAAGTGTGACTCACGTTTACACACTCCTCCTGTGTTGGCTCATAGCGTCTAGCTTCAGTGTAACGCTGTAAGGACCTTATCAGATCTCACAGTCAGCAAATAAGATTAGAGGAGCTTTAGCAGGTGAGTGATCCTCCTGTCTGTTTATCTCAACTCGTGCGTCCTCTTGTAAAGGTGAGCGTGAAACACCAAAACACTTACACTTTCTAACAGCTTCCAAGTAAAACAAAAATAACTGATTGCTCCGTGGAGGATGTTTTTGTTATTGCTGTCACTTCTTGCTGCAGTAAGTTACTGTCAGTATCTACAAGCTCAAAGAATTTCACAACAAATATGTTAATCAAAGTATGAAATGAAGAAGCAATACTTCAGTGGCCTACCTGGAATGAGGCATATCCTCACAGAGTAAATGTGAGCATCAACAGAGAAACAAAATCTTCAGAGGTAGTTTGTCAAGTTGATGTAAAGCCAACAGGGAGGGAGCTGTCAGGAGTCTGTTGTTCCCTCTGTGAGCTGTGAGACTGAGCGTCCGACCTGCGCTCATGTGAACAGCTGACTCTGAGAGGGAGGCCATCTGCTCCCAGCAACAGTGGGCGGCTGCTGTTGCTGCCAAGTCCAAGTCCAGCTCTCGCTACCCGTGATCCTACTGAAGCCTCTACTTTGTGTCTGCATCGTCACGTCAGAGCTTTATTCCACGCCATATGACACCTTTAACTAATGTTAAAGGTGGCTTCAGGTAAAGGGGATATTGACTCCGTACATGCTGTTTCTTGTGGGACATTCAAAATCTCAGGTGAATAAGGTATATTTTTAACTGATAGATATCAGCACGAAACTTCCCAAGTTGATTACACTACATTACGGATATTAGGTTTTGTATTACAAGTCTTCTGAAATGTTATTTAAATTATTACTATTATGTTATTGTGCTTTTTCCCTTCCCTTTCGTGAGTTATATAGCTTTTTGTGCATATAAAGGCCCAGACAAAACCCGTCAACCCAACATCAAAGAACTTGCAGCAACAGGCCAGTTGTTGCGATGCCTCACGTCACCTTTTTCTTGGCCAAATAGTTGCACTTGAACACATTGCAAAGACTACAGCCAACAGCCAACTACCACGTGCGTTCTGTGCCTGCACGAGATGAGATAACTCTCCCTGCCAGCAGGTGGTGATAGTCTGTAGTCATCATTTAATAAGAGAAACCGGAAGACAGAGGACAACCATTTTCACATCACTCTCACTCACCATTTAGCTTCATTCCAGATGGCCATGTTGTTGTGAAAGTATCTTTGTGTCGGAGTGACCAGGGGCTCTCGCCTCACAGCAAGAGGGTTGCAGGTTGAAATCCCGCTTGGGGCCCTTCTGTGTGGAGTTTGCATGTTCTCCCCGTGTTAGTGTGGGTTTTCTCTGGGTTCGGTCTGGACTCTAAATTGTCCATAGGTGTGAATGTGAGCATGCATGGTTGTGTGTCTCTATGTGCCCTGTGATGGACTGGTGACCAGTCCAGGGTGTACCTCGGCTCCAGCCCCCCCGCAACCTTTAACGGTATAAGCGGTTGAAGATGGATGGAGTGATCAGAAGAGAGGAAGATGAAAAAGGGTGTTTTTCTTCATAACTTTACTCTTCTTTTCTCTTCTCATGCACTGATTTGTAGCTGAACAACCAATCAGAGTGATTTCTCTCACAGACAGGTGCAGCTTCCTGATCAGCGGCTGAAAAAACTGATGCTGCAGGGCACGCTGCATAAACTAGGCCGACAGACGTGCACCAAACTGTCCAACGAATGACTGCGGTGTGTCCAGGCCCTAAAAGGTCTGCAAGGTTACAAAGCCTAAAGTCCACACTGAAGGGAGTTACTCTCCCCCACAGAAACACTGCTGCTGAACTGCCTGAAACGCCTCCCTTGAAGTCCCGCCTTGGTAATGTCACCAAGTAACACGTTTGCATACCTGCCTAGCAACTTGTTCGACATGCCCTTAAACAAAGCTAGTGAGAGTGGAGCTGGATCAGAGTCCAAAGACTTTGGTTTGGTTGACCAATTACCAGAGTGACCAATCAGAGCAGACTGGGCATTTTGGGAGGGAGAGGGCAGGAGGTCAAACAGAACGTTTCAGAAAGAGGTGCTGCAGCACAACCAGTATGAGAAAAAATAGTTTTTGAACATTAATGCATGTAAACATGTTCTAGTAGAAAGCACAAACCTGTGAAAAGCATAACAGGTTTTGTTTAAGTATGCAAATGAGTCATTATCTTATTAAATATGCACTAATTTGCTTAGATTTCCAGAATAGAAATCTGAACGTTGGATAAAGTCAGGCTCAAAATTCTTGTTTCAATTTGTTGACATATTAGAGTCAAAGGTTTTAACAAAGAGAATGTTTTATATTTATTTTTATCACTCCATTAATCAGAAAAAAACGTCTGCAGCCATTAAAAAATCTATTATTGACATGTTTTCAGGAATAAAATGTTATATAAATCAGGCTATGAATTATGAACAAACCCCTGTGTGAAAACCTGCAGAATTTAGACAGGAATGAAAGTGGAAAGTTTGGTGATTGTAAATGTTACTGAAGTGGCGATTTCATGCTTAAAGCCTGAGAGAAGGTCATGGGCATATTTAACAATAAATCCAGGCTGTTGATGCAAATGACAAAGAGAAGTAGCGCCCCCTGGGTGACATCAGCTAAAATTGTCATTACCATTTCCTACAATCACTGAAGATGGGTGTTTGTATCTGTTTTTTCCATCATCAACCGTCATGAGCTTGCGGGTGTCAGCAGCAACACTAGTAGGTTCCCTGAATGAGACAGAGGTTGTCAAGATATTTTCTAAAATAATTTTAAGAGGTTGGCCTTTATATTTTGATGTCTTTTTGTATTGATTTCTAATCACAGTGTGCAGCAGTGACCACAGAGTCTTCGCTGTCCGCTGTTGTTCTGCACTGAGGCCACACACAGCCTACTACTACTATACTGCTTCTCTGGGGCTTTTTCCTTGTGTACAATTTCACTCCCATCCAGTGGTGATTTCAGACTCTTTTTAGGGTGCTGAAGCACATCTAAATTTCATCTCAGCACCCCTAACAAAATAATTCCAGCCAGACTAGCCAGCCAGACTAGTCAGCGATTCCAGCCAACATTACTGTCTTTAAGATGCTGTAAGGCTCAGTCTTAAGATGCAGGTATCAGATGGAAACTAGAAAACCAAAGGAATCCATTGGGGCCAACATTGTCATGCCCTGGGAGCTAAATGAGGCTCAGAAGTTGGGCTGAATTTTGAAGAAGGAAAACTGGCATGGTGATTTTTAAAGGGGTCCCCTGACCTCTGACCTCAAGATATTGAGGTTTGTGAATTTAAAGTATGAGGCAGGCTTTGACTGACAGTAACAACGGGTAATGTGGTGGGTAGTAAATAAGTGCATTTACTCTTTGATTGCACTTTATTTGTGTATTTGTCAGTAAATGCTGCTTTATACTTCTATTCCACTACATTCCACTACTTTACTAGTAGTAGTACCACAGTATACAGTACTAATTAAGAACCTTTACTTCAGTAAAAGTAGTTCTTCCACCACTGATGGACAATGATTGATAATAAAGACAGTAAGTGTTCAAATCATGCAGGATTATTATGACTGTGAGTTTCAGTGTCGTACTTTAGCTGGAGGAACCAGATGTTCACCACTGCATGATACAACAGCTTTCATTATGGATGCCCCAAAAGAGATTTTCAGCCTCTAGGGGGCAGTAAGATCCCAAAATAAAATCACAACATCATGCTTTGAGGTACCTGTAGACTTCTGACAGAAACAGAGCTGCCCACAGTTTTATATGTACCAGTATTGTTTTAGTTTTATCATTAAAGGGGCACTGCAGTAATTTTATATGCACTTACGTAAAGTAGGTTAACACAAACAATGGTTAATATTTGACTGGAACACTGGATCCAACATTTTAAATTATGGATAGTAATAACTGAGTAGTGTTTTTCATTAGACCATCACTGACTCATAATCCAACCATGATGGCTTCACTATGACACCATCAGGGTTGAGACATATGCTGCAATCCATTGTACTTGGAACTTGGAAAAACAACAACAATAACAACAATAATAACAACAACAACAACAACAACGACAACAACAACAACAAACCTGGGCAAGATTTATCTAGCCCGAGTTCGCCAACATAAGCATACCTGACCTCACGGCAACATGTCATCACACATAGCGAAGTATCTTTTCATCTTTTCTGCTTTACGCTGTGTCATACAGTGATTGTGTTGTGAAACATGCCGTAACAATGTTGTAGCTGCTATTTCCATTTACATTCAGTCTTTGCGAGCATGCAGTTCTAGTCTACTTCCAGCAGATCCTTAAAATGTCATAAATGAGATTTTCAGAAATGTTTTCCCACAAGATTTATGTTTTTATTCAAATTTGGTTAATTTATGTGCCATTTCTCATCACTAATTGTGCTGTGATAATTGATTTAGGTCCTTTAGGTGTTTGTGAGGCTCAGACACTTGCCATGCTAACGATCAGTTTGCATGATCAACTTCCAAACTGTAATGGATTCCAGCGCAAGGTCATTATACATCCGTTTACATAGGCGGAGTAGGACTAATCTGATCTTCATGTGTAAAATCAGTGAAGTGCCCCTTAAAGCTCCAATAGCAGAGCTTTCATATTACCAAGAGTCGTTTGATTTAGTGATATTAAGCAACAGTCAACCAATTAGCATATTGTTATCAGCTCTACTTACCTTCGTCTAATTTACTTATCTATTTTATGAATTATTGAATATGCTGTAATAAAAAATAAACTTTGTGTATTGGTTGCATCTTGAACCTCATCCAGCAGTGATGTCACGGGGTCCTGGACGACACCTTTACATCACTGCAGTGAGGTAAAAGGTTAAACGACTGAAGGTCAGTAAAATCAAGTGCAGCTACTCTTTTTTCTGTTTTGTTTGTATTTTGATTGTATTGTTTGTATTTAAAATCAAAGGCCTGTTTTCATGCTATTGCATTAGAAGTTTCATTTTTCTCATGTGCTGTACGTACATTTTCTCTATATGAAAAGCTCTCTTTCCCTTTGTTGGCTAAATCTGTCATGTTTGAATCATATTGATGGTTTTCAGTGTGTAAATAAATAATTGAATAAAGTGAAACAATGGGAACATCCCTTATCAAGACAAAACGAGCACAGGATCTTGGGGTTTGGGGATCTCTCTAGGACTTCACATGGTGCTTGAGAACAATGTAAAGAATACGTTATAGAAATATTTATGAAACAATCATCACTTCTTCCCAATTATCAGCTTTCACATTTTGTAAACTTTGACCCAGATAATTGTGTCTCTCCAATCTATCAGCATGCATAAATGTTGAATTTTTAATAGATATGTCTTAACATGATAAATGTACAGTTGCATACAGAATAGTAGGTGGATGTATTGTGTTTGACAGATGTATCGCTGGCTTCATCTCATGCTCAATGCACAGAAAAGAATCTCCAAGAATAGCAAACCACCCTAGATAGAGAAGTAGGACGTGTGGTGGTGTGATTCTACAAAGGATCATGCTTCCTCCTTCATTTTCTGCAAGGCCCTCATTTCATATTACGCATGGACAAATGGGATATTCTATGCTGTTACCTTGGAAACAGGCATGTATCTGGTCCCTGTGTTGCGAAGCAGGAGAAAACCATCCTTTATGTGCGTTGTAATGGCAGAAAAGCAGCATGACTCTAATGTGCTCTAATGTGTAATTTCTGTTTCGCTGCAGAGGGGATTCTCAGTGGATACGAGCAAAAAGCCTCAAACTGAATCAGTCAAACATAGTAACCTGTTCATGATGATTCAGAGGGACCCTCAGTACAGCACCCAAGGCTTCAGGAGTGACTGGGCAGAAGTCTTAATGGGTTAGACAACTGATTTAGTGTCATACTTCATCCATCTTGGCAGAATGATGGAGCACACTTCTTTACATTTTATTCTGGATGAGTTTCTTTCATTTAGGCTCCATATTCTGCAACTTCTCTGAGACCTGGACAGAAAATGACTATGCTTTAAAGGGTGACTTTGGTATTTTTCAACCTGGACCCTATTTCCCCCTGTTTTTGAGTCTAACTCATGAACAGAGACAACAATTACTGTCAGTATTGTGGGCTCAGCGGCTGCAATATGGGGCTATTGGAACAAGCTGGCACCATCATTTACGGTAGAAACGTGAGCTCCAGCTGGGCAGAGTTTGGTGTCATCTAAAAGACTTTCAATGTCATGGATAATTTTGCAACAAGGTCTCATCCCAACTTGTCACATATTTCCATTTGTCACGCCCCTTGGCATTACTTTATTTTCAGCATTAACACCACTATAGTTACCCTTGATGTCACTTTAACTTTAGGCAACAAAACCACTTTGTTAGGTTTAGGAAAGAACCACATGGTTGGGCTAAAACTATTATGTTTGTACAGTGAAAATGACACTGAACGAACAGCTCCTTGTAACATGACACACGGGACAATGGAACAGCGGTTCTCTGGATGAAAGCCCTGTGTTTGTTGGACCCATCTGGGCAGACGAAAAGGCATCTCTTTCATTCTTTATAATAGCACTATAATAACATGCACAAAAAAGACTTGAGGCCCATGGATGTATAAAGAGAACTGGAGTACTACAGCATCCTCCTAACTCCTGTTAATTTCTATGAGAGTTAATCAGTGGCACATGAAACATTAATGGCTCAGTTGCAGAGTGATAAAGTACCTGGGTCTTCGGGCGATCATTGGGCCCATACAGCAAACGCAGTAGCGTTTCCTTTAACTCCGCCTCACCAACCCTCTCTCTAGCCTCGGTCTGGGTCTCATTCACATGAATGGAGGGAGGGAAATAACTCTAGATTCAGCTATTAGTGCATTTTACAACTTTTAGGACTTAATGATTCAAATAAGAGCTATTCAAGTGTTTGTACTGGGAAGTTGTTTTACCTAAAAAGAACAAAAGAATTACTGACGTCTCTATCCAAATGTAAGTCTATGGGAAAGTCTTTTTGGGCCCAAAACATTTGGCCACTCAGAAAATTTGCCTCAAAGCCCAGCACTTTTCCCGGGGGCTTGGGTAGAGTTGCCTAAACATTACACTGAACATAACTAAACATTAGCATGTTAGCATTATCACTCCTGCATTCAAAATCTTACTTAAGTAAAAATAAGTAGGTAATGTATTATTGTCAATGTATAGTTGTCAGTATTAATGCCAAAATGTGCCAAGTACCAAAAGTAGAAATTCTCAGAGTGACTCCTTTTATAGTTTAAAGGTGGTAAATTTGGGACTGAGAGCATTTCTGTTGCCCTTCGATGGTTCTCAACATGGTGCAACTTATAGCTAATGGTGCTCATGGTGCAAGCAACGGAGATATTGACAGACAGAGCTAACATTGTTCACCTAACAGGCGGGTGTGGTGGTGACTTCATTCTCTGCTCAGGGAGACATTTCTCCTCTATATATAGCAAAAAGCTGTTTGCTTCTATATTAATGTTCTGAATATTGAATTTAGCACTATCAAAGTATCCCATCTTTTATTATAATGATTAATAACATAATTATTGATACTTAACATTTAAACAGCATGTTAATGCGGAACTCTGATCTACATCTATAAATAATGTTTTATACGATGATTGTATGCTTTATTTGTAAAATATAAATTTGTAAAGCAAGACTGTTGCTGTTAAGTAAAAGTAGTGGTACAGTAGTACATTTCCTGTAGTGCAGTAGAGATAGCATAAAAATAAAGTAGGCTACCGCAACCCCAAAGTTGTTCTCAAGCACAGTAGCCTACTACTACTTAGTACTACTACTAAGTACTTAGTGGCTTTCAACCACAGGATTTGAGGCATATTTAGGGTTACTAATGTACAGTATGTTGTTTGTGTTTGTGTGTGCTGCCTATCTTGAAACACTCAGTGATGATCTCCTGGTTAAAAAATTGTAATTTATAAATATCCCACATCATCATCATAATCATTATTCTCATCTTCCTCTCCTCCTCATCATCAAAAGCAGCCTCATTCAAATTCATCACAGATACTTTAAAAAGAAGACACCCAACAGCCGTCGTTATATTAATATATGTTTAATTCTTCTCCATTTTTATTATCATTATGTTTTATTTTCATATTTGCAAATCTTACAGGTCCTTTGTGCATGGACCTATCATCACGGCACACACATTGGCACAACAAGATTGTTCAGAAATAGATAAATTCTAATCACACTTTAATAGCACACAATTTCATGACTTTTGCAAGGACTTGGGAAAGACATAACAATAACAAATTTGATCTTTTTTTTTTTCGTCTACTGAAATCAGAATTTGCAGGATGATGTGCCAAAAATTAAACATAATAGTAACATGGACATTCTCAATTCTCAAACAAACAAAGCATAAATAAAAAGGAAATTAAAAACAAGAGATATAACCATAAGATGTGCAGCAGTTGAATAGAGCTCTGATGAATGTGATGAGTTTTGCCATAAAGGTGCCTTTAAAGCACAACACTTCCCCTAACATGAAATAAAATAATCTCTGTCTTTAAATAAGAAACTGCTGACAATATAAAAATACATGGCATTGTACTGTAGTTCATTAAATAAACCAACAATTCATATATAAAATATTATATTGACGTGTATAAAAATATGCCTTACAACTTTTTGAAAAGGGTAACAGCCGTAAGCTTTTTGTCTGCCACTTCAGAACACACAGTCGACCACAAAAATCCAACATATGTACAAACAATCAACTAATAAGCAGTCAGAACGCCATTTTGACAAATAAAATGAACAGAAGCATCCAGGATCGTATTCATATGACTATTTTTTTCTGACTTGACATATATATAAGATACTGTAAGATTCAAGCAGTACTTGATGGAAACACATACTCAAAAATAAATTAATAGAAAAGAAATATTCTGTCAATTAGGTATGTTGATATCAGTGTATCTTTGGAGAGAGGGAGAGAGGACGGTGAGGGAGACACATTTTTCAAACATTTGTGTCACATCACCTGCGTTAACAGTATTTCAGCCCACTGAGATCAGAACAAACACAGGCAGTGTCAGCTATCCTAAAGTAAAAAGTAAAATAAAAATCTACCAGAAAGCCAGGACAAGAGCCAGGGAATATGGAGATCATTCGGACTAACACCGCTTGGATCACTGAGGCAGTTCACGGAGCATAAATGTGAGCATGCAGCATGTCGCCAGACGACGCAGAGGACGTTGCTGCAACTGTTGAACATTCAGGCAGATGTTATTGTTGCTGTTGCTGGACTGTAAGAGTGTGTGTCTTGCTTCTAGAGAGGACATGAATGTTAACTGGTGTGTATTTTCCATAGGAAGTGGTTTATCCCTGCTACCTCCTGTCCAGGCAGTGTCTAGCACATGCTAAAGCCACCCCCTCTCCCTGCGCTCCTGCTCCTCCACCACCACCTCCTCTTCCTCCTCATCCTCCTCCTCCTCCTCCACCTTCTCCTCTTCCTCCAGGCTCAGAGCAATAGGACAGACCCATCCCTCACTCCCCATCACATGGTAAAGTACCATCTTCGCTGGCACGTGATGGCACAGGCATGCCGAGTTCATCCACGCACCAGCAGTGGCCACGCTGCATGCCCTTGGAGGAGCGGCACTGTGTGAGATTAAGAAACAGAGAGGGAGATTTTGAAATGGAAGGGGGGCGGAGATTGAGTGGGAGAGTGGGGGAAAGGTGGCGAGAGAGGGAGAGAGAGAAAATGATATGTCATCATAGCGCAGTACTGATTCTCTGAGCTCACAGCTGAGAGGCTCAGAGAGAGGGAGAGAGAAGTGTCAGTTATTCTCAGCCCCATATGGTCACAGACAAATCTGTGGATGCACTGAAAAGAAAGCTGCAGTGGAGTGCAGCAAAGACACATTTTCACATCACATAAAGTTCCCATCATGATGTTTCAGGTACCTGCTTTTTTCTGTAGAAGCCACGGGTGTCACAGTTGGGTATATAGATGTCACGGTCAGACTGGAAGATTGTCAGCTCGAGACCCCTCAGGACACTATTGAGCAGCTTGCGGCAGGGCGCCTGAAAACAGCAACGCAGAGTGTGACTTCAAACATCACCAGAGGACCTGTCTTCATCTAAAGAGTAGCAGTAGCAAGCTGCTATCTCCCCTCAGGTGATTGTCTTGGCAGAAATCCTCTTTGATCACAACACATGTCGATGTGAATCACAAAGGAATTCGCCACAGTGATGCAGCATTAGAGCCAGAAGCAGAGAATATGTATATTTGTATCAGATGTCACATATTGTATAACATTATATAACCATATTGTTACACAATGCTTTAGCTTTTCAGGTCACTGAATGGTATTAAGTGACTGTGCGTTTTTTTTTTGTGTCACTTTGTGAAATTAATCAGCGTCAGCGCCATCGATTTTATGAGTATTGTTGTTCCCATGATGATACACATATTAGTCCAAATGCTGCAGCTTGCAAAGTGATAAATCTGTGGCGACTGCGGCCGACTTGAAACTTTCCTGATTCACATCATGCTCAATTAGTTCTGCCGCATAGCAGCACACACATCATGCACCATAATGCATGGCTTCAGGGCAGTGTGTGTACATGCCACTGCAACACCCCAAACAGCAGAGAATCTATGGCAATAACTCTCTATAACATAATGCAGCTCGATGTGCAACCCTCTCCATCACATATGATGTGTATTAACGCAATCTTGTTATATAAAATGCTTTATACATCTCAGATTCTTGCTCACGCTCCATCAGCTTCACTCATTAAAGACTGTAAATTAAGAGCATGAACTTACTTTTTCAATGTCACCACTGTGTGAGGGATGGGGACCTGAGGGGAAACGACACACCGGCATGAGAATGTGACATTAACAACCATTGCAACCGTCAACATCAAACCACATCCAATGTCACATTTTACTATATGAGTTGCATGTATAATGTTTAGACATCTATCTTTGCATCTTTTTTTGCCCAAGACATTATTGAGCTGATGGGATCTATATCTGGGTTGGTCATTCAGTGAGAGACCTAATTTCCATCAGTATGCTTCCTTTTCAGATATTTCATCGCAGTATCCCAGTTTGAACAGTAGATGGAGATCACTGCAATAAAAAGCAGCTTGATCAGGATGTAGGTGACACTGTGACAGTTTCACATCCATTCTGAATTCTCTACAGAGAGGCTGACTTATCGGACAGATCACTGTCATGCACCCTGTCATTCAAATGCATGAAATATATAACACTGTACAGGTCATATAAACGCAGGGATATGCAGCTTCATTTATACACTGTTGCAACACCCCAAGACTAAATAAAAGCTCCTTGTTTTATGTGATTTCCCAAAATTTCTTATAAACAAATCACAGCCCTTTTACTATAATGATAAATGACATTTTATCACAGTGACTCCAGAGGCACTGCTGAGCAGTACTGTATGCTTGAGGTCTGCAAATTCATCTGTGGTGCACAAATGCATCCAGGCTTAAATGTCACACACTAATTGGCCTTTCTTTTTGTTGGCGAGTGACACAGCATCACACATGCAATTCACAGCAATACAGGAGGTAAATGTGTGGTGGATGTGCCACTGCACTGCTCGAGCTGTACCTGCAGTGTTCATGCATGTGTGCATGTAGGTGCATGCATGTACGTGTGCATACGTGATTTCATGCACGTGTGTGTGTGTGTGTGTGTGTGTGTGTGTGTGTGTGTGTGTGTGTGTACAGTATCTTACCTGTGGGGTGGGGCCTCTCAGTGGGACAAGTCCTGCTGTGCTTGGAGCAAATGCCCCTTCCCTGCAACAGAGCCTGGAGGGGGCTGTGCTCCCTTGGCGGGGGAACACAGCGGAGCCCCTTGGCACAGCTCAGGGTGTACACACCACAGGGCTCTCCCTGGGCCAACACTGATGTGCTGCCGGCAACATTATGGTCCCTGGGGGGCCGACCTGCCCCCAGTGGATCCCTGCAGGAGGGACAGACCTTGAAGGGGCCCAAGCGGTTTGCCCCGGTCCATGATCCGCAGTGTGCAATCAGCAACAAAACAACGGTTGTTAAGTTAGAAAGGATAGGCATTTTCTGTCCAGGTCTCAGGTTCTCCACTCTGTCACTCTCTGTCAGTTAAATGCGGCTGATGCTATTTCTGGATATATATTTCTCCCTCACTCTCTCTCTCTCCCTTTCTTTCCTCTTTCCTCAGTCTTCTTCCCGTTTCTATACAGTAGCTCTCCTTGGTGCTTTGCCGGTTGAGTCCCCTGCAGTGCCAGAGGAGACAAATGGAGATCGAGAGAGACACAGCAAAGCACCAGCTTTTAAAGATCTGAAAGGCGGTGATAGAGAGTGAGTGAGAGAGAGAGAGAGAGAGAGAGAGAGAGAGAGAGAGAGAGAGAGAGAGAGAGAGAGAGAGAGAGAGAGCAGTTATGACACCTTCAGGGGCTGGGACTCAGAGAGAGAGAGAGAGAGAGAGAGAGAGAGAGAGAGAGAGAGAGGGAGGGAGGGAGGTAGCAGGGAGGGACAGAGCAAGTGGGGGGTGGATTATGTTCCTTTCAGAAATTATCAAAATCTCTCCACCCTTTCCTGTTATATACATACATTCAATTCTCATGCCCAACATTACACAAAACAGTAGCAGTCATGTTCGGCTTTTTGCACTTTCTTTCCAGTGTCAGAGACCTTTGTGGAATAACATTTACCATGGTAACAAATACCAATGTATATGTGCCTCCATCAGCCTCACCACTGCAATGCCATTTGTGACAACAAATGCACAGCTGTGTGATTTCTCCCTCGCTTGGATTCAGAATATTTCCAGGATAAACACCTACAGCTTAGTATCTTTGTCAAATTACAGACACACAACTTTTGAGAATGTTGAATTTGTGAGTTGCATGCAAAATCAATCAAATGGGAAATACTTATGTAGCTGAAACCGTGCCTCAGCAAAATCAAAACACTGCTGAGTCAGATTTATATTGCATTGCCTCCACAAGAAGGCTGTTCCTGTCTTTAATAAACTTTTAGATTACCTTTCAGTGACTATCAGATATTAACTAATTTCATGGACTACTGTATGTAACATGTTGAAGTATGGGGGCAGTGAAGGATTTTGCTCACCAGTTGTTTGAATTGCAAGAGTAATCATCTGGATAATTAGTAGGAGGAGGAGGAGGTCTCACTTTTGCAGGAATGCACATCGACCAGCCTGAGCCAAACTGCTAATAATGCAATCCATCGCTCCACTCAGCCAGTTAGGATTTTCTACACGGGTGCCATCTTCAAAATTTCACTTGTGAGCAGAAAACACTTCATCTGTCGTATCTGCGCTGTTCTGTGAAGTATTCTGAGGAATACAAACAGGTTATTTATTGTGTTTAAGTTATGTTATACTCAAATATACGTATTTTACTTTTCTTTTACCAACTTTGCAACTATTGCAGCTCCTTCTCCAGCCTCCAGTTCTGAGTAGTTTATAAAGTCTGCACTTTCATGAGAGCTGTTTAGTGATTTAGTGATAAAATTTAGCTGTAAAAAGTCATCTATTATAACCACAATACAACTTAATTACATGTGAGCAAAGTATTTCAATAATTGTTCTACTTCTTGCCACTGAGTATCGATGCTCTATTATCTATACAGCACATTATGGCACTGCACGAACATATTGTATGAAAGTGAAAGCAAAGTCAAGGATCTGCACATGAAGATCACCGGTCGCGTGTTGAGGAATTCCTCTCTTATCTGGAGTCTCATTGTCTCCAGTGTTATCTGACATTGCTTTGCTGCAATGGGCGCTCTGTGGACAGATGCAACGTGAACATGACACCAAAGAAATGACAGAATTTGGATATTAATATAACAATGCTGACTTATAACGGTACCTCTAAAAAAAACAGGACATTTACATGCACACTCACTAAATGTGCTGTGTGCAGTTTGCCTGGCACTGTGTCATTTGCTCCAGCAGTAGCGGCGCAGATCTTAGCGCACACAGACATACCCAGTAAGCTGTACTTCCCACTGGAATGCAGGGCTACATGAGGCCAGTCTGCCTTGCCATCAGCAGCCTGTTGTTCTGATTAATCTTGGCAAGAAGGGCAGAAATCACCTGCCGTCTTGTGTTCCCATCAGCTTGCGAGTTAGTCTGTTTCCACATATCAGGAGAATGTTCCAAGACACACGCCAGACCAACGGGGGCTCTCTTTTCCACACTGCCCTTGGGTTATTCATTTTTCCTCCTCTCTGCCTCCCCGGCTCAGGTCTATCCCAGCTGGCTCAGACAGTCCCTCTGCTGCCACTTCAACATAGCAACCAGAATCCACACAAAACCCTGTGGTGGGACACTACTCTGCCCTGTTGAGGTGTATCCCCCTGACCTTCTGTTAAACTGTCGACATTTCAGTTTAGGATCATGAAACCAGTGGTGCAAAGCCACTATGTACATATTCAAGTACTTTTCTTAAGTCCAATTTTGAGGTACTGTACTTTATTTGAGTATTTCCATTTTATGCAGCTACATACTTCTACTCCACTATATCTTGGAGGCAAATATTGTACTATTTACTTACTTACTTTTCTTTGCATATATGATACAAAATATAAATCAACTAATAACTTATGATATATTATTATAGATTAATCTACCCAGCAGTACATAAAGTAATTCAAATTTGCTCCACCTTTACCAGCTACAACATAAAAGTGGTGGACAGATTAATGCATCACTAATTAGAATTCCATTATATAATATATGATGCTGAACTGAACCCTAGTAGCATAAAGCATATTGAGCCCTTTTACTTCTGTACTTTAAGTATATTTTGATGCTAAGACTTTTTCAAACTTACTTGTAGCAGAGAATTTTTTGCTTGTCACCGTTTCTCAGGACTCGATGCGATTGGCGGGCGTGTCTAGAAGGTAACCCGCAAATTGCGAAATCTGATCTGAGACCTGCAAAAACTCTCGCGAGACTAGCTGCCCAACGATCTGTCCTAACATTAGCTATTCGAGGTCAATGCCTAAAGTTAACTACTCGCGTTCCATGCCTAAAATTAACTATTCGAGGTCAATATGTAAACTTAATTCATCAACATCAATGCCAAATCTGAACCGTCTCGCGAGAGTTTCCCCCAGTTTGCCAGTCTCCTTCCAGACTCAACCGCGATTGGCTAGCTCAGTACGAGGGTGTAACGTCACTGGGAAGCGCCGAAGTCTAGTTTCCAAAGTTTTTTTTTTCTATGTGGCGCTATGGATAGCTGATGGGCAAAAAGTCAGTTTCTGTCGTATTAGCCGCCTAGATAACAGGTAAGCGACTGACTAATCGATAATGACACCTTTAATAAATAATTGTTCTGCGCTCCTCTTTTAATCACGGCCATCCTCTTTAGCGAGCACCAACCCTCAGCTTCAAAGCAAAGAGACTATCACGTTAGCCGCTAATGTTGCTAACCCATGTTTAGATTTGGGACTAATTTGACACCTAGTCACCAGCTGACGAATGGGTACTTACTTTTTTAAAACATGCTGTTTAATTAACATTAACACATTACCCCTTTGTTAGTATAAATGACAGTAGGCAGTTAACTGCGCGAACATTCATGCTAGCTTACCTTAAGTTAGCTTTATCGTTAGCACGGTTTCTAGCTAGCAAAGCTTTGCAGCGAAGATGTAAACATTGGCACGCCCACCTCACTTCGCTGCGGCAGTTTGACGTTTTTTTTGTTTTAATATTGGATCAATTTATTTATTTCAATCACTGGGAAAATATCAGATTGAGGGTTTAAGCGAAAGTGGGACACGGTGTGGAAGTTTGACGTGTTTAGCTGTGCCTTCAAGACATCAGCCAACGTCACTGAATGACGTCCCAAACCAAAAGCAACCGGATACGAGCCTTATAGTCAATGCATAGAAAACGTATTGATTATGGCTGCTTCCTCATCTTGTGTGTGTGAGTGAGAGAGATATGTGGTATTAGCACATGACCCTACATCATCCCCTCTTTTATTTTTCTATGTTTTATTGACAAACAGCATATTAATTTACTATTAACTTAACAAATGTATAAACCGATAAGTCCAGGGGATCAGAGCACTGCAAACAAATCATACATCAGTTCATAAAAAATACTAGTGTAGCGTTTCGAGTACCTATTAGCAGAAATACAATATGATCATAACTATCTTTTCATCAGTGTATTATTATCTAAAACTAAGAATTGTTGTGCTTTCATCATCTTAGAATGAGCTCTTCATATCAACACAGAGAAGGGGTCCTCTTCATGGAGTCCGCCCTATCATTCAGTTTCCTCCTGGCTGTGTTTTCCTTCTCTCATGATAGCAAACATTGCACACAGGCTGCTAAAATTATGATAATGTGCTTAATATTTCATCCACTGTCCCATTTTCTTCATTCAGATGGATGACATCAACGTACTACACCACAGATGCCTCCTGAATCTGAGGCGTCGGATCAGAGATATTGGCGAAGGGCGCCCTGCACAGGAACGATACATGAGGTTGCAGAAGGATGGAGACACACTCAGGTCAGCCTGTTCTTGAACTGAAGTGGTTTATGGGGCTTTGTTGGTTTGGGTTTATGTCAAAAGATGATTGTGTGTTATGTTGTGTTGTTTTCTGTGCCTACACATTGGCAGCTTTTTTTATAATGAGTGGCAAAACTTGTGTGTGCTATGTTGGGCTAATTACACATTTTTAAAAAAAAAATCTCTGTCGTGTAGGTTTTGCCAAGCAAGATATTGGGTGGAAATATTCTTGTATTTTATGACAATCATTTTTATGGGGCATGTGTTATTCATTTAAAGTGATAGCTCAGGTGTTCTGAAGTGGAGTTGTATGTGGTACTTACTGTATCTATAGTCAGTGTATTACCCACAGTAGATGATGGTCGGCATGCCTCCTGTTTGGAGAAACAGACAGGAGTTACCGCGCAGAAGCAAAGCAGTGTGCTGCTGTGGACAGGGACAGCAGCAAAACATATTTCAGCCAAAAAATTAATATCAGTTTTAGTGTACGCCTTGAGACAGCTATACGTTCTGTTTTAGAGAGGTGACTGAAGCAGTTATCTTTGCTCTCTGTTATCGTGTGACTTTGGTTAGTTCAGATTTATACAATAGCATAAATAAGCTAACCAGTTTTGGCAGTGGTAGACCAGCAACCCCTGTGTTCTGCGAGAAAAAAAAAATCACAGTTTTTTTCAATGGTTTCTGGTGGCTTCGGCAAGAACATAGATGGATACAACGGCTTCAGTTCCCCATGGGAAACTTAAGCTGTCTGATGGCAAGGTAAAGCAGTGCAAATATTCTATATGTAGCGTAGACTTAAACTGATATTTATCTTTTAGGTGAGCCATTCTTTGGAATTTAAAATATGTTGCCGGCCCCATCCACAGCAGTACATTGCTTTGCTTCCGTGCAGTAACTCTCTGTTTCTCCAAACTGGGGGCGTGCCGACCATCATTTACTGTATGTAATACACCGACTATGGATAAGTACCTCGTACAACCCCACTTCAAAACACCCAAACTGTTCTTTTAAGAAAGAAAAGGGCTCAGAATCTATTGCTGTGAAAAAGTCCTGAAGGTTTAGCATGTTGCTAAACATCAACATGCTGGTGTTGTCACAATACTGGAATATCTGACTTTGATACTATACAAACTTTTGATATTCAACACTATTTTCAGTACCACAGAAAAAATGACACATTAAGGGTACACAATTTTAGATTTTTATTCAAAAATAAATAGCAATGTGTGTGTCAACTCGCTGTTGGAGAGAAGAGAGAGCAGAAAGCACAGCAGGTAACCGTGTATCAACACTGTGGAAAATGAGTATTGAAACCATTTCAAATATTCAGTTACTATGTGTTGATACTTCAGTGTTTTTGACAACACTACAACATACTAAACCAGTATATACTAGGAGCAGGGATGCACAGATAAGCGGATGTCCTCTTTTAACCAAAGCAAAAATCCGTATGCGATCCATTTACGAGGTCAGTATCTGCGCTGTTATGGCAGATCAGATCATTCCTAGCTAGGAGGTTTTTGGGCTATGAGAGGTTTTTACTAGTTTGTTGTACTGTCTCAAAACTTTTAATGTACTATGTGTATTTGAGTAAAGAGTAGTGTGTTGATATCACTGACTCACAGCTGAGATAGAAGATGGAAGACAGACAGCTTGAGGGGCATAGATAGGTTTGTGCTAGCATTTGTTTTGCCTGTCACATCAATAAACAGGTCTACTGTTTACCGCAGAACCACTGTCAATGGCGGCTTGTTTCTAGGTCAGCATAACATGAAGGGCACAGTATATTTCTCAAACATCTTTGCTGTCCCATACAGAAAAAAGTTTTTGTAAGTAGTTCAGTTTGAATTTGGTTTCTTGTTTGACTGTAAATCTCAGAGACCCGTACTGTACCTACCTCCCCACCATACAGTTTAATGCTGTAGTTGTGAATGTGATTCCTTATGCTAAAAATGTTGGCATTTGATCTAACAAAACACTCAGCGCATGACACTGCTGATATAAAGTCTCAGAAGCTTCAGTGGTTCCCAGGAAAATCTGTATTTGTTATTCTACATTTCCCTTCCTTAACAAAACATCCCTTCCTTTCTTATGTAAAGCTGGTTCATCATGTGCATGTCATTTGATATATCCTCCTCTAATCAACCTGATAATGAGCAGTTCTAAATCATTTAATTGTCCTATAACTTAACTACGGGTACATTTTGTAATCTCATTTCTGTTGTATGTCTGGTGCATGTGATCATACTGATAATATCTTGGCAGTCTTTTGATGAAAAGATGAGGTTGTTCTTCGAGATGTGTTTCTGATTGTGCATACAGCATTTGGACCTATTAGAAGTCACCTATTGCTAACCTGTAATTTCTTCTCTTTAGTTACCAAGGGAACTCTGAAGAGGTGGGTTGCTATGTGGCTGGCCATCCTTTATCAAAGGGAAATTGCTACTTTGAGGTAAGGCTCGTTGATAGTGATGCTGTAAGTCAGGCTCTGACACTGGTTGTATTCGAAACTGCCTACTACATACCACTGACAAACGCAGTGTACAGTATACAGTACATACTGCATACTGTGTTCCTCAGGAGGCTCTTAAAGCACTGGAAAAAAAATCAAAGTCTACCTCTATTGCAATATTATTGAACAATACAACATATTAAGCACTGATTTTTTTTTGTTTATGACCAATGCTTGTTTACTTCACAAGAGACTGCATAGTTTAGCTCCACCACCCCTTAAACAATTTATTCTAACAGCTCATGGTGAAGTAAGACAAACCGATCATCAACGAGGCAAGACGGAAAATATATAACGTTGCTCAACAAAACTGACTCAAACCGCCTTTTCCGTTACAGCAACAAAACAGTGGAATTACTGTATATCAATATTAGAGTAATGTAAAAAGGGTCTTGTCTTCTCAGCTGGTATTTTGCCCCGTCAGAGGCTGCTCTTCCCTCGACACTCTGCTGCTCTCTGTCGCTTGTTTGTGAACGTCACTGGCCAGCTTGCAAGTGAGCTGTGCTCACAGGCAATTGTGGAACTTTCCACCTTCAAAAAGGCAGCTAACAACAGGTTCCCGTTAATTTTATAATGGACATTTGTGTTGTGATATTTAAACAAATTATCCGTCTACAAGGAAATAAAAGCCTCCAGCCAGATCATAGCGTGACTGCCCAGCTGGTGAAACAGCGACTCGGGCAGGTGCTAGCTAGCTTTCATAAACGTTTGTGGAGCTTCTCCGAAAATGTTGGAGCAAATGTTTGATTCGCCATCAGTTTTCATAAAACAAAACTAAAAAAAAAAAACTGAGATCACACAGTTGATTTCTCTCTTAAAAATAATCTCAGAAGTGAATTTAGAATGAAATCTATGAAAAATGTAAAAAAAAAAAAAAAAAAACAACACACTGTTGTGACCGCAGATACATACAGTATGATGCTGTGTTGGCCTCGGATCACATGTCAACATTGGCGCGATAATGAGGAGGTCAGGACTGGCCTGTAAACACATAGACTACAAGTAAACGGAGGAGCTGTCGTTTTTCTGGTTAAAAAGCACTATAACATTTACATTTCTGAACCAATTTCAATGCGTCGTTTTTATATTGAAGAGTTTATAATCTGCGTGGAGTACTGTAGGTTAGATTAGAAACATTTTTTTGGTGGAAAAATGGTTCAGTAATGTTACGTTACTGCTTCTGGTTCATATATTACCGGCCAGTTTGTCTGTTGATGTTATTAAAAAGTCGTACTCTCATAACATTTTCCTATATGAATTTTTCATATCATTGACATCACAGTTTAAGTTGCATCTTTACAAAACATGGCTAATCCTCTACCAAAGCTAATGTTAGCTTATAAATCAATAAATGTCTAACATAATATTGTGTTTAAAACTTGAAATTTACGATATGCATCTAATATCACAAACAATAAATCTGATGTTATGGGTTTTGGAACGATAATGTTAACTAAATGTGTTATTTTCCACGATTTAAGTAATTCAATTCATGTGACGTTAAGCTTAGCTAGTGTTGATACACACTATTTTGAGTATCTAGCAGTGATTATAGCCAAGTATCCTGATTTCAAGTAACTGGAGACAAACCTTTTCTTTTCTACTTCTTGTAGGTCATAAATCCTTGCATATAAAAAGGACTCATTCAAATCAGTTGAGGAATGTAAACGTTACAGTGCTTTTAACCAGAAAAGCAGCTCCCCCGTTCACTTGTATGTGTTAACAGGCCAGCCCTGACTTCCCCAGTATGGTGGCGATGCTGAGCAACGCGCTGAAGCTGCCAATGTGGTATCTACAGTACGTAGACATAGCTATGGTTGTGACCATAGATGGTGCCGTTCCAATGCCGGGCAGTAGGTGACGTAGGCTGATCTGATCCATACGGGAGATTTTCAGTATGTACTACTATAGTATGTGGTTTTGAATATAGACATTGTAATGGCAACTGAGTTGCAAGACCCGACTGTCAGCTCCAAGATGTTTTTTGTATATCAATAGATCAACTGCTATCTCTGTTGCTTTTTATTTATCTACTTTTTGGGCTATGTGGTAATCATTAGAAAATAAGTAGACTGTTTTTTTTTGCACAATCATTCATTTTGAAATGTTGGGGTGGGGGATTATTCACAATATGATAGGCTTACCACATACCATCATCCCTGTGAGTGCCCAAGATTGCTTTACCATCCAGCCAGCAATTTTATCCCCTGGAATCCCATTGCTGACAATTTTCTCAACTTCATATTAAATTCAGAGTGCCCCCCTACAGTCCCAGTTCACCAGTGCAAAACCACTACCTCAAGAATGTCCAAGCTGCATTGGAATGAGGAATAGGGTGTGGGTTAGGTGGTATCTTTGAGCACAACGATTAGTCTAGCACACAGTGTTTTTCAGCAGGCAGACTGGTAGCAGGAGAAACTATTGGACATTTTTTAGTGAATCTGTATCAGGCTGTTGTAATAGTTCTCATACATACAGAAGAGGAAAAATGTATTTTGATGATTTAGCACAGGAAAGTTGCAAGAGTTCAGTCATAAATAAGGCGCAGAGGGCTGCAGTGTGTTATTTATGAGTCAGCGTGTTTGTTGATGGTGCACGTCAGACCTTGTAACGTGTGGTTTTGAGATGGCAGGTGAGGCAGACGTGCTTCCTCATCTGGGTTTTTAGGCTTCAGGAGGAAACATTAGGACTATACATTATCCTGTGAACCTACGTCATTCTGCTGAGCTGCAAATAGAGCCAGACAGGAGGACGATGCAGCATCAGCGTAAATGATTTACTTCTTCCACTATTCTTTTCAGATTTTTTTTTTTTTTTTTTTTTTTTTTTGAGACGAGAAGCACCACTTTGGACATATGTTGAAACATTTAGGTAGGTTTTGAAAAAGGCTGACAATGCACTTTGACATTATTTATCATGGCTGAGAGTTGTGCCAGATGTGACATTTCTATTAAATGTGAAATGTGTGATGTCAAACTTTCATCTGACCTCCAGATCACTCCCTCTCCTCCCCTAGCAAGAAAATACTAATGATAACAACGTTTATATTGAAATGAGAATCACATTTAGAGCCTGATATATCTCCCTGACATTTAAACAAGTGGATTTGAGTGTGGTCTTTACCCAGAGTTTTATGCCACATTATTCTCCACCGTGTGACGCACATGCTGTCAGTTTCGCAGATATCTCGAAAAGTTGGGAGCGTTTATTCTGATAAAGGTCAGGCTTCTGTCGAAGTATGCGTCACTGCTATCCTCATGTTTCTCCTCGTTCTGCTTTCACAAGGAATCCATTTCACCTCTCTGTCACTACCGCTGCACTTTCTCCAGTTTTCATCATCTGTCTCCTTCAAGTTGGGCTGAACATCTGCAGCATTCCACTTGTTTTAATAGATTTATTAAAACAAAAAAATCACATCAACATAACGGCTCACCAGTGAGCACATTCCTGCTTTTTCCTCATCTCACGTGTTCTTGTGACTTTTATTAATATCAAACAGACACAAGTGGTATTTTAACAGTTTACGTGTGTGGAAGTGAGGACCTGCCAAGAATTTAGTTCTTTAACGATGCAGGGGTATAGAGTATTAACCTCAACATGCCAAACTGAAAAGGATTCAGGCCTGAAATTTTTTGTCAGGGAAACCCTGGGAGTTTGGTTTCATGTACTGTCATGCAGGAACAGCGATTTGGGGGTCTGGGCTGAAGAGGGAGGTAGAGAATGAGGGAGGCAGATAAGTGGGGAAGGGGAGAAACACATACAAGGAATGATAGAGAGGAAGGAAATTTAGAGGGTGAGAAATAACTTGGAGAGGTGTTGGATTGGGCTATTCTACTGTTTTACGTGCATTACCTTTCACCTAATTCTGCTTGGTAGCGTGTCGTTTTTGCTCTGTTTGGGCGAAACTAGCAGGCTGGAGTCATATCAGAGGGGAGGAGGATTGTGGGGGTTTTGCTCTGCTTCTACCAGGGCTCAGGACAAAGGACGTGCCAGCATAGTCAAGTCAAGTCAATTTTATTTTACTTATATAGCCAAAACAAATAATAAATTTGCCTGGGGGGACTCAGAAATTGGTCCCTTACAGTACAACCCTTACATTGCATGAGGAATAACTTAACCAAAATGATCTAACCCACCTGTCTATAAAGGTCCAGGCACACCAAACCGACATCAGACATTCAGCCCTGACAGAGGCCGCCCGCCTCACGTCGCCTGTGTTGTGGCCAAAATTTTACACTTGAACACATCGCAAAGACTACAGCCGACGGCCAGCTATCACATACTTTCTATGCCTGCATGAGAGGAACTAACTCTCCATACCAGCAGGTAACGTTAGTCTGTATTTGAGAAACAGTGTCATTCACACAGTGCTCTCACTGAGGCTTCTGTGTTTGCCCTTGTGACTTTACTCGTTGGCTTGCTTTTCTCCTCATTTTCGTTTCTCTTCTCGTATATGCGTAAGCTGAACAGCCAATCAGAGTGATTTCTCTCACCAACAGGCTCCGCCTCCAATTCAGCATGTTGAATCGGCCAAAATACTCAGGCCGACAGACGCTCACCGGCCCCAAACTAGCCAACAGCCGACCGTCTGCTTGTTGTATCAGGGCCTTAAGACTTCCTGGAGCATAAGAACATTGTTGTAAGTGTTTCCTGCTGGCCGTTAATAGTTAAAAGGCAGAATGTTAGAGCATAATAGCGAACTGAAGCGCAGTTGTATTATGCTGTCTTCATGATGCCCTCTGAAAATGGTGCTAATCACAATAATGATGGCAATAGAAAGAGTTGGCGGTATGTAGTAAAAACTTTGGCTAGCTGTTGACCCGCACAGGGAAAGAGACCGACACCGACCAGACAGACTGAAGGCAAGGAGAGGCAGAGATTTACTAGGGGGGTTATTTTCCTGAGTCTTGTTTTTCATTGAAGGTGAAGTTTCTCACAATATAAGACCTGTGTTTTGATTTTGGCTCTCTGCTGTTTGTTTTTTTCTTATACCTTTTCATTTAACCCACATAAGTGAGGTCATTAGAGTCATTAGATCTATAAAGGCCTGCTCCAAGTGTGGCAGTCGTTTAAAATAGCTCAAATGGTGCCACAGTTGTAGTTACAGAGTGTGTGTGTGTGTGTGTGTGTGTGTGTGTGTGTGTGTGTGTGTGTGTGTGTGTGTGTGTGTGTGTGTGTGTGTGTGTGTGTGTGTGTGTGTGTGTGTGTGTGTGTGTTTGTAGGTGACAATAGTGGACACGGGGGTGAGGGGGACCATTGCTGTGGGCCTGGTGCCTAAATTCTACAGGCTGGACCACCAGCCTGGCTGGCTGCCATACTCTGTAGCTTACCACGCTGACAACGGCAAGTAAGTCAAACCACAGACATCTTTTCACTACGGTACACAGCATTGGTTTCTTGCATGGTTTGAGAAAATGGATTGTGGTCTGTTGGTGCTGCATCCACACATAACTGCAGCAGTCACTCCCTATAAGATTCTCCTTAGCTCTTACTTTGTCTTTGCATTTTTTCATTGGTCAGAGAAATATAATTTATTGGTGTCATGATATGCCTAGGTATTGTTTTTACGGCTTAAACTCTATGTTTTGTTGGATTTAGTCTATATATTAGGGCTGTCAAATTTAACACAATAATAATGTGATAATAAGGCATTAACACAAATTTGTTTGAACACCACTAATATTTTTAACATATTAACAGAGTCAATCTTTCGGAGGCTGTAGCAGGCACAGTTTTAATGTTAGAGTGAAGATACTAGCATCAATAAGCATTAATACACAAAAAAACCTGAGGAATCCTTTAGAAACAACCATGTTTTAGTAGCTTGTCACAAAGGAAGATAAATAATGCACCAGTTTTCAAAGGAGTTGACCTTTTCTTGTATGCTAAATGCACGACTTTTGAGGACTTCTAGACAATATTTGTCATTGTTCTGTGTTGTTAATTGATTTTTTTTTTTTCTAATAAATATATACATACTTTGCATAAAGCAGCATATTAGAGTACTGAATACTTGACAAATTCTCCCTTTTGCACACAGACTTTCTGTGTGATATTAGTGAAAGAATAGAAGACATCATCCAGTGGCCCAGTATTCACTGGTACATTTTGAACAGATAAAAAAAAATGTGTGGTTAATTGTGATTAAATATTTTAAACAATTGACAGACCTACTATCGATATATAGTAGTAGAATAGAAATATAGTATGAAATAGGGATGGATCATGATTTTTGAATCGTCATTAAATTATAAAAAAAATAATAATTTATGCAAATATCGTCTTATCTTAAAAACTGTATTTTCCATTGTCTTTACTGTTACTGTTTACCCCCCCGTGCCGACTTTTTCCCTACTGTCTGTCTCTCCCCATGGAGCAGCTCATTCGAAGAGTGATCAAATAGTTCCCAGTGATTATCGAATAGTATTTTTGCATGAAATGACCATCCCTATTTCAAAATGGTGAAAAATGCATATTACAATTTCTCAGAGCTCAAGATGACATCTTTAAATTGCTTGTTTTGTCTGACCAATAGTCCAAAAGACAAAGAACCCAAAGAAAGCAGCAAATCCTCATAATTTAGGTGCTGGAACAAGTGAGTGTTTGGCTTGGAAAATGACTTATCGTAAACTTGCAGGAGAGACTATAGCAGGAAGCTGACCAATGACTTAGCAATCACTCAATCAGTTCACAAGCAAATCACTGGAGTTATAAAAAGAATAATGGAATAATGATTGAATTTTTTTTTTTTTTTTTTGCAGTAACTTTTATATTCTATTTCTTCCAAGGTTATACAATGGCAACCCTGTGGGACAGCAGTTTGGGCCAAAGTGTGCTCGTGGTGACCGCATTGGCTGTGGAATACACTCCGAAAATATTGAAGCAGGTTTTACTATAGTCTTTTTCACCAAAAATGGCAAAGAGGTAGGTGTTTTTAATCTGAACTTGACATTCTCTAATGCTGTATTTCAAGCATGGATCAGCACTAGTTCTGCACTGGCACAACTGTATGTACAGTATATTGTTGTTTTCTCACCTATTGTTTCTTTACATCCCTCTCCTATGCAGGTCGGTTCAGTGGAGGTTCCAGTGTCTGCAGAGGGGCTGTTCCCTGCCGTAGGAATGCACTCCATGGGGGAGGAGGTGAAGGTTGACCTGCAGGCAGAGTGGTTCCTGGAGGAAGATGATAGTATGATGATGGTGGACAGCCATGAAGATGACTGGGGGCGGCTTTACGACGTCAGGGTCAGCGGCACGGTAAGAAGCAGAAAAGGTCCCTGCTGGTGGAAACAGCGATGTTGTGTGCCATGTCGAGCCAAGCTTAGTGTAAAAATTGCAAGTATGTTAAGTATTCAGAGTATTGCACACACCACTAAGCAGCTTCATTACCATACTAGTTCTCAATAACCAATTTTTGCTGGCTGAAGGCTAGGTATAGCTCCAGGTAGGACTGTAAGTTACAACTATTTCAACCATCAATGAATCTATTACCATCAGTGATTCAAATAGTCATCTCATCAATCTCATGTTGTCAGATCATTGAACTTTTATTTATGTCTCCGCTCTGGCGACAGTTGCGTCCGGTAGAGCTGTGAATTGGCAAGACAATACTTATCATGGTACAGGGGTAACGTTTCAATGTATTGCGATCCAGAAGTACGTCATTTTAGAATAGGTGGAAATAACACTTGTAACATTTGTACTGGATGCAAAAACTGCATGTGATTATCATAAAGTGGGCATGACTGTAAAGGGGAGACTGGTGGGTACCCATAGAACCCATTTTCATTCACATATCCCTAGAGGCCTGAGGCTTTATGTTTTCAGGTTTTCCAGCCATACATCTGTATGTACATCTGGTCCATTATTGTGAATGATATCTCAGGAGCACCTTGAGCGAATTTCTTCAGATTTGGCACAAACGTCCACCTGGAGTCAAGGATAAACTGATTAGATTTTGATGGTCAAAGGTCACTGTGACCTCACAAAGCATGTTTTTGGCCTTAACTCAAGAATTCATATGGTAATTATGACAATTTCACGCAATAGTCGAGTAGGATAAAATGACATTTTGGACAGACATGCTTGTAAACTGCAACTTGACTGGTTCTTGTTAAACTGAGTCATTGTATGCAAAGCAACCCATGATGACGGCATGGCAGGTTAAACGTTTTTACTGAGTCCATAATCAGAATTACAGAGCTATGAAACTAACTGTGATGGAAACTGAAAACGTCTCATATCTGCTTGCTGCTCGGATGCTGAATGTTAGTGGTAAACTCGGCTAAACCACTTTTGATGCTGGTACAAACTCCTCTACTGCCGTTCAGTGTGAGTGACTCTTTGTTTGTCAGCAGCACAGCAGTATAGATGCTTCAGTGGTGCACTAGGGATTTTATAACTGAACTATGAGCAGGACGCAGAAGGAAGTGTTGCAGGTAAAAGAGACTCATAGAGTTTAGTGTGAGGGGGCTAAACTGTACTGAGACTGGGTGGAGGCCATGAATAATGCATTGCAGATTGAAGAAACATCAGAGTCAGTCTATCTCAGATTCAGTTCCAGCCGAAGAATCTGTTGACTTTTTAATTTTTTAATTATTGTTTATATGAAATGCAAAAAATACCAATTACATTAGCAGAGCCCAAAGTGAACTTCTTACCCAATTCCAGCCAAACAAACCACAAACCATTCATTCATATGAGACAGAAAAACAAACAGCTCTTACTCAATTTTGACGCCGTACCACTTTAAGATCAAGGCTACATATCATATATAATCTATATTATTTTCTCAGTTCACTAAATGATTTATCACTTAAACACTATTTTCAGAAATAATGGTGTCGCATACTAGCATATAAGTTGTTATTTGCATTCTTTGTGCTGTGAACACAGAGGCAATGTATGTGAAGACAAATACATCACATATATTTAGTGTTTCCAGTGTATGTCTTTCGAATGGGACAGATTATAGTGTGTGTTCTGCGTGGTCGTTGTCTGTTCCCCAGGTTTGCTTTGCGCTCTTACAAGATCCTTCAACTGCCTGTTCTTTAGCAAATCCCTCTTTGTTGACAACTGTACTTAATGCTTTCTGTAAGAAAGGCTCTGTGATCTTCTTTTCAGTATCTGTGGACATGTATTGTGATCTATCAAAGCAATTTTCAATGCAAACTGTATGTTAGCTGCTATTGCTTTGCTCTCACAAAATGAATGAAAGAATGTAAAGACTTTAGGGTATATAATTAAAATGTGTCACGGCAACATAATGTGCAGTGGTGCTATAGCTAGATATAGGTTATGAGATTAGAGATATGCAGCAAAGGGTTGGTTTCGAACCTGGTAAAGAGTCCGCCTAAGTACATGGGGAACCTGCTGTACAAGGTGAGCTACCAGGGCGCCCCATTCCTGATAGGTCTTTTTACAGCAAGCATTTTGACCTGTTAGTATGAAAAGTACAAATGTTGCAAATAACATTTGACAGACCTAAAAGCCCTTTTCATAGCAGCCACTTTGACATGTCATTTCAGGGTAAACAAATTAATCTAATTTTATCAGTTTTACCCCTGTTTACCCTGCTATGACATGTCAAGATGGCTGCTGTGAAAAGGGTCTATTGCACATTTATTTAAAAAGCCCAATATCAAAACTCTCACCTTTGCCTGAAGGGGCTTTGCAACCTGAATGGCATATACCCCCCTCTGTTCTTACACCCTGAGTGAGTGGCACGTGATGCCTACCTCGCTGAACTGCCGTGACTCGTATGCGCATGGTGTCCACATGGCAGCGTTTCTGCTACTGCACTGCTATTGCCATCTGTTTCTTTCTACATAGAGTTTTCCTTTCATAATGGCCATTTCATTTCATTATAATGTCATTTATATTTGTTTGAAACAGCTTAAGAAGCATGTGCTCATTTGTAAATAAAAGTGCTAATCCACAATTAAAAGCCAGTATAAGTCACTGTATTTTCTATAAAATTGTCCTGCAAATACAGTATTTCAGAATAAAAGCCTTGTAGTAACAAATGAACGGATTCTGTCCACAGAAAAATGCTAGAGGGCTTTTATTTTGAAATAGAAACAGGAAGCATTGAGTTCAAAATAATTACTTTTTTCACATCTGTTTCATATTCTCAATATATAAAGACTGAAACTGTAGTAATGTTGCTGGTATGATGTCAATATACAGTCAAAAGATAATTTTCACTGTCTGTTGTTGCTGTGAAATGTGTATGGCACATGGGAAAAATAGGTCTAACCTGTAAACATGGGCGCAAAAATAAAATAAGAGGCAAGAAGTTTTGTCCTGCACACACACTGCTCACTTCTTCCAGGATGGACTGACATGCAGTAGATGTCACATTTTATGTTTAATGCAAATTAGCAAAGCATGTTAACATGCTAAACTGAACATAGTAAACACTATACCTGTAAATATACATTATTATACTTTAAACTGTGACTTTACTCTTACATACTTTTATTATACATCAACATTTACTACATTCCTGTTTGCATTCAGTTTATTTATTAGCAGTCTTGTCTATACAAATTTATATTACTTGATTTATATTTTATTTGTTTATACTTTAGACCTATATTTTAACTTAGATTTTGCTTTTACCGATGTGATTTCTTTTTTATAGATATTTAATTAGCATTGTTGGAGAGAGCCTGAGGCCTAAGGTTTTCATAGCCAACGAGTGCTTCTCTGTAATTGTCACACAAATGATAATGATAAAGCTCAAAGCACTTCTGCGCCTGAGTACAGATTCATCGTCTCTCTTTGTAAGAGGGTAAAGGTAGTTGTTACACAGTTATTAATACTAACTGATAGTGTTCCAGTGACACCGTGGCTTTTGGGGGAGCCCCCTAAGGTGCTGTGCACACGCATGCTTGAATGCGCCCGCCCACGTGGAAAAATATACAGTACAGCCAGCAAAATACCTCCACCGGTCAAATCTATGCTCCACTTTATAACAGCAGTGGATATGTCAAAGCAAGCGACTAATACACCCATTTAGAAATGACCTCCTTTGGCTCCTTTGTAAGTGTATTCCTCCTGTGTTTGTGACCACGGTTAGCTGTGACCTGGGTGTGACCAGTTTGTACTTCGCCTATGTTTCTGGCTGTTTGTGGTTGCGACTTGGGTGCGTGACTATGTCATGACAGGTGTATTGCTGAGGATCCTGGGAAGGGTATTGTCGACTGTGAAGTTGTTTATATGAGCCGTTCTCAAGAAAGAACATGACAGGCTAAGCATTCGGCCTGTTCTGAACAGGCACTGCACTAGTTTCTCAAATCAGGATTTCTGTGGAGCTCATGCCTCTTGCAGGGGAGAAGAGCTCCTCATAGCTCCCCCTGATATTTAGCCTTGTTGGTGGCAAATGGTTAGAGGGTTAGAGTTCAGCTTCAGGGCTGTTTTCTCAGACGCAGACTAAACTATGATTCAAGTTGCTGTTGTGAGCCATTCGAATGGAATTCATTGCTGGCAACAACCGTGTTATCAGCAGTATCACAATGCTGTATTCCCACCACTTTACAGTAGTGAAACTGAAGCACCTTTGTTCTGTGTGAAGGTGTGAGCTCTCATCACCGCCCCCTCCTCCAACTTCAAAACCACAAAACTACAGGCAGGTCTCTCATTGACACAGGAGCGATGTCGGCCAGGCTGTGTGTGGGTCCCGTATGTGGTTACGTGATAAACATGTCTGTCCGCGGTGGTACACAATCATCTGCCACACACACACAAATGTAATACAGAGGCCATCATCTTCTCTGAAAGCAGACAGAGGTCATAAAAGCAGAGAGCAGTGGGTGAGAAGGATGATTCAACCAGCTGCTCGCTGTCTCTTTGCCTCTCCCTTTTCTGGACCAAGGAGTGGCAATGGCACGAAACGTGTTGGTGGAGCCAAGTGCTTGGCAGTCCACCAGGTTGTAAAAATTCAATAAGTGGAGTAACGGGACTCTTAGGAATCTTTTACTCTTTCTCATGTGGTTGGAGGTTTTCACAGCTGGGGTGCTGGGCAAGCGGCGAAATCTGTTGCTGAGAAATGAGGCCAAGTGCCCAAAACTGCAGTTTTTTGAATGGTCCCTTGAGGCTTCCTCAAAAAGGAGTCAATCTCTTTAGACCCCCATGTTAAAATGTCCAACTTTACAGCAGAAGTAAACATGTTTACAGCCAGGTACAAAAGCGATTTTGGTCTCGATGTTAATTTCCATGTTCACAACAACTGTAGGAGGGTGAATTTTATATAACGCACCCTTTTAAATTATAATAACCCTTACAGATAGATAAAATTGGGGGTGTGGCCACTTTGAGTGCCGTATTTGGTCGCTAGCTACTAGCTATTTGCTCTGCTGCGTCACCCGGCCGCCTCAGCTCCACCAACGATCCACCTCTTTGCCAGTTTTTGGAGTTAGGCCACACCAGTCCAGGACCTCCACATCCGGCATCTTCACCTGCAAGATCATCTGAGACCAGCCACCTGGACAGCTGATGAAACAATCGGTTTGCAGCACTTGGAGAGGTGTTTCCTTTCATGGATAAATGCCGGTTTTCACTCTACAGGGCAGATGGCAGACAACGCGTATGACGTCATGTGAGTCAGTGGTTTGCTGATGTTAACATTGTGAATGGAGTGGGCCATAGTGGCGGTTATGGTTATGCACAGGCGTATGCTATGGACAACAAACACAGGGCATTTTATTGATGCCGTTTTGAATGGACAGAGATATTGTGACAAGATCCTGAAGCCCATTGTTGTGTCATTCATCCACCGCCATCACCTCATGTTGTAGCATGATAATGCACAGCCCCAAATTGCAAGGATCTGTACACAGTTCCTGGAAGCTGAAAACATCCCAGTTCTCACATGGCCTGCATACTCACCGATCTCACCCATTGAGCATGTTTGGGATGCTCTGGATCAGCGTATACGACGGCGTGTTCCAGTAATATCCAGCAACTTCACACAGCCATTGAGGAGGAATGGACCAACATTCCACAGGCCACAATCAATAACATGATCAACTCTCTGTGAAGGAGATGTGTTGCACTGTGTGAGGTAAATGGTGCTCACACCACTTTTATTGTGACCAGTCTGAGGCTCACCTGTGCAATAATCATGCTGTCTAATCAGCATCTTGATATGCCACACCTGTGAGGTGGATGGATTATTTCAGCAAAGGAGAAGTGCTCACTAACACAGATTTAGACAGAGTTGTGAACAATATTTGATAGAAACAGGCCTTTTGGTGTACATAGAAAAAATCTTAGATCTTTGACTTCAGTGCATAAAAATGGGAGCAAAAACAAAAGTGTTGCATTTATATTTTTGTTCAGGATATTTTCCTTAACATAACAAAACATGCAACTGACTCAAGGGACTGCACCACTGTGCACATTCATATGACATATTGGGTTTTGCGAGCTGGCTTTCTGCTCACTGTATATGGTTGTAATAATAGATTTATTGACTGTTATTCATCACTTTTATTATTAGTAATACCGGTACTGTGGTGGATGTATCTACGTCTGTTCCCAAATAACTGGCTCTTGGCCAGTAGCTAGTAGTGCTAGTATTATGAAATAACTTGAATTTTATGCAGTATTGGCAAATAATTTACAGATTGTAGGCTATTTACTAATACATCCATGGTATGTGGTCTATTGTACATCTACTTTGGAGATCCTTGACATGAAAAGTGAAATTGCTCAAAATCTGTGTGCTGGATTTTTCTAACTTTCATTTTTGTCTGTTGCTCAATTTATGCTCGAAGCGGCCGTGTGAAAAAGTTTAATGAATAAATAAGTAAGTAAATAAGATAAGATAAGATGAACCTTAATAGTTGAAATAGTTATGATAGTATGCTTATTCATAATATTTTATTGTTCAACACAGGCCAAAATAGAAATATATATATTTTTTTATATTTGTACTGCACTTTGTAGGTGGACGTTTTACTGGTGTACAGTGGTCACTTTAAAAAATAGCGGAAGTATAGGTATGCTGCTGCATGCTGTTTGACTTTCACTTCTCAATGTACTTTTTTTGGTTCTGCTGTGTCATCACTGCCAAGATGGTGACGGTCGGAGCCACCCACTTTGAGCCTCTTTAGAAACGTATGGGTGACGTCACAGAGACTACATGGTCCGCTCAGTCGTTCTTTTGAATGTTTTCTCATGCTACCGTTAGCCTTCTAGATCCACGATGCAGTCATCGTTGTGAGGGTTTAAGCGGGTGATAATACTCAAACTGATAAGGCTGTCAAGTTTTGACAAGTACAAGGATTTAGTGTAGACACTGAAGGCGGGGAAGGGTGTGGGACAGCAGTAACAGTAGCTGCTTCCTGGAATGACAGAGAAAGTTTGGTTTGTAGAACCACAAGAGAGAAAAGGAAAGTTTGGCAGAGGAAATGAAAAGATATGAGAAGGAGGAGAAGTAAAGGGAAAGAAGAGGGTTGTTTTGAAGGCTAGAAGTCTTTGAATAGCAGGTTTAGTATGAGGTAAGATTGTGCTTTAAAGGCATGTCAGATACAAGGTGGTCTCACTTAATCTCTTTCTTGGTTTTGACTTCTAATTCAGTTCATTGTGTGGTTTTAACCAGAAACAGTCTCAACTTTTCCAAGTGTCTACTTTGGATCCCTGAACACAAAACTCTCCTCTACCTGTTTCACCTCTTATATCCTTGTCTCCTCTCCTCTCTGCTTTACTTGTGTCTCCTCTTCTATCCTTGTCTCCTCTCCTCTCTCCTCTAATTGTTTCTCCTTTTCTATCCTTGTCTCCTCTATTCTCTTCTTTACTTGTGTCTCCTCGTCTATCCTTGTCTCCTCTCTTCTCCCTATCCTTGTTCCTCCCTTTCTATCCTTTTCTCTTCTCTTTGCTCCTTGTTTGTCCTCATCTATCCTAATCTGTTCTCTTCTCTCCTTTCCTTGTTTTCATCTTCTATCCTTGTTACTCCTCTCCTGTTTTCTTTTCTCCTTGTTTCTCCTCTTTTTTCCTCTCCTTGTTTCCCCTTTTCTATCCGTCTCCTCTCTTCTCTTGTTTTGTCTTCTCTCCTTTATCCTTGTTTCATCTCCTCTCTTCTCCTTTGTCCTCCTCTACCCTCATCTCATCTCCTCTATCCTTGTTTCCTCTCCTGCTCCCTTCTATCCTTGACTCCTCTCCTCTCTGCTCTCCTTGCCACGTCACCTCTCTGCTCTCCTTGCCACCTCTCCTCATTTCTCTCCTTGACTACTCTCCTCTCCTATCTCCTCGACCTCTCCTCTCGTTCTTTCTCCTCTTCTATCCTTGTGTCCTCTCTTATCTTGTTGTTTCTTCTCCTCTCCTTTATCCTCATCTTGCCTTGTCTCCTCTATCCTTGTTTCCTGTCCTGCTCCCCTTTCCCCTGTCCTTGTCTTCTCCATTATCTTTGCCTCTACACCTTCTCTCCTGTATCTGTTTGCTCCATCTAAACAAAACTCCTATGGATTTCAGTAAGATTTTACGTGTTAAGTCCATTAATAGCAATGAGCTATATTTTAAGGGGCATGGAAATATTTTCCCTCCTTTCTCAGTTATGCGGCTATGCAACAGATATTTCCATTCTTGGTGGTTTCCGATGATTTACAGATCTATCGTTCGGTTGCCACAGATGAGTTACACCTCTCCGGCTGTTCAGCGGTTTCTCTCACCTAACATTACCTCACGAACATTTGGTCAAAACAGGGAAGTCGTTTTCGCTCGTTGCTATTTGACAAATGTGGATAATAAGTGTTCCGGATGATAGCTGTCCTCTCTGATTGTTAAAGGGTGACGGAAAAGATTGCTGCAAGATAAATGACTTTTCTGACTGGTATGCTTTTGATGAGGCAGTTCTGAGAAGCGCAAAGCCGCAGAATGCACAGAGCACAATGGTGACGGCAGTGACTTGTCTGCAGCTAAGTCTTTGCCTTTGTGAACTGCTTACATTAGTCGGGGGGGTGGCCACTCCTGTTTAGATAGGTGGGTATCTGATCCTGGATTTCTGCCCACTATCATCACACTTGCCTTGCCAAATATCCCCCCTCCTGTTTCTATTCTATGTACTCACATGTTTTATAACTGTCTCTATTTATTGTCATCAAATATTTTATTTGCATCACTAATCTTGGTTGTCCTTGAATCCGTTCTGATAAAGTTGGTATGATAGGAAACTTTTCCCTTTCAGGGAGGTTACTGTTTCCATTCTGGCTTCCATTTTATTTTGCTCATCCTTTATTTTGCTACACTCTTTGTTCCTTTTCAGCTATTTAATCACTCATCTGAAGGCCAGTTGTTCAGGGTAATGAATACTCTGCCCTCATAGTTCTACTTGAGTGGAAAACCAAAGTAAATGGAGTGAATTTTAATTTGATGGCTCTGCCCTTGTTGGCTCTGTGTTGCCTATAAGGAGTTTCACTGGCAGGTCGATATGCAATGAAAGCAGGTTTTGTCATTATGCAAAATGTAAACATGAACTTGCCAAAGCAGCAGATATCCTCAATGTATTAGCTCTCCTATTTAGGAACACCACTTGAAATAAATGGTATATCTCTGTTGTGTGATGACCCTCAGTGTTAATTTAGGCTCTATTTAGTGACCAAATACCTTATTTGACAATAAATGAATGGTAGTGAAGAGTAGAGGGTCAAATATGTACAGCTACTACAACAAAAATACAGAACAATTACAGATTTCAAAACAAAGATTTTCAGAGCAGAATGAAATATGACATATGCTTTTATTTCATCCATCTCTGAGGGTTCAAAAATATTCCATTCGATTAGATGTGGATATAGCATATAGCAATATGTGCAGTACAGTATATCAGTACCGCCGAAACTGTAAGTGTTGTTTACATGACCATCGTGGTATTTGCACCAATTTGACCGCTCCACAACATGGAGTGTCACAAAACCAGAAATTTAGTATTTGATACTAATAAGAAACAAAAGTTTTATATTGCTGTGAAAACATCTTCAAACAACTGTATATATTCAAGGTTCTCAACAAAATCTCAATTTTACAAGATTACATTAAACACATCATAATACTGTTAGAATTTACCTCTGCCTGCCAACCACCCAATACAATTTTTTACTGAATAGAACCTGAACGCATCTTAATATCAGTCAGTTTCAGTGGCACCTCCCATTAATGTTAACTGTTAGCTCCATGCAGGACTGTGCTGCTTACCAGCTGCTAATAGCTAGCTAATAGCTACTAGCTCTGGTCCTGTCAATTGAAACACAAACAAATCAAGTCAACAGATTTGTTGTTCACAGTGCAGCATTATCAAGAGGTGTTGTGAGTTTACTGCATCCCAAACACATTCTTTGTCATCCCAGGGATGAAGGGACATTGTTAGTCTCAACGGTAGGTGCCATAGAAAAATGAGTATACTCATGTTTTCAGAATTTTGGCATCAACTTGGTACCGAAGTATTGGTTCTTGTGACAACCCTGCTAACTACACTAATGACTCAAATCTTCCTCTTATCTTTCCACATTTATGAAGTTTTGTCATAAAGTCTCTAGCCAAAACATTTTCAGATGTGCTATAAGACTTTTATGTAAAACTCCCTCACCCTGTTAAAACATGTTAGAAAGTGATTTACAGCAACCAAAACTAGAAAATCAAAGCTTTAAATGGTACCTCATGACTGGTTGTGATCACAAGTACAACAGCCCCTACCTGACCACAACAGGTTCAACAGACTTTACCTTTCGACCAACAGAGGTTAGTGCAGCAATGCTTTTACAGTTAGTTTAGCTAGCAATTTACTTTTTTAATAGAGGAAAGAAAATATTTTTTCTCCATCTCCTCTGACAACTCAAACTGCTAACACTGTTCAAAAAGATTTAAGTGAGGTGTTGGCTTTATTTTCTTTTGTTTAACAGCAATAAATTAAACGTTCCTTTACAAGTGATCTGATTTGTGTAAGATTACCTCATCACGCATACATTGAAGTATTTATTTTCTCAACCAGCTGTCATGACTGTCAGTTGAAGGTGTTTTAAGCAAACACAACATGTTTGATAAAAATCCACATGCCACCATGCTCCTGCTCTGCTGTTTTTCTTGAGAGGAGACATTTGGCCGGCTTTCCACTGCGTACGTGCGGCTCAGTGCGAACACGAGCATCCAATCCTCTGCCTCCTGTTGTCACAGCAGTCACTGTGCCCACCAGCGTAATCCCCTCAGCTGCGGATGAGTGGGCGGACAAGTAAGTGGACAGCACCTGAGTCTGCAGTTATCGGTTTTCACAGCCCATATCTATTGTTCGCGTGGAGATAAAACTTCACGATGTATATATCATAACCCACTGACATTTTTTGTGCTGTAAAGGTGCACAAACGTTTTTTAAACTTGACTCCACGTTGTTGTGTCCTTTCCAGAGTATCTCTTTTTACGTGAGTTTGAACCACACCAATCATTGTCAAGTAGTAATCATCACTGCTCTGTGGCTTCCAGTTGCCAGAGCCAGCTGTAGTACCAACGCGCCCCTGAGGTTGCCTGCTTCCTTCCTTCCTTCCTCTGGGAACAATAGTCAAGAATCCTAACATGACACTGCTCTTGGATGAAGTTCACAACTTTCCCATCAAGCTAGCAGTGGCACCGTCATGGTTACCTCGGGTTCTCTGAACTGAGCAGCGTGAGAAAAGAGGAAACTACGAATATTCAGGAGTAATCCAAGGAAAGTTGATGGACTGACTGAGTGGAGGCTGGCTGGTTGTGGCAGAGTCGACCTGTGTCACACAAGACGACTGGTGTAAAACCTGATATGTAGTCCACACCACGGGAGTCCCACAGTGATTTAAGATGACCAACTACAGACTGTATATTAAGATGAATGACACATCCCCACTTCTTCACACTGTACAAAAGTGAAGCCAAAATATCCCGGACACGGGATCTGCCATCTTGAGATTTAGACGTCATTTTTAGCCAAAAGCTGCACAGTAGTGATCAGCCGGTGGAGCTGCAGTATCGAGGTCCCGCCTACACACTTGCCCGAGCCAATCACGAGCTGAGCATGACCGCAGCTTGTTAGCTTGAGCCTCCTAGCTGCTACATTAAACTGCCTGGCCAGAAAGACAACTAACCATAATATCTCTGTAACCACACGGAGAACCGAACAGAGAACCGTAGTTGTCTGATTTCTTGACTATTGATTCCTCTGATGCTTACTGACAGTTACACATACACAGTGATGCATAAACACGCTGTATTATTATAGTTTGCTTTGGACTGGAGCCATAGTAGAGAAGAAAAAAAAATGCTCAAAAGCATGGCGTTACTAAACCTGAGGGGTGCACCCTGTTTTTCCCTGGTAGTGTGCCACTGTGAACAACAAATCTGTGTTGAAATCAGCAGGATGAGTGTTCGTAGCACGGATGAGTGTTCGCAGCACGGTCCTGCTTGGATAAATAGCGGAGCTACTAATGCTATTGGATTTGCCATTGAGTTATTATTATTAGACAGTCACACTCAGCAAAACGACTATGGGTGAAAGTAAATTACAACGTTATCATGATGTGTTCAAATGTAATCTTAAGTTAAATTAAGTTTTTGGTGAGAAAGGCGATGCTTTCACACCAATATGAAATAGATATTAGCAAGGAAATTATGACCTGATTAACTTCCTTACTTTTTTTTTAAATCAAAGAAAATATTCAAATGATCATAATCATTTGAATTGTGTGTTATTTAGCAATGTGATAGAACTACCAAACCATCTTTGGGAAACATTTATTTGTATACTTTGACTTTTTAGTTTGGCACAGAGGAGGTGAGATTTATGACCTATACTGCAGCCAGTCACCAGTGGGTGAGCCACATGTTTTGGTTTCAGTTTTGGGGAGCTGTCACATTGTCCATCTTTATATACTGTATAGTCTATGCGCTAAACATGTCTTGTACATGATTAAGGTGTATCAGTAACTGTAGCTGCGTTCGAAATAACATATTTAAAACTATTCATAGTAAGTGTGACAGAAAATTTTGTATGAAGTTTGAACATACTGTGTTGATGTGTGTTGATTTTGTGTATTCTAGAAATGCCCAGATGTATACTACATTAGAAAGAATTTCTAAGTATGCCGTGTGAGCTTACTGCACATGCTAAGCTGGTCCTCAATGATTTGCCTCTGGGTGTCTTGACACTGGCCATCAGTCTTATGGGATTTTGAGCCAGGATAAAATCTGTCAATAGGTCACATTAATTAGTTTTCAGGTGAGAAAGTAGCCATTTGGATTCCCAATATGTGGCGATTTTATCCAAATAACGCCTGTTTGCAAATTTGCTGCAGTGTTTTTGGGTATGACGGAGCCGCAGGTGGGGTGCCTCGAGAGACGTCGGTCATATGAAACATGTTGCTTAAGAATATGTCAGTGTGAGCAGTCTGCTCATTAAATTATACTTCATATAGTATGTAGTATGTCTCAGTCTGTTTACATTTTTTCACGTACTTTGTGATATAGAGTGGCCATGAGATATATTTGGTAACTGATAACATTACGCCTTGTGTCATACTGAATAGGAGACCATCGCTGTAGAATTGATGATTGTGTTCATTCATTCATGCAGAACAGCAATAGTGGTGAACAGAAGGTCTGCAGTGTACTGGCTGTGCTGGATGTGTGTTACTGTAAGGAGAAGATACTGAGAGTTTATCTTCAGCTTGTTTAATGTTGTCTTCGCTCTAAACAATCTCCACCGTTATCAGAAAGTTGTTGAAGAAAAAACACAAGCAACCCAAGTCGACCAATAACAGTTCTTGCATTTTCTGTGTTGCCTGTCTCCATCGCTGCTGTAGCCCCGATGTGTAGTTACATTTTTTTAGGAGGCACGTTAGTCACGACGTACGGCGTACCTTGTTTTGTCCACAACTCAAAGATATTCAGTTTACTGTCATAGAGGAGAAAAGAAACCAGAAAATATTCACATTTAAGAAGCTTGAATCAGAGAATTATGATTTTTTTACTTTAAAATTGCTTAAGCCGAAAAATCGATTATCAAAATAGTTGTAGATTAATTTAGTTGACTAATCGTTTAATTGTTGCAGCTCTACATGTAGCCGCCATAGGTAAATATTAACCCTTCACCCAGAAGTATAAATCCAGCTTAAAGTCTCCGCCAGAGGAGGACTCTTCTTGTGAACTGGCTGCGTTTAAATTAGATTAGCTTCCCTTCAGTTTCACAAACTGTCTTGTCGAGGTTTCCCTGATATTTTTATGTGGCAAAAACTGTAAGAAGTTCCTTTCCAAACCCACAGTACCATACAGCTCATCTGTTTTCTGCTTTGTCACTTATAACTGATCGCAAGCTGCGTTTCCCTGGAGGTGTGTGTGTCTTTGGATGCTTTTGCTGTAATCAGTTGTGCTGTTATATAATATTGCATTGTAAGGGTGACAGCAGCAGAATTACATCTTGATCACTCATGGCCATAATTGAAAAAGAAAAATAAGTTTTAGTGGCTTTGTACTTCAGCCTGCTGCCAATTTGTGTCTTTCAAAAGTAGTTTTCTTAAGTATGTAATACTGTGTCATGCTGACATTGTTATGTAACATCTGCTTTTACATTTACTCTCAGCAGTTGCTCACACTAGAAGCTCCTGGGTTTGAACCTTTCTGTGTGCAGTCTGCATGTCCTCCCTTTTCTGAGTGTGTTCAGGGAAAGAAATCAGCACTCTTATCTGAGTATACCTTTTTTCTGATTATTTTCTAAACATAACTATAGCTGTCTGCACAGGCAGCCGTGTTCACACAAGTACGGTCCACATCGACATCAGTTTTGGCCTGTGCATGGACTTTGTGCATCGACCATCATGGGGACCCTTGCGGCTATGCAGACATGGAAAATATCATTTGTGCTTGGCACATTCTGCACCTGGAGTCGTGCCTGTTATTCATCAAACCTGAGAATATACTGTACTTATTTTATTGAGTAGCAGGCTTTTTTTTATTCAGACTCAGCTCAGTAAATGGTTTTGAATCTCTTTACTGAACGGTTCCCTGTGGAGCTGTTGACCTCTAGCGATTTTCTATGAATGATTCACCGTTTTATTTATCCTTTGCATGTGCATGATGCTTTTGAGTGCATGCAAGTGACGATATACACACCTGCTAATGGTGTCACACTATTCCACTGATCTACCTGGTCGGGATTAAAAAACTTGGCTTTGGAAATATTTTATGCATTCAGCATGTTTGTTAAAGCTCAAGGATGCAGACAATGTAATTTGGCGAGTAACACTGAACGTAAAAAGAACTTTTGTTTGTTTACAAGAGAACCTCTTGGGGCACGTTTCATTTCTATTTGAGCAAACACCTTTTTTTTTTTTTTTTACTTGGTGATGTTTATACTTGAGAACGGCCTCTTTATTTTTGTACTTCACGCAGGAACTGACTCCATCATGAGCTACTGCCTTAGTAAACCATGAGGTAAATCTTCAAAGATTGTGAGTGCAGGTTTGACCTGTGTCTTCTTATTAGTAAATCTGGAGGGCGCTTTTACATTCAACATTTAGTCCATTTGAACTGAATTCTGGTATGGTTCATCTCGACAGTCGTGGACGCCGTGTTCATACTCTGGTGTGGACAAAAACAAACAGTTTTTATTTTAACGGGGCTCCCGTTTCCAAGCAAACCAAAACGCAGGCTTCCTGTGAGGGCGTTTGTACAGATCGCCACAGGTAGACGACAGGATAACACGAGTGGACCAGACTTCTGCAGAAGTCCGATGTTTGCTTGACATCTGGGTTGAAGAGAACATACAGAACACGCTAAATAAAATCCACAAACATAGTGAGTTTATTAACTCAGTCAAGATTAATTGGAGAAGCGATTCATGCCCACAGTAGATCAGTGCAGAGCTAAAGTAAAAACACTTCAACAGTAGTAAATTAAAGTCTGTGTTCGAAGTGGCAGCTCCCAAGACAATAAAAGCTAAATTCCTCCTTCGTACACGCCCCTCAGCTTTTTATTTGGACCACTTTAATTTGTGCCAACCAAGACTTAATAGAAGACAAACCAAAAGTATTAATTTCACTCTGATTGGGACTAACCAAATAGACTCTGGCTTGTGAAAGCACCTCTGATACAAATTGTAGCTTTGGCTCAGGTGAAAGTTATTGTTACGGTGTTGTCTTTGAACAATAGTATTGACTTGAGTCCTAGAGGAGTGTTATAAAAAAACCTTCCTCTTCGAACTTGTAAAAAATAAATTACTGTGAATTTGTTATTCTATATCTATATGTCTTGCCATCTTTTCATGGCATCCCCTCTCTGGTACTATTTAGCTCTTACCCCCCGAGAGTGAAATGTTTTTCCAAAGGAGGCAGCCTTCCTGTAAAACTAATTTTTTTACGACTTTGTCTAAATAAATCAGCACTGGTGGCAATACGCGCTGGCATTGGAGCCGCAAGTTAATTTGGGCAACATCTTCCCAGCAGTGGTGATGGTGATAATAAATGAAGTGTATTAAAAGGTGATGAAAAGCTCCACATGGCCAGTGAGTGATGAGGTGTCAGTGAAGGTCAACAATGTGGGTCCGTGGTTCTCACAGGTTCCAGAAATCTCAGAGGGACGATTGATTGATTAGACCTGCGGAGTGACTACGCATGTCTATTGTTTTAGGTTGTTGTTTCATGAAATAACTTGTGGCGGTTGCGTAGTATTCAAATGTTATTGCTAGCGTGTCATACCAGATCACTGCTGGAACACAAAGGCAGCCACTTGCTGTCTTGCAGAATTACAGTGTTGCTGCAGGTGGGGATGTTGCCGTGAGGCATGCAGCATGCATAAAGACAAATTCCATCTTGTTTTCTAACAGTAAATACTTGTTCACCTTACTCCTCCTCACTTACTGTGTCAGTGCTATGGTAATTACAGGTTGTGTTTTGATTTTTTGCATAATGTTCTAGTGCTAAATGCCTCCTTGAACTTCCTAACTCAGTTAAACGAGGTCAGTCCGACAGAAAAGCAGTTGTGACGTCACGCGAAACGTTACACGCTTGAACAAGACAGTTGTTACTAGTGAGTGATTAGTTTTAGATGTACTGACGCTAAAATTTCCTCACATATACAAATGAAATACATTTGAGGCTTTTGAGTTGAGTTTGAACATGTGAGCAATTATGCTGTTTCAAACGATCAGAAGTTTTAATGAATAAGAGGTAGTGAGTTGTAGCGGTTTTGTTCAGGTGATTTATAGCTCAAAAGAACGGGCTGATGTTGTGTGTTGTGTCATTTTCAGCACTAGTGGATTTATTCAGTACAAACATCACCTGGTTGCTGCTTGCCCATTAAAAAAACTGTGATGACAGTGGCTGTAAGCAGCTGTGGCATTATGGCAGCAAGTCCATCAGGATATCTGTCTTAGTCTTCTTATGCACAAATTAGTGACTGATGGACAGATTTAGCTGCTGGAGGGCATCCAACCCACGTGAGAGATGAATTAGAGCGCAGCTTCTGGACGTGGACGAGGCCAGCTCATATAGTTACCTTCCAAAATTAAAGTGGCACATTTGGCCCAAATCATTCACATTTTTATGTCCATATTTTTTAAGCACATAAATTGTAACAGTGAAGATTGAATGTGCAGGATCAGGAGATGAAAGAGAATTGGACAAAAAAGGACCATAAGTGAAAACTATTAGAAATACATAATAAAATGAAAAGAATAAAAATATAAATGCCATAAAAACAGAAATAAGTAGCTGCATTTTATGGACTCGACAGCTGTTGCGTGATGTCTAATCAGATCACAGTTTTGTTGACAAGGGTTTAACCACATAATAAAGAAGAGGTCTCCTAATTTCAGTTTCACCTTTCTTAAAGTTCCCCCATTAGGTGTGACAGGAAATTGGCAGGACCACTCTCTGGGTGTTACATCTGTTTCCCAGGCAGCCGCTCAACAAAACACGGCCTTGCACACCACCATTACCTTTCTCAGCACTCAGAATTATAGGAGTGAGAGAGAGAAAGAGGGAGATTGTCAGCTATCTCAGTGAGGCATGCTTCGCTCAAGGCTACGTCTCTCTTATTCCTGCCCTCTCATCTCTCTCCTCCTTCTATTACTCAGCAGCAAGAAGCACAAAATAAAGGTGTGATTGAATGCTCATCGAACCAAAACCCTGTTCTTCAGCTCCCAAAAGAAATGTTGTTGTCCAGGCATGAAAGTTCAGCAGGTTAAGGAGACTCAAGGTTACTCATGAAATGACTGTCTGTTATAAAGAACCGCTGAAGGCTCTGTAACTGTCATGCGAACAATTAATCAGCAGAGTACTAAAAAGAAATAGGATATTGTCTCCAGTTATGTTAAGCGATTGTCTTTATCTCCGTTAATGTAAAAATGGACAGCAACACCACTTTACAGTAGGACACTAGGAAGAAGTTGGCACTAAGTTTCATTGTGGTGAAAAGTCTACAATTGCAGAATGTTGCTCTTTTAATAAAGAGATGGTCATGAAGTACAAACTAACAGAATTAGTTAAGTTGAACAGCATTAAGTGTGAAATTAGTGCTGCAGAGGTCTAGTAGCATTTTCATTGTGTGTACTTTGTGGTCAAGGCCCATTTGTGACAGCAGTAATTCTGCAGCTTTATGCAGCCAGACTGACAACTAGTAGCCGATGAAATTACATAACCACAGACACAAGTTTTAGTTTCGTAACCCTGCAAGGCCAGCTCGTAGTTTTCATATGGTATGACCCTGTAATCACCTCATATTGTCTGCCAGCACTTTATATTTGAGAGTTTGATTTTAGTTAATAAAAAAAGAAAAATCCTGAGTACTCCCTCAAGTCCCTTTCACACATGATATGTTCAGGAACATTTCCTGCATGGGGTCATGTGTGAATTAACCTGATCCACCAGATGGTTTGTTACACAGAACCATCTGAGAAGCAGATGGTCTTTGGAAAGTGTTTGGAAAAGTGAGTTTCCAGGGCGCCCTATAATAGTTCTTATGTTATTGATATCCATTCATTAACAACTAGAGTTGTTCCGATACGATACTAGCATCAGAGATGCATCCAGTACTGCCCAAAATTTGCTATTGGGTATTGGCTAGTTTGTCAGTCTATGCAACGATCCGACACAATAATTTATTAAGCCAGAAAAAAAACTTCTTTCACTGGAAATTAATTCTCCTTTGCCACTCAAACAGTAACCTTCACTGTGACGTCTCCGTGGATGTATCATGGCCGCCACTGGCGACAACTGTTTTAGAGAGAAGAGGAACCAATAGCAGGTAGTTTGTCACGTGACAAGAGCAAACAACGACAGTGCGGTGCTAGAGGAGAGTGTAACGGTAGTCAGAGTGAGGGAAATGTCAGCAAGTAAAACAACAATATTTACAGTATGTAAGGTTTCTGTTTCAACGGGTGGCAGCACCCTAGTAGGGTGTGTGAATATGGCACCCTGCAGGACAAATCAGCATACAGGCTGTCCACTGAGGAGGCCGCTATTTATAGCGTCATTTATTTCTTTTCACTGAAACTGACAAACTGAATACTAAAAGAAAGTACTCGGTACTCGGTATCAGCTGATACCACAAGGTATCAGTAAAGAAAAATGGTATTGGAACATCTCTGTTAACAAGCTGTAATTAAATTTAGGTTTACAGTTTTGGTATAGTTTTGAAGATTAAAACCTAGAAAATACTGTATGTTCAATTACAAACTAATACAAAATGAAAATTAGCTAATCGTGATCATTCAATATGGACATAAAGACGATGCTTGTTTAACAGAGCATAAGTGTCGGCCCTTAATCTTGTACAGTATATAACAACCATCAGCTATACAAGTACGGTTCTCAGCAACCAGATTAGTTGATCAAAATGAAACTATTTCACGGCCTCGGCTTCAGTTCTGAGTTATTTTCAGTTTGATGTATCACTAAGCAACAGGGAAAATAACAAAAAGGGAAAATGGTAATAACTTAATTGAGACACTTGACTTTTTTTTTTTTTATTGTAGATGTTGAATAGCTGTTCCCACCAGGTGTGTCCTTCAAGTGGCTGGCTAGTGAAACACACACACACTTAAACACAAAGGCTTAATACAGAAGTGATGTTGTCCACCCCCACCTTGTCTGTCATGCTAGTCTTTCACACTGGGGGCGTATTCTTCATTGTGCATGTGCTCGCTCAATCACACACATGCACTCACATGGCACAGAAACGCTGCTCAGCCTAAAGGCTTTGTGGTTGCCTAGCTGCCCACCTTCTCACCTGCACCCCGCCCAACTTCACCTGTTAGATGCTTAACACTGAAATAGTCCTGTAAGTAATTACGATATCATCGGTTACAATCTCAAGAGGCTGTTGATACTTGTAGGAGAGTCACCGTGGGCGGATCAGTGAGGGTTTCACTGGGTTTGGAAGTGTCAATCTGTCATGGTGCCCACTCACTTAGGACACGGCAAAAAGCTAGATGCGTGGTTAACTCCCTCACATCTGGGACAACAATGGGCCGAGGAGCCTGCCCAAGCTTGATCTGCTGTATGTTCATCTCAACTTTCCCACTTACAAAGACTTACATCACTGCCGGCCCTTTGCGCCTGGTCGCCAAATAAAGTAAACAGAGAAAGTCAACAGCAGTCAGCAGCAGTGACTGGGTTTACTGGAAAACTTAAGGCTGCGGTATGCATGAAACAAACTATTTTGTACAACATGTCATCCCTCCACAGCTGAGGACAAAAGTTTTTATAGCTTTTTGAATGGCCTCTCTCAGACGGAGTCAAAATCCTGTCGTCATAGAGAGTTTTGGTGTGGAGGTCAAGCATTTGTGAGGTTGTGTGTGAATGCGTGAACACCAGGGATGTCACGGTGAGGAGCACTGGGTTTAAAACAGGGATGCTAATTATTAAAAAAGATTTAACCGATAACCAACCCTTGTCAATTGATCATTAACCATTAACTGACAAGATTACGGGGCGTTACTGTAGCAGCCACGTTGCTGTGTGTAGTGTTGCGGACATGTTGCCATCGCATCATTTAGCTGGGTTTAGCAGGTTGTCAGCTGTGTGTCTACCCGACGTAACGATACTCAGTCGCCCGGAGTAACTTTAGCGTATGTCAGACAAAACGTGTCTTTGCGGTACATGAGCAGCTCTAGTTCTGCTGGTGTCTTCGCACCACTTCTTGCCCACCGTTGTCACACACATACACTCTGTATGCAACTTTAACGAGTGTCCGACAGACTGTGGCGGCGGTGAGGTGTGGGTTTGTTGGCGTCATAGCTGTGAACGTAGCTACAGCAGACAGCGTGTGTGTTCAGTTTGTTTGTCGGTGAGTAAATGCTACGAGGCTACAAGTCCTCCGCTCTGTGCTCTGCTCAAGACCGGAGCCAACTTCCTGTGTCTGTAACTCTGTCTCAGACGCTCTTAAGGTGGACCAGCTTTTCTCCATAAACTAACAAGCCGTTTCTGAGTATGTCTTTTAACCGTTTAACTGAGAGCGTTTATCGCTTAAAATCCTTAATGTCAGTCAACGGTTAAACAGATAATTATCAACATCCCTAGTTTAAATTTGAAACATTGCCAAATAGGTGCTTTTGCTTTTCGCTTTGACACCAAATCCTCCACCATTGTCTTGTCCGTCAACTCTCTTCCTGTGATACATGTGAAATCTGACTCCTCCTACTCTGTGCCCCACACAGAGTTAACACTTTGGTCTGACTCTGTACTGCTTAGGTATTTTATACATTTTTTTTTGTTGTAAATTTAATGAACGTGGGTGCTGATACTCAAAAATGAACTAAATGGGTTTTATGTCTATAAATTATAGCAAAACAACAGTGGGGGTGGTGAGCAAGTTATGTATTTTGTGTATCCCCGAACACCACTTAACACAGATTACTGCGGCAGGCCTGTTGATTGTATGGATGCATGCATGTACGTAGTCACTGCCACCTCACGCTTGTTGATTCATTGTGACTTTCTCAGGATATTGTTATCTCTGATGTCCTTCAATAAATAAAAAAGATGGTCCTTGTTACTTGCTGTTTGTACATTCATGGGTCCACTGCAAACAAGAACTGCTAATATCTAATGCAGCATTTCTGTCTGTAGAGGAGAGACTCGTGGTTACCCATACATGCCATCTTCATTCACATATCTCAAGGTCAGCAGTGAAGGGACCATTTTGAATATGGCCATGCCAGTTTTTCCTCACAAAAATTTAGTGCACGTTTGTAGCATTATTTAGCCTCTTTTGCGACAAGCTAGGATGACATGGATACAAATAGATTCCTTTGATTTTCTAGTTTTATAGGATACCAGTTTCTTCACTCTAGCTTTACAACTGAGCCTTATACAGCTTCTACAACCAACTGCATTTATGCGTTTAAAAATGTTAGTGGCGCTACAACGATTTTGTATTAATGTGTTATTGTGTTAACTTTGACAGCCCTACTTAAAATCTAAAATGGTCAACCTCATGGTGGTGCTAGAGGAAAGTTTGGAGCACCAAAGTCAGTAGGCTTCATGATAAAAGGACCATAAATATCTATACAAAATTTACTAGCAGTGCATCCCATACTTTTGGAGACCACAACGGAGGAGCGACAACACGCTGCCATCCCTAGCTAGGTGGCTAATGAAGGGAAATTTTGAGAGAGAAGTTCAAATCCTGCCTATTTACTCACCTCCGCACATCTGTGTGTGAAGTGGGTGTGCTTTTTGGATTGGTTTTGGAAAGTAATAAAAATTGTCAAATGTGGTATTTTCAATCCAGAAGTTGAGGGGAGAGCGGTTTCAGATGGTCCGACAATCACTTTGTTGGAGGAAGGCTAACTTATGTAATGGGTTCTTTTATGAAAGCTTGACCAACAACATGTCATGATAGTGATCAATATTATCCATGCAGGGGTGAATGAGCCTCATGGTTGGAGTTTATTGGTCAATAAATCAGGTGGGAATGTGAGTCTGCATCATAACGTGCTTGTGTTTAATTAGAGCCTTTTTATATTGTTTATTTCTTAACATATCAACCCCCATCCTTCTTTCTCTCCCTCTCTCTTTATCCCCTTCCTCTCCAGCTCTTGGAGTATGTTGGGAAAGGAAAGAGCATCATGGACGTGGGTTTGGCCCAGGCCCGCCAGCCGCTCACCACCCGCTGCCACTACTATGAAGTAGAGATCGTTGATGCTGGGGAAAAGTGCTACATTGCCCTGGGCCTGGCGAGAAGGGTGAGCTTTCTAAGAAAAAAAACAACTTTTGACAACTTCACACACACACACACACACACACACACACACACACACACACACACACACACACACACACACACACACACACACACACACACACACACACACACACAGAGCAGTGAATTAAGTTTTTTGCTTTTGGCCCTTTCCCCCATTTTTCCACACTGTTATACATTAGGCAGCGTAGCTCTATGAACTCAAGGGATGTAGACTCCAGGAATAAGCCTCCCATTCGTTGACTCTTCCATTCTCCCCCTTTGGTCCCCATAGTTCAACAATTTGTTGAGCTCACAACATGCTAATGATGGAAAACTTTGACAAAAACCTGAATTGGGAATAAGGCGGGTAATTAGCATTTGCAAAATGTTCCTCAGGCTCTGTCCTGGGAATGCTGTAAACTTGTCCTAATGGAGGAGAAGCAGCGCTCCTGTCATTTTAAATGTAGGATCGCCCACGTGTAAATCTCAGTGTGGCTTAAAGCTGTTTAATTCACAAACTGCTGTTTTTGTCGTGAGTACATTCCCTTCCCTCTCACACAGATCACAATATTACAAGGGGTCTTTTTTTTTTTCAAAACAAGGTTGATTTTTGGAGATTTTGGATTATGGAACGGTCATATTGACAATGTACACCATAATGTCCAACAACATGGAGGCTCCTTTGTTGGAACCAAGACAGCAAATTTTATTAATTTCGACTTTGACAAAGCAGAGCAGATCTACTCCTTTTTACAGTAAAAATCCTACACATATACACTGCATAACTGTGTACCAGAGGAAAATTTACTAAAAGTATTATAACAACGTACAGTAATTTAGGCTGTACTACACTACCTCGGACAGACTGCCAGACGCTGCTCTTGGTCAGTAGTATCCCGGTTGTTGGTCCTTTACCTGCACAAATCTATTTGAATCTGTTACTGAAATAAATATTGTAACTGTCGGTATGAATTGTTTTGATGCGTAATATTCACAGGCAAGTATTTGGCATTTTCATGTCGTTTATTGGTCACACTCCCGGTGTGTAAAGGCCTTTAGCCACTAAAGCTGTTTTTGAGGACATGGACTTGAAATAGACTCTACTAGTAGTAAACATAGTGGTACTGTGGAAAGATTTATTTTCTCTCCCATTATCGAGCAGCTCAGCCATTCCCTTTGGATCTAATGGCCTGCTTTTGGATAGATTAAACACCTCCAAGAGGAAAATACAATTAGAGAAATTTTAACACCTCTCATTTTGAGCCCTTATTTCTTTTTCCAAAGAATGCACATGCGGTTCCCATTTCAGCCTTAGCGCTGCAGCTCTACTTTGAAGAGTAGAACAGACAAACAAGTAGATGTTTGGGAACTGAGTGAGACTGATGCACATTAAAGGAATACTTCACCCACTAAACAGCCGGTTAGACTGTCAGGCCATTAAATAGGCGTCATCAGCCCCTATAAGCAACATAGATGTGGGTCAATAGGGGCCTAATACACGCAATATTAGATTTTATTATCTAATCACATGGTAGATCACCGAAAGAAGGTATAAAACAACATGACAGCAACCGCAGCAGTTATTTCAGGAGCAGAAGTGGAAGTTAGGCGCTGTAGTATGGACCGCCTGAAACTCCATATTGTGGAGGATTGGAGTGATGTACACAGGTTCGCAACCCGTGTGTAGTTGTTTTTGTGTTCACAAGCATTAAGTTACACTTTCACTTTTGAAACGTAGTTATTTTAAACCAAAACACAATGTTTTTCTCTAAACTAAACTCAATTATTTTGTTGCCTAAATCTAAAGAAGACTTTTTGTTGTGTTCAATTAAAATATTGTGCAAATTAAAAAATGTGCAAATTTATTGCACATTTTTCATTTGTTCAAAATGTATCTTAAAGGGAGATTCGTCAAGTATTTAATGCTCTTATCAACATGAGAGTGGGCAAATATGATGCTTTATGCAAATGTATATATAGGTTTATTACTGGAAATCAATTAACAACAAAAAACAATGACAATTATTGTCCAGAAACCCTCACAGGTTTTGCATTTAGCATAAAAAAATTCTCAAATCATAACATAGCAACGTTGACAGTTATAGGTAGAACGTGTTGCTTTTAAGTTTGGCTTTCACTTTGTCTGTTTAACAACAGGAAAACTATATCAAATCGTCCATTTAAAGACTCGAATACAACTCATGTAGTATAATCCAAGTCACATTCATCCAGTCGTATGCTCACTACTTCATAAACACATGCATCTTCGCCACTTTGTCGTAAACAGTCTCACGGTTGCGTAGGTGTGTTACTCGATTGTGCGAGTACTGTAATAAATTGTAAGGTTTTAGAGAAAATGTATGTGTTTGGGAAGTAAGGAGCATACAACTGGATAAATGAGACTTGAATTATACTACACAAGATGCGTTAGAGTTGTATAAACAGATATTTTGATATAGCTTTGCCGTTGCCGTAAACGCGCCCCCGTTTACTCATCAAGACTTTGTCCTGTTTTTGGATTCTTCGTCCGCCATGGAGGCATGAGAGAAAACAAAGTTTTCTTCACACTTTGCTAAGCTTATAAAAGGCAGGATTAAACTTGTTTAAATGTCAGCTTTATGATAGATTGATTCTCTCATAAAACCTATTTGCATTACATTTTACCTAATATTATTCTTCTGACTCAGGAACTATTTCTTCGACAGTATGGGTTCATGATTTGTGAGTTTTTTACTCCCTGTAAGTTTAGCCTCGAAAGTGTTATAAATGTGAAATATTAGAGACTGCCAAAGCCAAGGCCTGTGGAGAGCTGCCAGCACCGTCTCTCCCAGGGTCAAAACTGTGCTCCTTTTAATAACAAAAATAAAAGATGAAACTTGTACAACATCTTTCAAGGTCTCAGAGGCACTTTATATAAAACAGGAACAGAGGGATGCACTCCAAATTACATTAAGACAGAGAGCTATAGATGCAGACAGAGAGGGGAGGCTAACAATTATACTTCCACTGTATGTGCGCGCTACTTGCAGATCTCCATCTAAGCTGTGTCATTTTGAAAAATCTGAACATCCTTTTTGTGGACGTCTTTCTCTAGTTGGGGTTGTTGACTTTTGCAAAGTCGTTGATGTCTACCACCTGACATTAAAACAAGACAGTAAATCAGTAATGCTGATATTATTACCATTTTCATACATATGTTATCTTCCGAAACCACTTGGAAAAGGCAGTTTTGCCCATATTTCATCTTTAAAGTCAAACTCTAATACTGCAGCAACTCTGCATGTTTCTTTTATTTTTCAAAAGAGGAAAAACTGTTTTGGACGTATTTGTGGAAACATCGTTGAAGCGTCAGGCTTCTGGTTGGACGTTTCCTTTGGCAGCAGTTGGGTGACATTTGAGAGTCGGCGTTGCTAGAAGACATGCTATCAATATCCGTGCTCGTACGTTGATACAAAACGTCTCAACTGTGAATTTCTCCACTGTGGGACTATTAAAGGTTATATCTTATCTTATCTTATCTCTTATCTTAACAAACCCACAAAACAGTGATTATTAGGGTAGAAATCTCCAGAGGCCCCACGATACAATATTATCACAATGCAATTTTGTTGTGATTTTCAACATTTTGTGATACGCTGAGATAATATACAGTTTATTATCTTATTTCAACATCTTTTTTATATATTAAGATACAGTTTTCACCCCCTTCATCTTTGAGTTTTCATTTTTCAAGGGACCTGTTTGAAAGATTTAAGCCAAAATTTAGCATAACTGTGGATTCTTCCCAACAAGCTCTCATGACACGGTTGGTACCAATAGATTATAGATTATAATGACCTGTGGTGACCTCTAGGATAATCACAGCCTCATTAAACTTTACAGCCAGAAACTAGAGACATCGGGCATTCAGAAGATGGATGACTTGCCTAGGTATTTTGAAAATAAGGGGATTTCTGAGCAATTTCCAGAACAGATTGATAGATTCTTGCAGAAATCTCCAAATGTCAAGAGCCTATGATACCAAACCACAGCATGACTTTTTTTTTATAGTGTTCCTTGAGGTCCTAGAGTCCTAATGTGGTATTTTATAGATATTATTGATCATTTTTTCAATTTCCAAGTGGTTAAAAAATGGTTAAATTTAGCACTGCAACTGTAACAAAAATTGCTGCAACAACTTATGAGACATAATAGGGCATGGAGATGGGCATCAAATACTTCTATCATAATGCTCTAAACCTTTAGACACTTTTACAAATTTTAATTGATTGATTGTATTTTTCCAATTTATGACTAGAACAACACAGTGCTGAGCAGCATCTCAAATTAATCTTCCGGCTCCCAGCTGTCAGATGATGTGCACCACTTCTACTGTTGACCCGCTATCTGCCCCTAAAGACCTAAATCTACATCTGTTATATTCACTGTTTCCTTTTTTTCTGTGAATTTAGAGACAAAACCACCAGATTATCCTCTGTATGGACCTAAATAAAAAGTAGAGTAGATGTGCCCACACATGCTCTCAGTTAAACTCATGCAGACGATGCTCCCATGGGTGAGGAAGAAGCTGAGTGGTGATAACTCCAGTCCCATTACCTCCTCAGAGTTCGTCTCACTGCTACTTCTCTCTCATGCATCTGGGTTTCATTATAAAGACATTAAGCTTAAGTCCAGGCGAGGTGATAAAGCAGCAAATTGAAGTGCTTGGGTAATGACTGTTTACTCAAGAGCAGTCGCAAGTTTGCATGCTGGTCTTTTTCACATAGCGTCCCATGGTAAGAAGGCCTGAATACAAACATAAGTCCACTCGTTAATGCCCCACAGACTGCCAGATTCGGTCCGTCTGTCTCGCTCTTTCTGTTTGTTGTGGTTGCTGACTTCAGCCTCAACTTTGTAGTCAATTTTCTTCACTTTACAAATCTCTTCCTCCCATCTTGATCTCTCTTCCCATCTCAACATCAGCAGTAGCCGGTCACCGGTCAAGAAAAGTAAGTTTAATTTGCAGCATGGCTCCTTGTGATGACAGGGACTACGTTTACATGCACACTAATTTTCTGCTATCATTCAGAATATGCCAATATTCTAAATGCAGATTCTGTATAGATATGATTTAACCTGATTACATTCATACCTAATAATAATATGTGTCTTCAGTGTCCACATTGAGATCTGATTGAGAGCCAAGCGCTCTGTCTGAAAGCTGAGAGGAAGCCTCCGGAGGCTGCATTCCACACAGGATTGCAGCCGGGCACTGCCGGAGAAGTGTTTGGCCACTCCGATTACAATCCTTCCTCAGTGTGCTTTGGTTGTATTTACACCGATACTCATATGGTTAAACACTATCCAATTGCAATCTGATCACCCAAAACACATTTTAATATAGGTAATATCAGATAACTCCCATCAACCTCGGTTGCAGTCTGTGCTTAGTGCTAATTTGCTAATATTAGCATGCCAGCTAGCTCACACTAAGATGGCAAACGTGTTAAACATTATGTTTACTAAGCATCACCATGTTCACATTGTCAGTGCAAAAATGTTAGCATGCTGGCGTTAACATTTGTCTCAAAGCACCACTGTGCATAAGTATAGCCTCGCAGAGCTGCTAGCATGGCTGCAGACTCTTAGTCATGACTGCATGCCCAAACACTGCCCCATTTCACTACATTTTGTTTTAATTCTGGTCAAAGTGAAACAATAAAACAAATAAAATATAGGCTGACGTTTGAGATGTTAATATCAAATTGACTGTTTTAAAAAAGGTGCAAGTAAATTTTTGAATCCCCCAAGCCACAGTTGCCATTTTCCTGCCCAACAGGGAAGTCAGAGGAATTTACGCGATGTGATAAGTGTGAATGCTTTGTTGTGTGTTTGTAATCTGAGATCTGTTTTGACCCCACTGCAATTCCTAGACCTGACATGACCTCACCTCACACTTCTCCCTCTCTCATTCTTCTGTAGATAAGGGTCTCCATGAATGTACAGCATGCATATGCTTGGTAGCGCAGTTGTTTTTTATCCGGTACACACAGTGGTTGCCAGGCTGTGGGACAAAGAGAGATCTATCCTTAGTTATGGGGTGGAAGGAGCGCAGAGGGTAGGTGGGAGTGTGGGGGGGGTTGCAAGGTAGAACGTCGGGAGGTAGAAAAATCAAGGGAAGCTATTCAGATTACGAAAAACACAGGAAAAAAGCAGGAAAACCCTCATGTCCTGAAAAACAAACAAAATCCTACAAAAAAAGAAAAAGATCATAACCCTCTGGGAGGACTGAGAAGTAAAGAAGCAGGTAGGGGAGATGGGTTGAATATGGAAAGATTGATAGGTAGTCGTGATGGAGGACTGAAGGCACTGACATGTGGTTCAGTGTCTGAATGAAACTGGTTTTCTCAGGCCACTCATGACCTTCTGTCTCCGATCACTGTATTCATTCGCTCTCTGTCCACTCTCTGTTCTTGTACATAAATATAGTCATAAAGCTAAAGCCACCAGTCTTAAACACAAACAAGAAATATAATCGCTCAGGAGGCTGGAATGGCAGTGTTTCCTCTGTCCTGGTATGACCTGCGCCTGGGATCAGCTCTCTTCCTCTTCCTCCTGTGATGCAGCAGTCCTACTGACTGCTGCTCCTGTGAACCTGTTTATTCTAACAGGGTCAGCTTAGGATACAACAAAGGACCAGTCAGTGTGCCAAGGCCTGGAGGCTTAAGAAGACGCAACACCACCAGTACAATAATAGGCACGAGGTGTAACTTATATTTGCAGCGGCAACAATCTGACAGTTAATCAACCGACTGTTTTCAGTATGGAATAATACATTTGTGTCATTTCTTTGCCAAACATTTGCTGTTCCCGGCCTCTCCAGTGTGAGAATTTAATAGTTTTCTTTGGCATACGTGACATTAAACTACCTATGTTGAGTTCTGGGCTGTTGGTTGTAAAAAGCAAGACATTTGAGGTCAATGGGGGAACTCTAACACGCAATTTTCACTCTGTTCAGTCATTTTTTTTTAAACCAAAATGTTTAATTTATTAATTTGGGAAATAATCAGTAGATTAATTGATGATGAAAATAAATGGTAGTTGCAGTCCTACTAAAGAGGAAGTGAGCCACGGGACCTCAATGTCAGGGACTAAAGGGGTGTTCACAAGCCATAGTCCTTTTGGCTAGTCAGAGTAAAATTAATACTTTTGGTTCATTTTCTTTTTAGTCTGGTTCGGTTTCACAGTGCACAAAAAGAAAGGGACCTGAGGGATGTTAATGAAGCAGCACGGCCACAGTTTTTTCTCTTTGACTCGGTCAGCACTCATCTACTGTGAGCACTTCTTCTCCAGTTTATCTGGAATGCCTTCATAAATGTTGCTGTGTTTATTGTTTTATTATATTATATTCTGTCTGTTCTCTTCGGTCCAGCTGTCTAACAAGCATCAGACTTGTACAGAAGTCCAGGTCAGTCTCCTCTCCCACTCATGATAACCTGTTGCGTATGTGTGTCCATCCCAACAAATGCCCATGCCAGCAGCCCGTAAATCCCTGCAGTTTGGTTCCCTTCATACAAGTGGGTCTGATTATGAGACTGCAATCGACCCACACCAGGATTTGCTAGGAAACGGTCCCAGACCGTTTGCGAGCAGCGGTCTCGCACCTGGGTTGAACCGCACCAGTTTGATTAAAATAGACTAAATGCTGGCCTGGCCCAAAAAGTTTCTTTATCAAACTGGAGTTTGTGTTTTTGTATCAGAAGAATTCAAGATTAGGCTGATAACGGATTAAAAAAGGCCATGTGGTTTGAGATGTACTGTAATTTTTGCACACAAGACAACACCATTCAGTCATTATGATCGTCATAATTTATTATTGTGCTTCTTTGATGATTGAATGAATGTTGGAAAGCAGATGTTGAAAGGGAGTTTGAAAATGGCAGAAAAGCACAATGACTTGCTAGCTCCAAACTATGTAATGGAGGCACTGTTTCTAAACTAACACCAACGTATGTTGGTGTTTCTCTAGTGCAGTTCCTAGTTACTTAGTAACTGGGGGGAAGAATGTAGGGGATTGGCCCCGCAGATTTATCAGTCTAGCTCTGATGTTGACGTTTTGCATGTAGTTCTGTGTGTAAGTGCAGCAACTCAGGGCCCCTCCTCCCCCCCCAAGGCCCCCCTATGACTGTAGACTTACAGTATATTATTATATTATTGTTGAACTGTCCAGCCCGCTGTTTTACACATCTGGCTCCATCTTGCCTGTGAATTTCAAAGTGTCAAGCAGCAAATGAGCAGCCAAGCTTTCCGTGCAGTTTTCCTTTGATATGTAGTATTCCTGATCTATTTTTCCATCACCATCGATGCATATGATTGTGAGCATTGCTCAGTAGGGCAGCGCATAGTGTGTCTTGTTGGGGGCGGCAGTAGCTCAGTCTGTAGGGAGTTGGCTTGGGAACCGGAGGGTCACCGGTTCAAGTCCCGACATGGACCAAAAACTGAGTGTAGTAATATAGGAGGAGGAGACTTTTCTTTTTTTTCCTTCCCCGCTGCCCCCTCCCCAAAAAACCAACCCCCCCCCTCCTTTTGCGCCTTTTGTGAGAAACCCCCCCCTCTCTCACTTCTCTCCTTTTTTTTTTTTTTTTTTTTTTCAGTTTTTTATTTATATTTTTTGAGTTTTTTAGAGTGTGAATTGAATTTCCCCATTTTGGGACTAATAAAGGTAGATCTTCTTCTTCTTCTTCTTCTATGCGTAGCGAGTGTGTTGTTGAACAACAGAGAGAGAGACAGTGGCAGCACACAGGGCAGGCAACCATTGGCGATTAGAACAGAGGAGAAATTAGGAGTAAAGTTGTCAAGTAGATTAGTAAGTGTACAGTGTAGGTTACAGTTTGCTCATGGATAAGCACTGCTGATCCTCAATACTAAGAAGTTCCTGTGTCTTGCTTCCCAGCTGCTGGGCAAAAAGAGAGGGAGGCTACTGGGAGCCAAACAATCAGCCCAATCCGAACTGCAACGCACTCCAAACCGGTACACCACAAACTGGAACTGCACTAGTAGATTAAAACGAGAGCGTATCTGTTGTCTGATACACTTGCGTGTTGAAGCAATGCCCTTCTCATTATCTCAACCTGTTTCTGGCACTGAACAATGTGTATAATACTGTTTCCACTTGGAAGACAGTAGAGCTACACCTAACCGCCGTTTCCTGGCGGAAGAGAGCAGTCTATGCTTGTGACAGCGCAGTTTGAGCTCATGTTTAACAGCGCTCGCTGCAGCCTGTGGCGATGAAAGTTGGGGTTTGCTTGATGCAGCAAAAAGCTGTTGTGGTGCAGCACAATCCCCTGGAAATAACAAGTTTCAGAGTGCAGGGGTGCCGTTTTCTCATTGTGTCTGAAGGACCTTCAGTGAGTGAGAAGAGAGAAAAATGGAGAGTCCTAAGAGAAAGAAATACTCAAACAGAAGCAAAAATATCTAAAAACTGATGAATATTCGTTTATGCCAGAGATTCAAGTTCACACCAGAGGGGCGACTTATTCAGTTTTCTCTCCTGGGATTTAAAGGTAAAATCAAAGGTTTAAGATAAAAGCGCTGTTGCAGGGAACTTATTATTTTGTTATTTTCACTCTTTTAAAGTCACCAGAATGCAGGAAATTTTTCTGGGGGAGGAGCCCCACTCCCCCACTTTAGTTTTGAAATCCTCCCTTTGGTTGGCAAGTATGGGTGAAGCAATTTTAGTGGCACACAGAGACATTGTCTTGCATATTTTGCATCACCTGATTGGCCTTTATAGAGACCACCAATGAATTATTTAAAACGAATATCAGCCGATAACGGTCAGTGGCCGATTGATCGGAACCCTTAGGCACACGTGGGCCAAAACTTGCATAATGCAGTAGAAAACTACACTTCATGTCATCTTTTCTTGTTTTCTTGTAATTCAATAACACAACAAACTTTATCAGTTTTATGTGTTTGTATCAACAAGATATTTGCAAATGAAGCTCGCATCCATACAAAGTGATGAACATGCCCAAACTCATGCACGCAGATGGGCTGTTGTTGTCTTCACCAATATCAGACGTTTTCTGTCATCGTGTGAGGAGCTGGAGGATTTAGCCCGATGACACGAGGTTATACAAACAGACCTGCATTAGTTCCCTACACAGTCTCTGCCCAACCCCTATAGGTGAGGTTGTGTGGGCACGTACAAACAGAAACACACTACTTTCCCTCCCTCCAATCTGTACCTTCAGCACACACACACCCATACACTCACATCTGTGGTACTTCACATTTTTAGACAGCTCTGTGATATGCCAGTGTGATAGCTGCCGGGGATGATGGGTATCTGCTTCCACACGGTTCCCCACTTGGCCCGCACCTTTCCGCTCTTCCTCTTTCAGACTTGTTTACTCTGCCACCGTGTGGAAATGCAGGCTGCTCTGATGACACCGGTGTAGCAGCTGTGGATCTGATACTGCAGGTCTTTGCTCCGCCATGCTGTGGACACAACGCCAGTGTTTGTTGTTTTTAGAAGCAGCTTGCATTTCAGTGACAGCTTCTGCAGGCCAACGCGGGGCAGTGACCATGTTTCGAAAGTTTTACGGTACTTAAGAGTGGACCAGCTGGTTAACATGGCGCTCTCTCTCTGACATGCATTCCATCATATGTTGATAGAGAAGGAGTATAGGTGTAATTTAGTGGCGCCACCACTGATTGAAAAACAGAAATCACAGCATTAGCTGTTGTAATTTCCAAACCACAATAGGTTGGAATGTTTCTTTTATCAGAGAAAGGAAAAGCTGTTCCAAGTCCCACAAAACAATATGATCTGTGTTTTACAGGATTTATGGCTAAAATAAACACCTTTATTTTACAGTCTGAAGATTGAAATCATATTTTTATACCATCAAATGGTTTTTCAGGTATTTAGACATCCTATATAAAAATATTATGCCACCATGTACCACAATGAATGCAAACTATTTGGGTAAAAAAAATGAATCATGGTGATGTTTTTGATGGTGTTTCTGTTCTACATGCTGTTGTAGCAGCTGCAGTTTGTCAAATTAATTTGAAGACAAAATTGTGTTGTCCACCTTAGTTACTGTTGCTACACCTGTCAAGTAGGGTTGGGCGATATGATGTTATATACCGTGCAACGGTAGAAATGTGTCCACCGGTAGTGATTTGGCAATACAGTTTTCTCCATGGCAGCAAGTGTCGCGTGAGCTCATGATTCTTGTGTGAATCCAGCTGCCTCGCAAGGTAACATGATATGGGCAGAGTGGAGGAGAGAGAAGGTGCAGGAGGAGGCGTCCCAACCAACCTAAGATGAGGAAGAACTCTGGTGACACGAAAACCAGACATTTGCACACTAGTTTATTTTGTTTTGTCTGCTTTTTGAAATGAAAGATGAGCAAATCCTGCAGGAAAAGTCAAGTTGTTTTTCATTTGATATTCTCTACAGTACACATACATTTGTGATTTTTAAATCTATAATCTCTTTTTTTTAAAACTCAAATGTCTTGTGTGAGGTTGTTTTTAAAAATAATTATATTGTGATACAATATTACATATACCATGATAGATTTGTCCATATTGCCCATCTCTACTGTTTAGCTGTCCAGCTGTTTAGCTGTGGCGCATATGCAGTTTACAGTGATGGCAATGCTCAACATTCAACTCAACAGTTTTAGTAATTAAAAAAAAAAAAACAGTTGGTAGGCGCGACTGAAATGACGACTGTCACTAGCAGATTTTGCAGATTTCAGCTGCAGCTAGCTAATTAATTAATTAATTAATTAATTAATTACTTAATTAATTAACATTCGCTCAATGAGTCGGCTGAAAATGTTTCCAGCTGCCTCATATTAATAACAGGAATCTTGTGTAAAGGGTCTTAAATATGCTTCCTACAGGCCATCTAAAAGTTGCTAAAAGCCAGCCTTACCAGCTAATGAATAGGGATGTTCCTAACAACTCATTTCCTTGACGTTTAAACTTAGATGAGTCGACTAGTATGAAAAAACTCAGGAACAATCAAAACTGATCACAATTTAATCTATAAGGTTTAAGCTTGTATATAAAACCATTAATCACATTCTTTAAATAACCAGATTGTATTTTAAATGCCACTGAAATCAATATGTCCGCTCCGGTTGACCGTTGAGGAATGTGCCTCAAAAACCTGGTGTGTGGTCTAATTGTTGAAATGCAAGCAGGGACTGTAGTTGAAGAGGAGTCACGGTTTGGCATCACTTACAAGCTGCCATTATCATCTTAGTGTGCAAGTTTTAATACCTTCCATCTTCTCTTCCCTCTATCTTTCCTTTATTTTAGCTGTAAACTGAAAACATTTGGGTTTGACATCAGAAGATGAATATGAGACAAGAGATCAGTATTTCAGCTTCTTTTTCCAGGTATTCACATCTAGATCTGTGACACAACTTAGAAGATTGCACCTTTTGTAACGGAACACCAAATTTTTAGGTGAGCAAAAGTATAGGACCATTTAAAATAGATTAAAGCCAATAATACTTCATATTTAACTGTAAATCCTTTGCTTGCAATAACTGCATCAAGCCTGTGACCCACTGACACCACCAAACATTTGCATTCCTCTTCTGCGATGCTTTTCTGCAGCCCCTTTCATTTGCTGTTTGTTTTGGGGGGTTTCTCCCTTCAGTCTCCTCTTTATTAGGTAAAATGCTGCTCAATAGGTTTTAAGTCTGGAGATTAGCTTGTCCAGTCTTAAACCTCCCACTTCTTTCCCCTGAAGAACTCCTTGGTTGTTCTGACAGTGTGTTTTGGGTCTTGCTGCATGATGATGATCTCCCGATCAGTTTGGTTGCATCTCTCTTTAAATTGTCAGACAAAATGTTTCTGTAGACTTCTGAGGTCATTTTGCTGCTGCCGTCATGTGTTACATCATCAATGAAGATCAATGAGCCGTCCCAGAAGAAGCCATGCAGCCCAAGCCATGACATTACCTCGTTTCACAGATGAGCTTGTGCGTTTGGGATCACGAGCAGATCCTTTCTTTCTCCACACATTAGCCTTTCAATCACTTTGGTAAAGGATCATCTTTGTCTTGTCAGTCCAGAAAGAAAGACAGACAGAAATTTTGAGCCTCGTTTCTGTACTTTTTGGTAAATTTCAGTCTGGCGTGCCTCTTCTTATTGCTAATGAGTGGATGTGCTAGCTTTTCTCGCATAGACACCTCTCTGGTCTTCATGTTAGTTACACCTTTTTAACTATAAATGCAGTCTGCACAGGCAAAATGCAAAGCTGAAATTAAATAGACATTCAGCGCTATTTATTGTTTGAATAATCAATGTGATAGGACGCACCTGGGCAACAAAAAACACCTGTCAGTCACTTTTCTCAGTTGAAAAATGGGTGGGTTCAAACAAAAGGTGCCATCTTCTAAGTTGTGTAACAGATCTACATGTAAATACCTGGAAATAGAAGCTGAAATACTGATCTCGTCTCATATTCATCCTCTGATCATTCATCCTCATCCTCAAACCCAAATGTTTTCAGTGTTCAGCAAAAATAAAGGAATTGGCCTCGCTGTTCCAACAGTTTTAGAGAGGACTGTACATGCTGAAAATCAAACCTTTTTACTGCATTCATTTTGATATTTTCCAAAGTAAAAGTCCCTAGAAGTGTATTCAACTTTTGCCCATGGTTTAGTGTTAAAAAAGTTGCAACAAAGTGCAATATCGAATCGCAGTACAAACTGAATCAAGTATTGTGATAGAATCGAATCAGGAGATAAGTGAATCGTCCCAGCCCTCTCTGAAACATACAGTATATTTGTTAGAGGAAAATTTGGAAGATCTCCAGAAGTCAGTCGGCTTTGTCTTCTGGGGACCACGAATGTCTGTATGAAATTTTATTGCAATCCATCCAATAGTTGTTTAGGTATTTCAGGTCAGACCAAAGTGGTGAACTGACCGACATCGTCATCCTGCTCTTCGTAAATAAGTGGTACTGCAATGCTTCATTCTCAGTATATAGAGAAGGATGTGCTGCTCCCATTTTTCTCACTAACCCACCAAGTTTATTTGATATGTGGCGCACACTGAGTACATGTTTTGAATTAGAGATGATGGCCACAACAATTACCCAAGAAGATGGCTATGAAAACATGCAGTTAACAGTTGATCTCTTCATCAGACACAAGTCTGCGGTTTACATTAAAACACTATAAATCTACCCTGTATTAGTTTAGCTGCTCCTAATGTTGTCGTATTTCAGTGTTCCTCCAAATCACTGATCAGATCAGAGTCTGTGGGTCATCAGTCAGGGAGCAAAACACCCAGACGTTCTTCTCCACCTCGTGGAGATTCAGCCCACATGCCAGTCAGCCAGAGGAATCCTCGGGCTTGTGGTTGAGACTGGGGGGAAGAGGCGCAGACTTGACGGATCAAGGGGTTTCAGGCTTGGAGGAGTAGCTGCATTCCTCCATGTCTCTCTGTCTTCCTCTGCTGATGTCTCACTCTGTCCTCTCTCTCTCTCTCTCTTGCTTTCCCCCCATCCATCTCCATTTCCTGTTCCTCAAGCCCCAATGGGGTTGTCAGACAGGATCGCTGATGTTTCCCTGATGTCCTGTCTTTAAATGCTGCACTCTTGAATGCCTGGCCCGACCAATCAGTCTGTCTGCAGTGTCCCTATTACTCATTCCTGTACACAGGTGCTAATAGTAATAATTTCATCGGCCCTGTTTTGTTTTTGAGTAATGTATCGCCTCTTCAGTCATCAGTGGATGTTTTTTTTTGTTTGGATACAAGCACTTTTCCCAGGCTGACTTTTTTCTTTTTTGGATGTCGTTCTGGTCATATTTTGGATTGCTGAGACAAGCTGAAAATGAATGGTTGTCTTTTTTTGGTCTGTTAATACTAGCTGAAAAGAAAAGCAGTAGGCAGAGTTCACCTGAAAGAGAACATGAACAAGAAAGCATTTAGAAGATGTAGCCTACTGAGAGATGAAAGAGGAGCGAAATGTCATTGCCTTCCTCCTCCTCCTCCTCCTCCTTCCTCTCTTCTTTAGTAATGTGTTTCTACAGAAATGTAGGTGCATCCAAGACGACAGATAAAAATCTCTGGTAATTACCTCTGAGTCATACTCCGATGTTATCCGAAAGTTGGCCCACTAGTTATTTCTGTTGGCGTGGTGAAACGTGGAGAAACATACATACTGTACATGTACACAGACGAAGAAACAGTCAAACACGAGCAACGTCCTGTTTTTTTGCGCATTTTCAATTTGCGTTTGAAAAAAATGTGGAAAAAAAAAGCTTAAAATATCACAAAAAAGTTTTTACACTTGGCTGAGGTGGAAATGTTGGTAAAAGATAAAAACAAAATGGAAACAGATTTAGCAAATAAATGAAGACATACATGAAGTATGTGACTTTCAGCGTCCATTGCTGAAGAGATGAAAAGTCTGACAGATCTGATATAACTTTCCTCTCATTAATACATAAAGCAAACAGAAATGTCATATTTCCATCCAGTTTCCTACATCATTTTTCACTGTTTGAGGTTCAACTGGTGCTTTTTTAATTATGTCATCTCGTTGCGCCCTCTTTTTTCTGCAGTGGTGTAATGGTTTTCCAGCTGGAGAAATAGCAGTGCCTACTGCTCATCTCAATGAACCAGCTCATAATCCTATAACGGCTGTGGATGGAAACAGCTTTCAGTTGCATTTTCTTTTGCAGATTTTCTCGAAATTCTGTTAAAATTTGCAATACATTAGGATGGAAAACTTGCGACTGAAAGCCTCAAATGCATTTGATTTTTCTTTATTAGCAAAATGATATTGTCCAGTTTGATAAATACTGATGTGCCAGCAACAGCCGTGGCTGGAGGGAATTTGGAGGGAATTTGGGCACAAATGTCCACTTGAGCTGAACTGATTAGAATTTGACGGTCAAAGGTCAAGGTTAGGGATGTTGATAATTGACTGTTTAACTGTTAATCGACATGAGGCATTTTAACAAATTAACGCTGAACAGTTAAAAGAAATAATCATTAATTAAAAAGCTGAGCAAAACTCGGAGGAGTGGCTCGTCCCTTTAAGGAGGTAAGCTGGACCACCTTCCAGGCATCTTCCTTTCTCCCTGTGTCAAAAGGCGTCCCCCAGGGCTCCATCCTTGGTCTCCTGCTATTCTCAATATATATAAACAATCTATGTGATGACTTATCAAATGCTGCTTTTCATTTTTATGCAGATGACACAGTTATCTATTGCTCATCTTCCTCAGTAGCATAGACCCTTGAATTCCTGCAGTCTGCATTTAATTTGGTTCAATCTCGTTTAACTCAACTTAAACTGGTGTTAAATGCAGAGAAATCCAAATTGATGCTTTTTTCAAACGGAAAAACAATACCATCTGATCTCCCCAGAGTCTCAACTGCTCAAGGGTTTCAAATTGAACTGGTCCCAACTCATAAGTACTTATTGAACCTCATTGATCAAAATTTGACTTTCACATCACATATTGAAAATCTGGTGTCCAAATTGAAAATTAAATTGGGGTTCCTTTTTTAGAAACAAATCCTGTTTCTTCCTCCAGGTGAGGAAATACCTTGTTTCAGCAACATTTTTACCAGTATTGGATTATGGTGATCTGCTTTACATGAATGCACCTGACCAGAGCATAAAGAGGCTAGATACTATATACCACTCTGCGTTACGTTTTGTTACTGGCTGTGGAAATCTGGTACACCATTGTTCCCTTTATGCTGCTGCTGGATGGACATCATTGTCTGTCCGCAGGTTTTCACACTGGTCGATTCTCATATATAAATGTCTCCTTGGACTGGTGCCTTCATATCTCTGTACATACTTGTGTACAAACCACAGTCAATATGGCCTTCGCTCTCAAGATGTTCTACAGATGTTGGTCCCAAAGGTCAGAACGGAGCTCGGCAAAAAAGCGTTTAAATATGCTGCTCCGTTCTCGTGGAACGTTATGCAGAAGGACCTGAAACTGTCAGAATTTATCAGAAAATAGCACTATTGGTCGTTGTAACTGCTCCTGAATTTTTTGTCTTTGAATCATTTTGATATTGACTTGTTTGTGCAGCACAGCTGCTGTTGTGTTGTATAACATATAACTGCGCATGATATTTGTTTATTTGTCTGTGGTGTGTGATTGCTGAATTGGTCTGTTTGTATTGTTTGTCTTTATTGTTGAAATAACTTTCTCTGCTGCCCTCTTGGCCAGGTCACTCTTGGAAAAGAGATTTTAATCTCAATGAGTTTTCTCACCTGGTTAAATAAAGGATATAAATAAATAGAGAGTCTGAGCCGGCGTTGCACATACAGGAAGTTGACTTCGGTCTGGAAGACCGGAGCAGAGGAGCTGTAGCTTCGTTACATTTACTGTATTCACCAACAAATAAACTGTACCAACGCCACCAACAACCTCACACTCCTTGTGATTGACAGGCAGCTACCATAGTGTTGTCTAGTCTGAGACCTGTCTGTGTTTTCATCTTTAACCCTTTCACTGTGTGTTCTCAGTTCATGAAAGTTAATGGTAACATTTTGGGTGTTCAGATCCCAACAAACCAAATGTGGGTCAAAGTGTATGTTGATCTACGTTACTGTGCCTGAGTGGTAGTTTTGGCAATATGTAGTGTTATGTCATGCCAATAAAGCCATTTGAATTTAGTCTCTAACTTAAATAATAAACAATTTTATTGTGCCCCTTATCTTTTCTCTTGTCTCTTTTTGAGCCCCACACTTCTTGTGAGACTCACATGAACTGCGTTGCTTCATGTTGCTGTGTGAAATGGAAAAATAACTGGCAAATTTCACTCAGAGAATTGCTTTCCATCAATATTTATAAGTAGTTTCATAATTTTCGTTGTAGCTGCTCTTCATTTTCTTTGCGGTGGTTTCCATCATATTCCACCTTAATCTGCAGAGCTTGTGACTTTGCGGTGACTCACAATTTTCTCTTTTGGGGGGAGCAGGGTAGCAGAGACAGTGAAATGTTAACCTGCTTTTGACTGCTTTTTTGTGCAGTTTGACAGCAAACAGCCCCGTGATGACAGCCCTCCCTGCTGTCTTCACAGCCATTGGATAAAAGCCACATTTTTAAAAAAGCATCTGTCCTGCAGTGGTTTGACTTTTGAAAACTAGAGCCAATGAAAATGTGGGACATCGTCTCAATATGTGGGACGTGGGACAAGGGATGAAAATGCTGTGCAGTCCATCATAAATTGGGGCACCTTTCTTAAAAATATCTTATTCAGCGGTTGTGCTTAGCTCCACCCTCTCGTGCCACTTCAGGTTGCAAAAAACCAAGATGGCGACGGCCAAAATGCAGAACTCAAGGTTTCAAAATTGTAGTCCAAATGGACGACGTCACGGTGACTACGTCCACTTCTTACATACAGTCTGTGGACATAACTCAAGAGTTCATATGCTAATTATGACCATTTCACAGAAATGTCTAATAAAATGATAATAATAATGATAAAGTGATGACATTTTGTGCAGACATGAATGTAAACTGGAACTTAACTGGTTGGCATTCAACCGTGAGGCGGCAATTTTTCGTTTTTTTTTCCTTTATATTGATAGTAGGCTATATAAATAAAAATTGACTTGACTTGGTAGTAGTGAAATAACCTGGTGTATTTTTTACACATTCTCCATGACGCATTTGTGTTAAAATCAATCATATCCATGACTGTCAAAATTGCGTATGTGTGACCTGTGTAACTGTTTGTGTGTGTGCAGGACTACCCCAGGAACAGACACCCGGGATGGAGCCGAGGGTCGGTGGCGTACCACGCCGGTGAGATTTCAAGTCCATTTCCTCTCTTTCTCTTCTTCTCCCAGTCTATAGAGTTGTATTTCTCAGAAATAACCTTCTTTGTTATTTCCTTTTATGAGAGTGGAATTCCCCCTGTGGTCCTGTTCAGATGAAATAAATAACTCAGCTTTACTTCCTCTAAAACATCTATCTGCTGCTTTTAGATGCAAACATCACAGGGCACCGTCTCAGCTGGATGTTAAGGTGCCTAGCACCAACAGAGATCAAGGAGGATTAAAAGCACAGAAAGCAGATAAAACAGATGGTGACAGCATCAGAAAGAGGAGAAGGATCTTATCTCCATCTCTTTCTGTGGGAGTTTGGACATCTGAATATCTCTCTAAGCAACGAACCAAAAAACACAAGACACAAAAAGTGTAGTTATCTTTATCTTCCCAAGCTTCCACAGACTCATGTTAAGTCTTGGTTGTTTGCGACGACAGGCCTGTGAACATTATCTGTGCAGGCATCTGCTCAAGACCCCCACAGCTCCCATTCCAGGCCTCAGCACCCCTCACTATCAGCGCTAAGAGATTAAACGCTGCTGCCATGATATGAGAATAGCGGCAAGCTAGGTAGGTGGTTGTTATTACACTGTACAAGATACAGTAGGTCGCCGGCACTTTATCTGACAATCCGCTGTCACAGTCATGATCTTGTTAGTCTTTATCAGACCGAAGCTGGCTTTTTATCAGCGTTATTTTGGTCTGAAGCATTGTTGATCTCTTTCTCAGGGGATCTTACTCTGTATGATTCGCATGCCACAAATGTCACTTTCTGTCGTATGTTAATCCACCAATGTGTGTGATTTTTATTTTTAGAGGCTGGTTTTTATACTTTCCTTCAGTTGACCTCCAAATCCACTATCAAAACACATTTTCTTGTTCACTCCGCACATTCCATTCATGTTTGGAGTTGATGTTTATAGTCCTAAATCCCCATATCCCTTTGCAGATTCCATTTATACTTTGGATGCATTAATAACAATAACAGTTGATGCTGCACGTCCTGCCGGGGTCTGTGGATGATACCTCACTGCTGAGTGACAGACGAGGCCAGTCATTCACAGAGGCTCACCATGCCAGTCCCAGAGGTCTAGCGCTGTGGTCTGCCTGGTTTGGCTCCTGGTGGTTGGACACCACAGAAATGTGCACGCCCCAGCACAGCTCCCATTAATCTTATTTGTTAGAGACTAAAATGATGTATGTGGTTTTCCACGCTGTGCGTATGAGGTTTGCCTTCCCCATGCTTGGGTTAAGGTGCAGGCTCAGATCCAGCCGGGGCCTCTTCTTCATGTCTCCCCTCGCTCCTCCACGCAGCCGAGATTTTCACCCAACAGCTCAGGAACCTCAAGAATTGCATGCAGACGCTCTTTGGCAGAGTGACAGGAACTTGATGTATACACAGTATTGTATGCACTAGGTCATATAACCGCAGCAGAAATTGCTTAAAAAAGGAATGACTTTGTTACCTTGGTTTCCCTGCTCTGTGAGCCAAGAACGCTGTGAAGAGGTGCTTCTGTGACACATGGGACCTCTGTTTATTAACTTTTATGGTCCGTTTTTGTATTTGACCTCAGTATCTAAAGGGGCAAATTTCTGCCAGGATATTCTTGGCAGGCTTTAGTTTTGTATAGGCTCATTGTTCTATTTTCTTGGGTGCTTTAAGTGTAATTGCTTTGTGGTGGAAAGATGGTTTAAAAGTTTAAAAGCAAAATAGAACAAATCTTAGGATAAATACATTAATCAAACAATTATGTATGCTTAATATTATTCAAACCTGATATATCGTGCTCTCAGCAATTCTTCCTGTGCAAATAAGGGCACATTTTGAGCAGGCACTACACTAGTATTTTACAAATGCAAACCTGTCCAAGAGTAGTACCGCAACATCTGTTAGTCCCTTCTCTACTTTTAGCGCTCTCCAACAAGGAAAAGCTACAACAGCGGTGATCCGTGTTTCCTCGCAGTTGATCACTTTCTTTTTTTGACTTTAACCCTTCCTCTGAATGCCGAGTTTATTTTTTATTTATCTGGAGCATCCACTTTTCTTGGACACTTCGTAGGATTTTCGGCCATAGCTTCCTCCATACTCCTAGCTGCTGCCGCTCCGTTGGTCTCTCCCCCCTTTACCTCTGTGTGGTTGACGTAAAACATGACTTCTGGTGTGCAACCGTGGGGAAGTTGCTACAGACGCCAGACACCACAACTCTGGTATACTGCAAAATATAGAGAATGTCCCTGGCGGCGATAGGCTTAATCAGCATTGTGTGAACTTATTTGGCAAGGGCTTGAATACATTTATTTATTTGTAAAAGTCCTGCACTCTAGCTTTAAATAAGACCTTAAATTCCTTGATCTAAATAAAACATAATCCACAATAGATTAAATGCATACAAACCTAGATAAAATTGATATGAAAAAACATTTCAATTATTAAAGAAACAGAAGCCAAATATGCAATTGCATTCAGCAAGAACAGATATCGCTAACAGAGCTGAAGTTTTGGCTTCTCACACATCTTTAAAGCCAAGTAAAGCTGCACTCTGTACGGATTATAAAATGATGCAGGTAGTATTCAGCTATGATATGAGAGGTCAGTTTTTTGCACACTTGGTGCTTTATGCACAGTGTATGATGCATATGTCCATAGCAGCAGCAGTGTTCACGCTGGTCCTTAATGCACTGTAAGTCTCCCAATGGATTTTTTTTTTTTATTGTTTGGGCAAGTGGGTCAGAAATCTACTTGCCCAAAGTAAATTTTTACTTGCCCCTATACAAATACAAATACAAATAGTTTCATATATTAGCGTTATCAAATAGCAACAAAGATCAAAGTTAAGTGTCATGTTTAAATGAATGTGGAGATTTGCCCGCATCCTCTCTAACGGCCATATGAACGCCCCTCTCATGTCGTAATCATGACGTCGTAAGTGGAAAGTTTCTGAGAGCTCTGAGTTCACAACGTGTGACTGTTTGTTGACGTTGTGAGAAATGGTGGAGCCTATGAAAGCTCATTTCTCGATGCATAATAAGTTATATATTATATTGTACAGTATATGATGACCTCATTTTTCTCCTTTGTCATTATGCCTTTACTTTTCCTTCATTATGTTACCCGATTGCTAGCTTGCTAAATTGTTAGCCTCTATGGCCTCTAGACTCAGACAGTAACGTTAATATTGCCGTTGCTTATTGTGTTCACGACTTCTCATATCATAAACATGAGTTCACGAGTTCCATTTGAAGGCACCATTTACGTGCCGCCCAATCAGTACTTCATGTGTGCAACTCTCAACAGAGATGAAAAGGAAGTGAGATGCCTCACTCCTTAGCTACTTACTCATCAGCTCAGGAAAAATGTGTTAAATTACTATTTACCACTTGCCCGAGTTGCTATTTATATTGAATATTGTATTTACTAGCCAGATATGGCATTTTACTTGCCCTTACAGCAGGCAATCCTTATTGTTGAACCCTGTGTAGATTGTCTTTTGAGTTATATTATGCAGCCTGGGTGCACATACATAAATTACATCATGATTCAATGCAACATTCCTTCTTTTTCTTATTTGTACTTTGCATGTACAGTTTGACTCCTGAGCTCTATTTCTGTCACCCTGATTTATGGTGCGTTGTAATGGGCACGCGACCAGTGTTGACCTGGATCACATGTGATGTGTCTTATTGACTTTAAAGGTTGTGATTTTACTCCAGATATATTCCAGTTATATACACAAATGTCTGTCAACCATATCACTGCTCCTTTATATAGCTTGTATAGTTTGAGAGTTCTTTGGCCTGCGCTGGTGTTACCACGAGTGTTTGTGTTGGGCGCAGGCCCAGTGTGGACCTCCATCCTGTGTGTTGGCTCGGCTTGTCTCCGCAAGTTAATGGGCCGTGGGGCACTGCGGGCCCCTGTGGGCCCTATCAGGAGCAACCAGCCATCCAACCAGCGAGTGCTCCTCAGCAAGCCTCATTAACCCTGTCACCCCTTCCAAACCCCCCATCAGTGAGTCACACGCGCTATGACTCAACACCCGCAGTTGAAAGTTGTGCCCCACCATCACCGCCACCCTCCATCCCTCACCACCAAGCCAACCTCACATAATAGGGCTCAGTCTAACTTTTGTGACGGGGTCTAATCTGATCCCAGCTCAGGTTCTGCAAAAACAATTATTCAACACCAACATGTTGTATAGGGGGATTATATTACCTTCTTACCAAATGGGACAAAAATGGATTTGGATGACAAACTTTCTATAACTCTTGCAGGCTCAAACAGAGTCTTGTAAATGCACTAACCACTATCTAAAATCAGCATGTACCGAGACCATGTGTGTCCGTACTGTTGATGTCACCACACAACGACAGGAATTAAGGCTGCAACTAGCGTTTATTGATTAATCACTTATCTTTTAAATTAATTAATGATTTGATAATTATAGCATCAGACAATTAGAACTGCAAAAAGTGCACATTTTGTCCAAAGGTAAGCTGTTAGCTATCATAGAAAACAAAGAGGAGCAGCAATTATTGACATTGGAAAAGCAGGAATGTTACTTTAATGGTCATTCTATTATCAAGTGTTAATTGATCGACTGATCGACTAATAGAGTCAGCTTCATTCTCCCTGCCACCCCTTTGTCCAAGCATGTGTGGTGGTCAATTGTGGTTGTAAACAAACCAACGGTGGGGCTGCAGCTGCAACTAACTTTCAGTAGGGATGATTCATTTGTGTTTATTTTCTCAGTGAATCGTTTTGTCTATAAACTGATTTTCATTTTATCATCATATCTTCACATAAGACAAAGAAAAATACCAAATCCTCAAATTAGATAATCTGGAAACAGAGAATATTCAGAAAAGTAAAAGAAAGAATTTATTGATTATCAAAATTTAGATTATAATTGATGCCCATCAGCAAATTGGTTGAGCTCTAAAACCGACACAGTGTTGAACCATAGATCAGCACTGCCAGGGCAAATTCGGGACTTGTATCCTTTCTAACAGCCAGCAGGGGGAAACTCGATTTATTACCTCAGTAAACATTGTAAACATAACTTCATTATCTCAATAACTAGTTTCAAGTCTTCTTCAATACAACATGATGTTCATTTAGTAAATTATGGTCCCATTTAGAGTGAAATAGACAATAAAGCAGGTAATGCTTTAGGGTGTGGCTACCTTGTGATTGACAGGTCACTACCACAATGTTGTATAGTTTGGGAGTTGTCTGTGTTTTCATCTCTGGACTTTAACCCTTTCACAGTGTGTTCTCAGTTTCATCCATCCATCTGCAACCGCTTATCCCAGTAGGAGTCATGGGGGGGCTGGAGCCGATCCCAGCCGGCATTGGGTAAAGGCGGGTTTCACCCTGGACAGTTTGCCAGTCCATTGCATCACATAGAGACAGACAACCATTCACGCTTACATTCACACCTACAGGCAATTTAGAGTCATCAATTAACCTGCATGTCTTTGGACTGTGGGAGAAAGCCGGAGCACCCGTAGAAAACCCACGCTTACACGGGGAGAACATGCAGACTCCATACAGAACTGCCCCAAGTCGGATTCAAACCAAATTCAAAAGTTAATACTAACATATCTTTGTGACAGCATTCGGTTGTACTCAGCTCCACGCTCTCACATCATTTCTGGTTCCAAAAAAACAAGATGGCGACGTGCAAAAACCAAAATGGCAACAGCCAAAATGCCAAACTCAAAGCTTCAAAACGGCAGTCCACAAACCAACTGGTGACGTCACTGTGACTACGTCCACTTCTCATATACAATCTGTGGCATCGCCATACAGCCTGGAGCTAAAACAGAAGACGGTAACTTAACCAGAGTCTGTACTGCCTCATGGCCTAGCAAAAATGCTCCTCATGCTGCACTGCTTCATTCTGGAGAAGGTCTAACCAGAGATTATTTGAATTTATTGTTCATAAATAGTCATGTTTTACATGCTGGGGCGTCACTGGCAAATGGGCCCAGGAAGTACAGTATGTTATATATCAACAGCTCAACACTTTGTGATAAACTCACATGGCAGCTGCGAATGGAATTTAGAGTAAATTCTTAGGAACATGTGCAAACTCACGTGTGTGAAATCATGGAGGAATATAAATATTTTGTTTTAATTTTTCATGTTTTAGGAGTCTGTGAAGTCATTGTTCCCTGGGTAGGGAAGCCCAGTCTTTTCCAGACAAACTCTCATGTTACGAGAAAGTCTGTTTTCTTTTTTCCCAGCTGGTCTCAGTCCTCAGTCAGAAGGCCCAGCTCCAAACCCTGAACTCAGCTCCAGTTTTCACCTTCTGGTTGCTGCTAGGATCACTCTTACATCCAGCACCTGGTGGCGGTCTCAGTAGCTAACATTGTTTTCATTGCTTTACCAACAACGGCCTCGGATTATGATCCTGACTTGTGCATTAACACCATCACCGGTATTCTGCTCCATCAACAGCATCAGAGCCAAACCGTGGTCAATAGCTCAATGCTAATTTTAAACTCTCTGGCCTCCAACACAAATTTTAATATTTTCCGCCACTGTTGAGCTCCAAGTTCAGTCGGCAACCCTCCAACCTTTTATGTATCAAAGCACTCTTGAGAAAACCAACAGAACATATTAATTGTAAAGACTCACACAACTGCCAGCAGAGGCTCACTTTACAGGTTATGTTTGCTTAGTGTTAGTGTCATCAATTGTTTATTTCTTCCAAATAATTGGTTACATTTAAATAATTCAGTTGACCTATCATGAGAGGAAATGTGGAATCTGTGGAGTTTTATGGAGCTTGACCCATAAAAGGGATTAATTCGGGATACCTCGGCCTTTACTGCTTAAATTTTGTTTCTTTTTTGAATATCTGTCTCTTGTGAGTCAACCAACTTTATGGGAATGCAATTCTAAATTGCTGGAGTACCTGTTTAATCTACAACTTGTCAGAAAATAGTGAAAAATGACTGTAATTTGTTCCCAGAGCCACTGGTGATGTGTACAGGTTGCTTTTTATTGTCTAATCAACCAGCCCTTTCGCATGAAAAAGTATATTAATGCCATGATAATGCCAAAGGCATTTAGCATGCAATAAGTGTGGCTTTCAGTCAATTTTATTTGTATAGCCCAAAAGCACAAATCCCAATTTTGCAATTTTTTACAGTCTGTACAGTATACGACACCCTCTGTCCTTTACAGAGCGACCCTCTCATCGGATAAGGAAAAACTCCTCAAATAAAATAGACCCTTTTCACAGGGAAAAAAGAAAAAATTGAACAGCGTCCTCCTCCCCATGCCTAATAGATAGAGCCAGAGCAGCACATCTTCCTCTCCACGCCAAACAGAGAGAGTCCAAGCAACATGACTTCCTCTCCAACATGGGACCTTGAGAGGCCTTTTAAATCACTGCTGCTTAGTAATGTAAATGTATGTTGCCCGTCCCAAAAGCCCCCTTGGACTGAAGTGGTTTGTAATAGAGGCTAAGGCTTTCTTAATTTTCTCCTGTCATTTTGTACGCCATGTGTCCTGTACTGACTGCAATGTAAACATGTGCGTATGAATGCTACGATAAGAATTAGTGACGTGTAAAAAGTAAGAAAGACCACTGATGCTGGGCGGGTGGAGAGGTGAAGACCAGTGTTCGAGGCCATTGTTGACTGGTGTTTTGTTTTGTAAGTTGTTAGTGATATTTGTCACAGGTTTTTTGTTGACGTTTGTGATGTGTTTTCTGTAGTTTGTTTCTGTAGATGTTTGTGTGGAGATGTTTTAGATTACTGACTTATTTTAAGCCCAACCATGACGTTTTCCTAAGTGGTTGTTTTGCCTAAACTTAACTGAGGACATTTGCATGGCGTACAAATGACACATGAAAAGCAGCATACGGATAAACAAGCTAAAATGCATACTATTGATTCACTGTCCATGTATTGTGGTATTTATAGGCCTTCCTATGAGACCGAGTTGAATTAAAAGTCCAAACTCCAAAGAAATTCGACTTGCTGTAAATATAGACTATATAGTAAAATATAGAAGTAGTAAATCCTCACATTTCAGAAGCTAGAAATACAGCATGTGTTGCATTTTTGTATTCATGAATGAATTGTTGGTAATTCATCAGTAGTGTGTTTTAAGGATGATTTATAGGCTCATCCCATTGATTAAGCTGTAAGGTATTTAAAATTGCTCAGTTAGTTGGAGCCAGTGAATCCATGAATATAATCGAAATAAATCTGTAAAGAAACTGTGCAAGAATTTTGATTCTAGCAAACATCCCTCCAGCCGTCGACACTCCGCCATGCTTCTCCTGTCCCAGTGAACTAGCTCCATCCTTAGGCCCAAACCTGGACTTCCACCCCCCGGGCCCACCTCCAGCGCCAGCCCATGTCACTCTCCAAAGCCGCCCTGCTCTGCTATTTTTAGCGGCGCTGCGCCTGTGCCGGCGTGGCTCCTCTGTTTGCCTAGTGTGTGGTGTTGTGACAAGGGCCCGCATGGGAGCCGTAATGATACAGTGTCTCCGTCTCCCTCCCGGTGCTCAGATAGAGATTGTTTAAACAGTATCCTGAGCCGGGGACGGGTCCCATGACAACTCCATAAATATTTACCAGCAGCAGCCACGCCGCTTCGCTTGAGGAGAGCTTGTCTGCAGGCTACCTCTGCAATGTTTTTCTTTTGCCCTTTTTTTTTTTTTTCCATTGTTGTCTCTCGCAACTGTAGTATGTGTTGTTTTGATGATTTCCTTTGGATGTTGTTGATGGGGTTTTTTTTTAGAGAGGTGTTTTTACTAGAGCTACTTTTGCCTTTCTTTCACATCATCATCTGACAGGAATGTCAGGACGTCCTGTATATTAGCACTATGTTGTATGTACATACATTTCACATTGTGGTAAACACATTAAATAAAGTAGTGAAGTCAAGTTCAGCAACGGGACACATACCAGAAGGACAAAGATGATCTATTTAAGGCTTTTTAAGAGTTTTGAAGGTGCACTGGTTCCTTAAAAAAAGGCATTAGAAGGTATTAAAAAGTCAGAAATATGATTTGCAAAAGTCTCATATTTTTCTCTTGTAGTTATGTAAGATATATACACTATAGTATATCCTTAAAGTAGGGGTGGGTACGGTGCGGATAAAATGAACCGTTCGGTTCGCTAGTCACAGTTTGATTTATCCATAGACCCCCAAACCGTGAACCGAACCAAACCAAACCTAACCGTGAATTTTATGAACGTCCCACCCCTAAACCCCCTAGGTTTTATATGATAGCAGGATCTTCACTATAACTTTACAACTGATACCGCTACAATCTAAAACATGCAAGTTGCCTTAATGCTGGCGTTAAAATTTAGTTTAGTTAACGCATTGTCATTGTGTTAATTTTGACAGCTATATCTATTACATCATTACATCATTAGATTATCATTACTCTACTAATGATTATTTTCAGTGTGAATTAATTTGCTCATTATTTACGCCATTGATTGATTGATTGATTGTTTGGTTTGGAAAAAAATCTAAAAATAGTGATAAATGAAGACACTTCACAGTGTTTGTTTTTCCAACCAACAGTCCAAACCTCAAAATTAGTAAAATAATTAAAAGGAAATGCAACAAATTTTCACATTTTAGAAGGATGAAAATGAAATGTTTTGTGTGAAAAATGATTTAAATTATTATCAAAATAGCTGCCAATTAACTTTGTGTCAACTGGCTAATTATTTCCACTGTCCTTGTACATCTACATATGTTTGGCCGTAAAATCTTGAAGTAACTATATAGTAACTTTGAAATATAAGTAGCGGAGTAAAAAGTACAATATTTCCCTCTGTAGTAGACGAGTAGAAGTATAAAGTAGCATGAGAAGAAAAGTATCTCAAATTAAATACAGAACGTGAGTAAATGTACTTCCATGACTAGTGCTAATACATCAACTAATAACTGCAGAATTTAAAGTTTATTCCTCCTCCGACAGATGACGGCAAAATATTTCACGGCAGTGGGGTTGGAGACGCTTTCGGTCCTCGCTGCTTCAAAGGTGACATCATGGGCTGCGGCATCATGTTCCCACGAGACTACATCTTGGACGGAGAAGGTGAGAGCAGAAGATTCAGGTGCTGCAATTACACTGTCACTCACTAAGGTGGTTGGTGCGTCCGTGGGAGGTTTTCACGCTTAAACCTGCTTATCGTGGTTTACGGTTAAGCAACATTTGTTCTTAACAGAATTCATTGTGATGCACATGTGGGAAAGAAACTGGATACAAACCAAGATCCCCCGCACAGAAAACAGAACAGACACTTAAAGGGGAAATTCACATCCCCCACTGCTTTCCATGAGAGAAATATAGGCTTTCCTGCTCTCTGGTGGGTTAGTATGTCCGTTTTAAATTACAGTTACAATTGTACGTTTCATAACAATTCGGAGATGCCAACTAATGTTGTCCAACCTTTTAACTGCCCAAAACAAAACAAATCATCTCAGGTTGTGCCATTAATTAACATGTTTTGCTGTCTTCCTGCTCTGTTCTGTTTCTTGGTGTTTTATCAGTGCTCTACACGTGAAAGCCTTTATTCACACTGCACTCCGTTTTGTCCTCAGGTGATGTGGACGACTGGGATCGGCTGGAGGTCCGCCTGGGTCACGCTGGCGTCCAGAACGTCCTGTACCTCAACGACGACGAAGAGGAGGAAGAGGAAGATGGGGAAGATGTAGAGCAGGGACAGGAGGGCAGGAAGGTCACGGTGAGGAAAGCACAACACATCTGTGTTAACCATACATAAACTGTGCATCTTATAGATTCATTAGCATTTTATGATTTAAACAGGAAATCAAATACAGTTAACCGGCAGTAACTTGTGTTTCTTGTGGCCACTAGGAGGCAGCGTAACAAGCTGTAGACACAGACATGTCATCACCTTTTAAATTTTGTGTGGTGAACGTGTTGGCAAACATTTGCTTGTTTAAGCATCCAGCAGAGACAGAGCATAATTATCATTCGTGTTTATCACCTGATGAATGTGACTATATTTAATTGAGGGAAATGTTTGTCTCTTTAGCTGCCCGATGCTCCGTGTTCACAAGCTTGTCTCTAGCTTTGTCTGTCTGTAAGCTGAAAGCTTCCCTGCTGTGGCTGAAAATGATGCCATGAAAACGGTGAAAGTGAAAACAGTAGGTTTGGGCTGGAACAGCGAAACAATGACCTGAAACTTTTTAAAAAACTCTGTAAAGCTTACCTTGCACAGCAGCTGGGTTCTCGCAATATCAGTAGCTCACGGTCACACGAAAATCCATCTCATCAGGCTTCAAGTAGTCTGACTCTAAAAAAAAATGAACATTTGCCAGCCTTTATCCTACAGTTATCTACAAATACATAGAAGGATAGAAATACTGTGCACATATGACAATGTGCAAACTGTAAACAAAGGGACCGCTCGTGAGCCTGCATGACGTCACATTTGTTGGATTTTCACGCAACCCCCCCCCCCCAAAAAAAAAAAAAAAACCAAAAAAAACAAAAAACAGCCCTCATTCTTCCTTTTAAAAGCAGTGAACAGGTTGATTGAGGACACCCCAAAAGTCGTGGAAGGTCTCAGTTTTTCTGGTTAGGTTACAACCTGTTCACACATTGGCAATAAAATGTTTATATGTGTAAAAACTAACGTACAGTCCCTTTAATGCGAAACACTGCTGGTGTAACTTCTCTGTGACCTCTATATTTCGGTCCACCCCTCGCTGCTGTAACGTCCGTCCAGGAAGTCACTTTACACTCTAATCATCTGACCGCTTTATGTTCCAACTGTTTGTTTGTCATTGCTTTAATTACTGCAGTTTCCACTTTGTCTTGACTCGTAGCCGCTGGACTAACAGAAAGTTGTGCAAGTCGAGGCCAAGGGGTCACCAAGCGGGTGTGAGTGCATGCAGAACTGAAACCCAAGTGGGTGAGAATAGAACAGGTCGAGTCGTAATGTCAATATTTATTCAGTGGGGCATATTACCCTCAATGCACTGCACAGAGGTCTCCATGAGCTCGGTGTGTGGGGGTCGGGGGGTCGTTGGTGTTGTTCAAACTTACGAAGCCTGTTGCAGCTTCATTCACCCTTCATCTGTAATTGAATAGCAGTTAAGCTTTTCTTTTTCTTTTTTGAGTGGGTGGCACAATGAATGTTTGATAAGTGACTCAGCCTGATTTATCGAACACACACTCCACAGTACTTCACTTGTTGTTTTAGTGTGTCGTATTTGCTCTCAGACTTGGAAAGAGGCCCTCGGTATTAGCATTGAAAAGCTTGTTGATGTTCCTTTGAGAACAGCTGGATAATGTTTGATCACTCGCTGATTTAGTAGAGACATGTACTGTAAACGCTGACTTTTTTTTTCTCCCCCTCCAAGAACACAGACATTACACTGTCACCTATTTGTTTAACGAGATTTCCTAACTGCACATAATGTCTGTTTACAACTGGCACACTGCGTGCTCTCGAATGAAGTTTGTATTTCTATCAGTCATTATGAAAAGACATTTCTTTTATGAGTAATTGTGGATCTACCGTCAGTGATAGGTATGTGTGTTTTAACTCACCGTCGCCCCCCTGTGGTTCCGCAGGTGTTCTTCACGAGGAACGGGAAGCTGATGGGCCGGAGGGAGATGGGGGTCCCTCCCGGTGGCCTCTACCCCACCGTGGGGATGCTGAGCAGCGGAGAGAAGGTCAAAGTGGACTTGCATCCCCTCAGTGGATGAGCTGAGCGCGTGGACTGGACTGGTGATGCCCTGCAGACAGCTGGCTGCACTGCAGAGCTCACCCACGGTAGCCTAGCATGCTGCTAACACTCGCCAGAGCAGCACAAATGCACGTCTCGCTGTCCTCGACGCTGCCTCTGCTTTTATTTATAAGACCTGTACAGTCACACGTTCTCACAACCAGATCATCCTTCTGGTTGTAAAGTAGCAGAGAGGTCGTAAATGAGCTGCATGCAGGAATAGACAGCTGCACCTCAAAGCTAAAAAACTCCTTGAAGATCATTAGCTGTTAATTCTATGCAATCTGTACTGCTATCATCCTCTCATCTAACCTCCCTCTGCATGCAGTGAAACACTGAGCTGTTAAATCTCTCTCATGAGGTCTGGCACACTTAGTTTATTTCATTTGTCACGACCCCAAGCAAAGCAGAGCGAGGCCAACGGTTGTGCCAAGTCAGAGCTTGTTGGCGGTTAATGTTTCAGGGAATAGACCCTCTCTCTCTCTCTCTCTCTCTCTCACACACTCTTTCTCAACCTCCCTCTCCCTGTCCTCTCTCTGGGTGAGGCTGCCCTCCTATGAGCGATCAGGGGACCTGCTGTTGCCCCACCTCGCTTGCTGCTCTCCCGGAGCTGGCTGGAAGTGCACCATGGATCTGTTGCAATATTTCTGAAATGCATCCACGCTCAGATTATCGTGGGAGGATTATTACAGGTTTGGCAATCACAACCTCACATAAGATGCTGTTACTGAGCAGCATCAGATCAGAGTGGATGAACAGATTTCGGAGTGTTTTAATAGTTTTGTGTTGGAGCCAGACTACAAATAAAAACACGTCAGGTATATTTTCTGTAAGGGGATCTGAAAAGTACACATTTAAATTTATCTTCTACGTCAAAAGTTCAGGGAATGTGTTTTGTTTTTGCACTTTGGGGAGGCTAAGGAGACATTTAGGGCAGACATGAATACAGTGGGTGGACAAAATATTTAAAAAAAACACCTTCCAGTATAATGCAGTCTGATGCAACACCACAATAATCAGCCATAAAAAGTAAACATAAAAAAAGAGTTAAATATTTGTTTTTTATGTCGCAAAGGTCGTTGGCTTATTCACTCCTGCTTTTTTTGTTTTATTTAGATTTTTGTTAGATAATATTGTTAGCTGTATGACTGTAAGATGTTTTTTCCTTCATTGGCTACTAATTTGGAAAAAACAAACAAAGTAGATTTAGTCCTCCAAAGAGGGGTGGGCCAAATAAAAAATGAATAATAAAAAATATATATATTAGGGCTGTCAATCAATTAAATATTTAATTGCTATTAATGGAATGATTGTCAATAGTTATTTGCGTTTAATCCCAAATTAATCAGACATATATGTTCAAAATGTCCCTTAAAGGGACATTTGTCAAGTATTTTATATTCTAATCAACATGGGTGTGAGCAAGCATGCTGCTTTATGTAAATGTATGTATATATTTATTATTGCCAATCAATTAATAACAAAACAATGACAAATATTGTCCAGAAATGTTCATTAAAAAGTATGCTTAAAGTAGAATGGCACTCGGAGAGCACAGATCTCGGCCAAGGTTCCTGAGTACCCACCTCTCTGTCCAGTTTGTGCCATCATCCATGTGTATTTTTGTTTATGTTGCAATCAGCTGTACGTAGCGAAGCATCTCAAAACATTTCATTCAAACTGGACAGGAACAAAATAAAACTCACTGAAACTCTCGTCCTCACTCTTTCCAACAATCACAGAGTGTCTGTCTGAGGCTAAGTCACCCATCATCAACACGTCATTAGTTACACTGCGTATGTGTTATGCCCTGTGGTCCTCATGTTATGGCTGATTGGAATCCTTTAAAAAAATCGCCACCAAAATGTAATGGATTGTTCACTGTGCGACACCTCACCCCTCCAAAAGATTTCATTTGAATCCATCTTGAACTTTTGGAGTAATCCTGCTAACAGACAGACAAACAAGACAACGCTGGTGAAAACATAACCTCCTTTGCCGAAGACCCTTGGCCTCGGCGAAGGTAATCATAACATGGCAAACTGCAGCCCAACAGGCAACAACAGCTGTCAGTGTGCTGACTTGACTATGATTTTCCCCAAAACTGTCTATGATTATCATAAAGTGGGCATGTCTGTAAAGGGGAGACTCGTGGATACCCATAGACCCCATTTTCATTCACATATCTGGAGGTCAGAGGTCAAGGGACCCCTTTGAAAATTGCCATGACAGTTTTTCCTCATCAAAATTTAGTGTAAATTTGAAGCGTTATTTAACCTCCCACGCGACAAGCTAGCGTCATGACCTGGTAAACTTTGGTACCAATGGATTCCTTAGGTTTTCTAGTTTCATGTGATGCCAGTATCTTCACTCTAGCTTAAATTGAATGTTGTAGCTCACTTGGTGGACCAGGCACTGAGTCCTCGCTCCAGTGGCCCTGGGTTCAAATCCGGCCGGGCTCGATCCCAGCTGACATTGGGTGAAGGCAGGGTACACCCTGGACACGTCGCCTTCAGTTTGTGATCAATTAACCTGAATGTCTTTGGACTGTGGGAAGAAGCTGGAGCACCCGGAGAAAACCCACACTAACACAGGGAGAACATGCAAACACAGAAGGGCCCCAAGACTGCTGTGAGGCGAGAGTGCTAACCACTGCAGCACCGTGCAGCCCCGCTCCAAAAAAAAAAAAATAATATTAAAAAACAAAATGTGACAGTAAAGTATCAGTGACAGGGCTGTCTGCATCATACTGTAATGTCTTATACTATGTTTTAATATTTTGCCCTCCATTAGTTTTACTCACTGGACATGTTTGCCCTCAATACGAAGGATTATTTCCCATCTTACTTTTCTGTTTTTTTCCCAATATTTAACCATAAAGTTAGAATGATGTGATATTTTTGAGAATGAAAAGATCCGCTCCACTTAATTTCTGCCCTTTGTATTCAGAAGATAACTTCCTGTCCGTGTCGCCGTATGTGATGTAGACCTAACCGCTGGATGTTTCTTTGGATGACAAAGACGATGATGTTGCTGCATGCATGTGTTTGTGCGTCTACACAACAGTCGACAGTAACAGCACCGGGGGTTTGTGTCACAAAGCCACATCATCAGTGTTTCAGCCGTTTATCTTTGGGCTTGACTCTGGTTTTCTGGTATCTCAATTCTGGCTCACTTTTAACCGGGTTAGATCACCCTGGTAAGCCATGCTCACGCACAAGCACAGGGCTGCAGCAGTTATTTTTTCATTATCCATTAATCTGCTGATTAATGATTAATTTTCTTGACTGCTAAATCATTTAGTCTATAAAATGTCAGTTCATGACATTTCAGTTCATGTTGAAAATACCAACCATATTTAGAAAATGATTATTCTAGAGTTGAAACATTTATCAATCAGCCAATTGACAGAAAAATAATGGTGCCCCCCCCCCCCAAAAAAAAAAAATTGAATGAGTTGAATCAAAAATGATAGTAGGCAGATTAATCACTAATGAACATAATTGTTAGTTGCAGCCGTAGATGATTCCCACATGTATTTATAGTAGAGCTGCAACAATTAATTGAATAGTTGTCAACTGTTAAATTAATTACCAACTATTTTGATCATCTATTAATCAGTTTGAATATGTTTTAAATACCTCTGCCTTCCTCATAGCGAACTCGCTCATAGCTGGATTAGTAAACAGGGTTATCCAGGATCACCAGAGTCCGGCTCAGTTAAACCAGGCACAGACTGAGTTGTTTGGTGATACAGACCTCAGAGTTGAAGCAATCTGTGCAGGTGAATGAGAAATACTGTAGAGTCTGAGTGTCAGTGGGAGCTGGTTTCCACACAAATTATTCAGAATATCAACATTATCATATTGTATTAGCTAAAAGTCCTCTGCATCCTCCCACATCTGTATTTGTCCATTACATCAACAACTATAATGTACATTCCTCTGCACCTTCCTAGGAGGTGCACACAGCAGGTTTCTGCAGTGTTTCATCACTCATACTGCAGACAGTGACGCTAGAAATATAACGTACACAGGGTCAACTATTAAATCACATATCTGCTGGAGATTGTATGTTTTTAGCTGTTGTCATGCATCTTGTTTTAGAGCCATTGACGATGTAAAGAAATCTGTAAATCAGTCGTTTTTTTCTTCTCCTGCAGGGCTGGATATAGAGACTTAAGTTCAGGTTGTTTCAGCCTGAACTGTTAAACTTATGCTAGACAGTGCAAAGATATTAATGAGACACTGATGTGGACATTTCGGGCCACGTCTGAGTTCAGGGTATCACGTTTATTAAAGTTTACGCAGAATTTCAGTTTACAAAGTTTCACGGTTCAACCAAATTAGAGCTAAATATGAAAGTTTTTGTAGCATCTCTGACTCCTGTAATAATTTCTCGTCTTGTTGACTTGCACTATAAAGGCCTTGTTCAGTACATGTACGATCATCAATAAAGGTTTCAGTGATGAAACAAAGTGATTGTTTTCTGAGAAAAGTACTTTTAAAGAAGTAGTAGCTGTCTGACTTTGGTACCACTTTCTGATAAGTCACAGAGTATAAAGGCTTTAACGGTTAATCAATATAGATTTATAGATTTTTTTGTTTTACAGATCAGGTATAAGCCAATAATAACTTTTTTTTTTTTTTTTGCCAAGTTGGGAGAAACCCTCCCAATGTGTGTGGTAATGTTATGAAGAAATACTCAATTTTCGTTGTTTGAGTTTGATCAAGAGCATAGTATATTTTTGGCATCATTGGGAAAAAAGTCCATAATAATCTTTCAGCATATTGTAATTCAAGCTTTCTGAAAACTGGACTTCTGCACCTCCTCATGGCTCTGTTTTCAGGCTTAAAAAAACGTAGCTCTGGACTGGAGACTCTGGACAAATCACAGGTCATTTCAGAGAGAACCCAGTACTTAATTTTTTTTTGTTTTGTTTTTAGCATTGGGTTAGATGGGGCTATATAATTTGAATTCATTAATAACATGCAGGAAAGCTGGCTTGGTTCATAACCATTTAACCATCTTTCTCATAAAAAAATATTTTTTTCAAAAATACATAATTGTATGATATACAGCATGTTATTTCCAATCTCGACTAAAATATGGCATTACATTAAACATATTTCAGCATTCATCTTCTTTTGAAGAAAACTGGCTGCCTCAATCCAGAACATTCTTGTATATACGGTGTACAGTGAAACACTAGATGGGAAATACTCTCCTTTTCTGGTCCACAGAAATCACACATATCAATATCTAGCTTGAATCTTTCTAACACAAGGTTTACTGAATACATGTTATGTAACTTTTGTAACTGTTTGTTATTGATACAGTATTTATCACATTAAATCCCTGCTACACTAATGACAGCATCTAAGTCCTCTAACACTCGAAGTGTAACACTGAGGCTGTCTACAGGAAGGGACAACGCAGACTCTACCTCTAGACGAGGCTTAGGTCCTTTAATGTGTGCTGCAAGATGTTGCATATCTTCTACAGGTCTGCTGTTGAAAGTGTAATCTATCGATCTATCATCTATCCATTTAAAAACCTGGGGAAAGCGCTGCCATTGGTCCATTTGTCCAGGCCGTGATGGATGCAGTACCACCATTCATCCACCAGATGGAGACACAGACCGTGTACAGCTGCCCTTCTGTGCCGTCATCTACTTCGGCTTCTAAAATGACCCAGAGACACTGAAGTAGCGCCCTCCATCCCAACTTTTGAGCACAACACAGCAAAGGTAAGACATACTTTGTGGTTATGGCTGTGGTTATAAAGTGCAGTTTGTTTTTTATCTTCTTTGGCTGCTAGTTCTGTGAGTTTTGGTCATAGAGTGATGAGACCACCGTTTGTGCTAGTAACGTTAGCATCAAGCTAGTTAGCATGCGCAATGAACAACGTTTTTGCTGTGTGCTCAAAAGCTAGCTAGTTGCTTGGTGTTGTAATTGAGTTTCGCTTGGTTAGATAAAATGGTTATCATGAACTGTGAGTGTTCTTCCCGTTATGTGGATATGCAGGATGAATATGTTGCTACATGTTCAGCATGTCATTTTGTGTTAGCTATCCTCATTAGCGCCAGCGCTAGGAAATGTTAGCATGCCACGGTAGCATTTAAGCTAGCTCAAGGTGCCACTGTGTCACATCAATTTTGAAGCCAGTTATGACAGAGAAACTCTGATAAATCAGACTTGGCACTTAATAAAAAGGAACCAAACAAATAATGATGCCTCATATCAGTTAAAAGACAAGTCAATGGGTTAAAAGTCAATGGGAATAAATCTTGATTTAATAAATGTGGTGTTTTATTATTGTAACTGTTCAGTATTGTAATCCTTATATGACCAATTGTCATAAACCTGTTAACGGTTTATACAGGGAGATCTTTCCCGTCAATCCCCAGCCGACACAAGATTAGCTTCTCAGACAAAACGTTTTGTATAACAATTTATTTAAACAGTAGTTATCTAGGATATTTGGTCCCTTGGTTAAAAAAAAAAAAAAAACACACAACAGTACACCATTATTCAGATCCAGTTCTAACTCTTGAAATTTGAAAACAAAGTGTATTTTAACATACAGAATTGCAGCTAAATAGAAAGTGACAGACATGTTCTCCAGAGAAAGTGTTAAAAACTAACCAGATGTATTACTGTGAGTAATGGTAACAGATCTAAGTGCTTGGCTTTATTTTCTAAAACAGAGCGGCATGTTTTCTTTTAGCTTTCCTATTAAAAGTGACTACATTCAGAAGCTACATGAGCTGTAATAATCCCACATTTTAGTGCAATGATAAGATCATGTTATCGTTTCAATCCAGATTAGGAGGCATTCAATGAAAATAGAAAATTACACAAAAATAATCTCTGTGTGATAACTTTTGGACATTTGGTGCTAAACATATTCAATACATGGGGCGTAATTTTAAATATTATACATTTAAAAACATGTCAGCGTGAAACAGTCTTGTAAAAACTATCTTGTAGGAATGTTTGAAAATGAGGCACAGATAACAAGTTCAGTAGAGTTCACACTAGACACTGCAGCAACGCTCCTTTAAGAAGAATCTAAAAAAGAAGAAATGGCGAGAAGTCCTCCCAAGTGTCCATGGTTGTCATCTTGTTGATCAGTTTATACATCCTCTTCCTCCTCTTCCTCCTCGTAGTATCGGTTTCGTTTGATCATTTCCTCCACCGTCAGCACCTCCTCCACCTCCTTATCGTCCACCTCCTCGCTGTCCCAGAACCCCACATCCTGAGACGACCGGCTTGCCTCCACCTCACCTTCAGGAGACGAGAGGTCTGTCGGTGTCTCCTCCTGTTTCAGAGGTGGCATCTCCTCCTCCAGCACACCTCCATCTTCCTCCTCCATCTTCTCCTCCTCTTCGTCAGGTTGTTCATCTGGGGTGTCATCCTCGTCTTTGGTGGAATGATGCTCCGGCATGTTTTCAGTCTTCATCTCCCCTTCCTGCTCCTCCTCTCCTGAGCTGGTGTGGACATCCACACAGCTGTCTTCAGTGGGTGTCTGGCTGTCTGTCGACTGGCAGCCGTGCTGCAGCTCCATGCTGGAGGGTTCAGGACTGAGCTGTCTGTCGTCCACACCAGGAGGCGGGCTCTGTTTTCTGGTCTCAGGAACAGGGGCTTGTGCTGCCAGTGTGAAGGGCATGCTGCGCTCCTTCAGAGAGGAGGTCCGGCGCAGGCAGGGAATCTCTCTGGGCTGTTCGGGGGATGAGGACTCCTCCTCTGGGGGCCACTTGGCCCGGATGGGCTTACCTGCGGACCCCTCCTCTGCAGCTGCACTGCGGACAGGTGTGTCCTCCAGCTCTGTTCGTGGCGGCCAGGAGATTTTCAGCCGGCGGGCCTCAGTGGGTTTGTCAGACTTCTCCGATGATCCCTGTCCCAGAGCCTCCATAGTGGCCATCAGTACGTTGACTTTAGCCAGCGGGGAGTCCTCCACACTGGGGCTGTCCAGGTCTGAGGCCGGGCTCTGGGTCTTTGGCTTGGTCTGAGTGTTGGACTGTGGGGAGGTCTCATAGCTCTCCCCTTTGCTCTCCCACAGCTCTTTGTGGGGCCGGTGGCCGAAGCCCTCGTCGTAGTTTCCCTTTGCCTTGAAGAGCTGGCAGAAATGCGGCTTGCAGTAGACGTTGTTGTGCAGGGAGGCGTAGTTTGCCAAACTAAATTTAAAAAAGGGAAACACAATTAGAAAATACAAATGGGTGAGAATTTTTTTATCTCATGTAAAGCTAGACAAAATGGCCAAAATCTTTTATCATGATACAGATAATTTCATATCTATATAACGATATACTGTATACATAACATCGAACGAATACATAGTCTATATGAAATAATCTCATAGTAAAGCCTCATTTTAAAGAACTGAAATCAAAATGAAATTAAATTATAGAGAAATCGTGATAGAAACTTTGTAGAAAAATGTCATGTTTATATAATTTTGACAATGTATTGTCTACTCTCATGCTGTTAAATGTACAGTTTGTGGATGTTTTTTTCCACATAATACTGATGGGTAATGACAGTGAACCTGTTTTAAACATTAACAGTTGGGAGCAAAGAGAACAGCTGGATGTACTTCCGACGTGTGTTGTTATATTTGAGCTTGTGTGGGGGATTTAAGCATGTTTTATGCATTTACTATATTATATATTATGCCACAAACCTCTTATAAACAAGAACGAATGCAATTACAGTTTTGTAGTTTATAATGAGCATTTCTGATACTGATTTCACCTTTCAAAACTCTTCATACAGTCAGAACAGAAGTGAGTGACTGTGGACTAAACTGGGGCAAAAAAAACTTTTCCTTTCACACAAAAAATGAATTCAGTCAACGCATCTTCCTCATTTCATGAATTGTTTTGCCACCCAAACAACCAAAACTCTGTATTTATGGTTCATTTTGTACATTAAAAACTGTTTGCAGTGAAAACCTAAAATAACAACAAAAATACTATAAACTAGACTGCAATTTGCTACATCTCAAAAAATTAAATATATAAATCACTAACTGGGCCTCATGTCTATCTGTAGCTGTCCTTTACATGTGTGTATAATGTAACAAATATTGTTTAGGTATCACAATCCATGCAACGAAGAAGTGTCACCTTTTATTATAATTGGTTGAACTTAAAAATTAAACAAAATATAAGCTATTTAAAAGATAACAGTGACACATATTATAATGGTACTGACTGCAATTTGTTAGTGTTGTTTTATTTGTTGTTTTTTAGTGTTCTGAGTGACAAAGTTTTCTTGTTTTGGTTGATTTAGTGCATTTTAATACCACTGTCACTTTACCTTATAACTTTAACCCTCTTAAGTCTACTACCTGCGTCTCTTTTAGAAACCATCATGATGTTCAGGTCGTCCTTACCTCAGTTTGGTGTTGCAGTGTGAGCAGCGGAAACAGGAGCTGTGGTAAATGTGCTGATTGGCCACCAGCCTCTCCAGAGGATAAACCGTCTTCAGACATGACACACAGGTCTCTCTCAAAGGCAGGTGGAAGCTCTGCACACATACAAGTCAATTCGTTCATTCACAACAACATAACATTAATGTATATTTTTCTGTGCCACAGGTCGTGTCCTGTGAGGAGGACTCACTTTGGGAGTCTTGGGCTGAGAGGAGTCTCTCTGATTGGAGGATGCAGGAGTGCCAGTAGCGGAGCCTGTTGGGATCACAGCATGACCAGTGTGAGGAAAAAGGTATGGACGTCATGTGAACACTAGATGGAGCCGTTTATGTCTAATACAAACAGAGTTCTTGACTTTCACCCATAAACTGATATGATAGAGGCTCAAGAATCCCAAATAAGGCAGTGGATATAGTACGGTAAATGTACTGTATGTAGAGGATAAATTTATCAAAAATAAATAAATATAGTATTCTGTCATTTCAGAATAACTCTTACAGACTGGATTCTTTGGAGTAATCTACTTCAGGCGCTTAAAATCGGGTGTTTCCATTAGCTACACCCAAACATCCCCTCTAATGATTGGCTGATTGCCAAGCTCTCATTAGAGGAGAAAATTCCCGTCATCTGGAGTCATAATATGAAGACATGGAAAGTAAATTACCGTTGCTCTCTGAGGTGAAACCTTTCCTGCTGTTTGGTTCAGACTCTGGACTCTAACAAGAGAGAAGAACAAAGTCAGTCGTGTTCATTTTCTAAGTAGTTCTACATCATAAACCGTCACGTGGCACACGATATAAACCATGCAGCGAAACATCCACCATGTCTGAAATATGAAGTAATTTATGATCATTTAAAAATCACATAAATAATAATAAGTCAGGCTCCTCACCAGGTCCAGAGTGCACGGAGGAACGTTCTCCTTCTGCTTCCCACAGAAACTGTCCAGCTGATCGCTCTGTGAGAAACAAGAGAGGAAGTTGAGTGACAAAATATACAGTAATTACATAAATAAATAACCCCTTTAACTCTCATCTTTGACTCCAGTCCAGAGTTAGTCTGGGTGATTGCATTTGACAACAGGACAAAACAGTTGCCATTAAAACTAGTAGAATATTTATAGTTAAAGCAGCACGTATGAGATTTAGCACTTGCGGGACGTAATGGGATGTGTAAAATCAGTTGACTTTCTCACTAGATTTAGGGACTTTCGGACTAGTGCTGCTAGCTACTTTGATTGGAAAAGAGGTGTCAACACTGGGCTTGGTTTTTCAGTGGGATTATTTTAAAGAATCAAGCGTACTCTTGCTAGTTTCTTTAATGTTATCAATGCCACCTTTAAGCAGAATATCATAGTGCTTTGTCTACCACTGTTAGTGGGTTAGTAAGTATTGAAATTAAATGCATCATCATGGAGGATGATTGACAGGGGTACTCACACTGACTGAGGTGGGAGTGACTTCCTGTTTGGAGATGGCTGCTTGGTAGAGGGCCATCCTGTCCCGGAGAGGAGTTGACTCAGCGAGACTTCCATCTGGTACAACAACAATACTGAGAATGTAAAACTGATGATTGACCATAATAATTAAACAACAGATCATGGCACAAGAGCAGCTTGTACTCATTTAGAAAACTCATTTGAGTTTTTCGAGCACAGTGGACCTCGTTTGAAGCACATCATAGCTTAGATTTGTTCTTTTAGACTGGTTAGAAGTACGTTTTAGCTTGCAAAACCATCAATGTCCATTAATTGTTGGGAACATTCTGTGAACTTTTCATATCAGGACAACCTGTTCCAGTTCAGGATTTATATTTGTTCCACCCATCCCAGTTCAGACTGAGTGCAGACTGTGCTGGTTAGTCATGCAGGCTGTGGACGGGAACATGAGGTCAGGTGTCGTGTGCAGTGTGTGGAGGGAAACGGGGTTCTGTCTGACTTCCTGTGCTCTCTGAAGTAGGCTGCTGATCACAGTGGTTCTACAGCGTTCACTTCTGGAAAGGATGTAATCCATCCAGACGAAGGCAGGATGACACAATGCGTTGAGACGTTTTTTTTTTGTGACTAACTGAAAAGCCCCAACAGCACTACGAATTTAAGACCATTAGAGCAGGGGATGTTTTTGCCTTTGACAGGAAATACGTATATCTATTTGCCTTTACATTTGTTTTCATGAATATTGTTATGTTTACAGTTAATCACCAGAGTTATTACTGGTCTGCAGCTTTACGGAGCGTTTTAGTGTCTTTCAGTTTATTTTTTTTTTTTTAGATTTTCCAGGCCCAGACTCATTTCCATTTTGTTTACAGGCAGCTGCTTTTAGCAAAAAAAAAAAAAAAAAAAAAAAAAAAAAGCCCCCCAAACCATACACTACATGCTCATCAGCAAACCCACACAAAGAGAGCATTAGAGACTAGTTGGTGAACATAGTGGAGAATTTAGCAGCTAAAGAGTCAGGTATTTTTCTTAGATGGAGACCAAAACACAGGTAAAAGAGTGAAACGCCAGAAACATGGACTGTAAAAATATTCTAAATCTGGCATACACTATAAGAGATGTTGATTTTTTTAGGTGAGCTTTTCTTTTAGGGGTCTAAAATACATTTTGTTGGCAGCCAAATCCACACCAGTACAGTGCTTTCGTGTGGTAACTCCTGCCTTCTTCCAAGCTGGGGGTGTAAAGACGTCATCTACTCTAGGTAATACACTGACTATGGATAAGTACCTCGTACAACCCCACTTAAAAATATATGAACTATCTCTTTAAGTGCTATATGTCCCAGGTTTGAGTCTGGCCAGGGATAGTTGTTGCATATTATTCCCCCATCTCTCTCCAACACATTTCGTCTTGCTAATTAAAAATGCCTTAAAACTACTAAACAAAAATAAGAAATATGTACCTCCTAGTAACTGGTCCATGTTGGCAGTGTTAGCGCTGTTTCCTCTACTTGTTTGGTCTCTGGACACCTGCAAAAAGAGTATAAAAAAAACAAACATACAGTCAGACACAAGGCATTAAAACAGAAGTCAAAAGGACAAAAAACAACTGCTTTAATGTGTCCTGCATGACCTCTGCAAACACACTATAACACACACACAGCCTGCTGATGCTCACATGTTTCAGCCAGTACAGCAAACAGGCTAGAAGCAACAAGGTCCAGCAGGAAGATCAAAGTGTACATAGAGGCAAATGAAAAGACTAGAGAGAATCACTGAGGTAATGTGTGTGTGTATGTGTGTGTCCTGTCCAAACCACTTTAATCCCCTTATGAGCTCAAAGACACAGAGCCTCAGACAGACAGTCTGTCAACAACCACCAGCCAGAAAACAAACTAAACTGATCATTTATCTCTTGTAGTTTTACACTAAAAGTTCATTCCTTCAATTTAAAAACCTGAAAACTATAAAAATAAGATCATTCAACCAGGATCTTCTTAAAACTCTGCCTCTGGACCTGATATGACTCATGGGTGTGTGTCTGGTCAGCCTCTAAAGAATCAGATGATTAAATTAAAGAGTACAAGCCTTAGAGCTGTTGCAGTCAACCCCCTTTATTAAAACGGAAAATATTTTGTTGAACTGATGAAGTCACATTCAAGCCTCAACTCTCCAGCAGCAGTCAAACCGACAGACATGTCAACATGAGGGAACACATCGTACATTGCCAATTACACAATAGGTCAGATTATGTTTCTGCACGTTTCCTTCTGGCTGTGAGAGCATCTGATCAATATATTCATCAGTAATAAGTCTAGAAATGCATTTCCCCTCCGTGTTTTCTACATATTGGAAGCTAAAAGCTGGAAGAAGTACTCAGATCTTTTACTTATGTGTTCAAATCCAAACATTAAAATTTTTGTTTACGTATGTTTTAGCGTCAAAATGCTATTTTCCCAAAACGTCTTCAGAGACAAATCTAAGTCCAGTTGCCTTCAATTCAATTGTTGCCAGACTACATATACAGTACATATACTGTATACTATATATTCATAACTGTTTTCATTAGTGTAAAATCACCTGAAACTAAGAATCGTTGCGTTTTCATTAGCTTAGATCTACTTTATATCTACACAGGGAGCGGGCCCTCTTCACAGAGTCCACCATGTTTCTACAGTAGCCCAGAACGGACAAACCAAACACCGACTCTAGGGAGAGACTTGAAAGGTTGCATTACCAGAAGGCCACCGAAGGTTACCTGACACGCTTGTAAAGGGAGGGGTGAACGGAGGGGTATTCAGTTGGTTGCAATCTGAAACCTCCCAGCTAGATGCAGCTAAATCCTAGACACTGCTCCTTTAAGTACAGCTCTTGAGTAAAAGCACTTAGATCTTTTCCACTACTGTTCAGTGTCATGTTGTTTTCTGGCCTCATACACCTGATGAACACCTGAGCTACCCACCGAGTCCTGACAGGCTCAGATCATCTACAGGTTACAGCAGGTAAAAGTTGGGAAAGATTTCACAAGAGACAACAAAGCAGAGGTCGGGGTGAATACTGACAAACAACATGTACGGTTCAGACAAGTCAATACTCTGTTAGCACTGAAAAAATAACAGTGAATCATGGTTCAGTACTGCAGCAGTTTGGGCTTCTCTTAAACAGTACACCACACTGTCACTCTGTGTTTTTAAACTACACTCAGTGATATATTTCTATGTAAAATGACAATCTACAGCAATTTTAAAAGGTTATTGTATTTTATTCCTCTGTGCCTTCAAGCTCCATTGTTGCTGGATTGCCCTATCATCGACCCATCCAGTGTGTAGGATTTGATGGCATCTAACGACGAGTTTGCAAATTGCAACCAACTGAAACATGAGTATTTTCCCGTGTGCCAGGCGTGTAAGGAAAACTATGATGGTCAACGCGAAAACATGAATTTCCCTACCTAGAACCAGTGTTTGAAATGTAGTGTGTAGAAATATAGCAGCCGGCTGCATGAAGAGGACCTGCTTCATACACACACACGCACGCACGCACGCACGCACGCACGCACGCACGCACGCCAACTCGTGAGGGAAATATTTGGCTTTTTAGCTGCTAAATGCTCCTCTGTGTTCACCAACTAGTGTCTGCTATGTGTCTGTCAGCTGTTTGATGTTTCTTACAGCTTTTTTCACAGACAACAGATGTACTGAGAGTAGTGCTGTACGGTATACCAGTACTTTGCCGTCAAAATGGTGTAATACCCCATTTTATTAGTACCAATACTTTAAGACTGAATTTTATGTTGCACATTCTGTCAACTGGTATTCCATTACTTTTCCTGACGTTTTAGGTTTTTACCGCAGTATTGTTTCAGTATTGGTATAAAGATACTTAATGTATTATATCGAAGTAATGATTTCTAATTTCGGTATCGTGACAACACAAATTGAGAGTCATGAGAGTGAACCAAAACAGTTAAGTTGTGACCAAAAATTCACTAGGTTGGCTGAAAGATTGCAGAGTCATATGCTAATACTCTGTGGATTAGTCTTTGAGCAACACAAACATGTAGTCATTTGATCTATTGTTAATGATACTTTGATTATAGCAGCTTTAAGCTCTATGATTTTTAAACCTTGAGAGCCCGGCGCTAAACTTTTATCCATTTATCATCAGGCGAGTCCTACGAGCATGAGGCTATCACAGATGATGTCATCTGAGGACGGGTCTTTCCCAAATCTGAGCATCTGAATCAGGAGTGAGTTAAACATGCAAGCATGAAGTGATAAATAATACATATGTATGATAACACACACTGACTCAGAGTGTGTCTGGCACTAGAGAACAGAGTCAAATCCCAACAAAGAAACCGTCATCATCATAATAATGGATCTATTCCCGAGGGTGGATTATCTTCCAGAGACTGGAGGTGCAGCTTTGTAGGACAGGGGGTGGCTGAAACTGGTCTGCCTGTGTGTCTGTACATGAGGAGGGGGTGTAAACGTGTGTGGGAGGGGGGTCGGTGGGGTGTAAACAACCAGCCGGGCCAAGTGAGGCCAGGCTGGGTCTCAGGAGGCTGGATCAGTGGACTAGACAAAGAATCTGCCGCTAATCCTGATACTATTAAAGCTCTCTTACAGACTGACTTAGAGTAATAACCCCACCCTGTCCCTGAACCCACCTCACATAAACCAAAGACAATGACATGCTTACATTAAGTGAAACAAATACAGAAGAGAAAGGTAACCACATCATGAATTGATAGCCTTCAAACAAGGTAATATACCCAAGCCACAGTTCAAAGGAGCTACTGATAAAGTCAGCTCATGAAGAGGCCTTTGAGAAGCTGTTTTCATTACAGACACTTCTGCAGCCGTGTCGACTAAAAAGCCTCTTTCAGCTGCAGAGAAAACATCCTAATCTAACAGAGAAGTCAACAAAAAACAGACTGAAAAAGTAAAAGTAGATAGTGTGTCCCAGGGTAATGAAGCCAGGCGCCTGTTCAGAGGCCAAACAAAGAAAACAAGAAACTCCATATTGAACAGTCTGAATGGAAACACCATAGCTACCTCTCACGAAGGCGACCGGAGAAAAAGGCCACAAGGGATAAAAAAAAAAAAAAAAGAGTCAGCAGAGAGACGGGAGGTGAAGCCAGCTCGGAGGGATCGTGTGACTGAATCGGCGGACTTTTACAGCTGCAGTGAGGAGAAACAGACTGAGCTGAGCAGACCCGATCTGGCTTATGACAGGGGAGATGGCGATGGGGAGGAGGAGGGACCATAGACTGGGTGGGAATAGGAAAGGCGACGGGGAGCAGGTGTTCTGGGGGGGGGTGCTCAAAGGGGGGTGTGGCCGGATGAAGGTGGGGATGATGGCGGGAGGGGAGGCAAAGTGTGCCATAGTGTTACAGATGGTTCAGGGGGTGTGTGTGCAGTTTTGTGTGTGTGTGTGTGTGTGTGTGTGTGTGTGTGTGTGTGTGTGTGTGTGTGTGTTCATGGTCCTCCAGCCTCAGAATAAAGCAGCGGGTGTTTAGGGTGGAGCCATTTGAGACCGGAGGATGGTGGATGTGCAGCTGGTGCAGGGGGTGACAGTGGGAGTAAAGGCAGGAGGGGGAGGATAGGTGGGGCTGAGCTGTGTGTGGGAGGGAGGGGCTGGTTTGTTAGGAGAGCAGGATGAGGGTCAATTAATTTCAGGGCACCTCATGTCGTCATGCTTCGCCTGGCCCAAGAAGGGAGTGAGCGGGGAGTGAGTTATGAAGATACGGGGGGGGGGGGGGGGGGGGGGGGGGGGGTATTAATAACAAGAGTCTACAGCTCTGTGAAGCTGTACCCTAATGCTAATATAGCGTGCTTCTTCTATTCTCACAATGACAATGCTAACATGCTAATGTGTAGCTTGTTCATTACTTTGATTTACTTTAGTTTGATGGATGCCAGAAAACTGATACAGGACATTCATCATTAACAGCAGTGAAAAGAAATAAAAAAACGGTTCAAAATTGAACATAAAAGAAAATTCTCACATAATGTGCTGCATTAAAAATAACTGGGGAGTTATATTTGCTGTATTTTATCTCTCTTCTGATGTGTTAACCACAGACCTTATTTTAGGAATCCAACTAAAAACACATTCAACAAAACCATTGACTCCAGACGAGGGAAACGAAGAAGTGCTAAAATGCTAACCCATTTCCGGGTTTTACGACTCATTCCTGTAGCACTCCATTTCAGTCTGGACCAAAGTTGTGGACCCCTTAGAACAATGCCAAAAAAAAAAAAAAAAGTGGAGGTCGAGATCTGGGAGGAGGAGGGAGAGGAGGGTTGAGAGAGAAAACAGGGAGGAGATGGACGAAGGGCAGAGGAGCAGATAAGTGGACAACAAGGATGATTGATGATGTGGGGAGGGGAAAAGCAGAGCTTTGATGGCCTTGGGGGGAAGACGGTCTGAAGGGGGGAAGACGGTCTGAAGAGGCTCAGAGTGCAGATCAGCTGTCTGCAGTCATGAGCCTGCCAGCCTGAACCATTACATCATCGGCCCTGATAAGAGCTCAACAAAGAGAAGCAGAAGGCCCAGCCTCAGCTATGCAGTGGACACTATTGAATAAGTGCTTCTACTGTGTCTACAGAACTGTATAGGTCTTGTATTACTGCTAGAGGATTCCCCTAAACAATCCCACTGTTGGACTAACTATGCAACATGTAGTGAGAGACTCAACTCCCTGAAGCGCTTTTTGATCTCACTTTTTAAAAAGCCCACATATTGTAGGAGGTCAGTGTTGGGGTGGAAACGGTGGAAAAACAATGTCTTTGTTAGAACAGCCCATTTTTTAGTGTTTTCTGACTACAGGTCAGGTATTTTTTGCCAAGAATCACTCCTTTGTTAGTATTGGATCCCATGAAACCTCCACAAAAACAATTTCAGGTTTAAAGTCTGTATTTGTTTTATTCTCAATCCCCACAGCGTCCTGTTGTCCTAAATTCTCACTCGAGCACCAAATATGTATTAATCCGCAGCTGAAAATAGTCCCTAACAAACGCACTACTCCACTTTGAAGAACATTTGTTAAAGGAATATTTTGACATTTTGGGAAAATATGCTTTGATTAGATGAGAAGGTGGATACCTCTCTCACAGCTGAACAGTACAGTAATACAAAGCTTCAGCCAGCAGTCAGTTAGCTTAGCATAAAAACTGGAGAGGGAGGAAACAGCTAGCCTGGCTGACCAGTACGTAATACTCAGTAAAACCACAACATGTTAATTGGTGAGCTTTAGGCGGATTGTGGTAGCTTTGGACAGGCTAGCCATTTCCCCCGGTTTCCAGTCTTTGTGCTAAGCTAAGCTAACCAGATGCTGGTTTCAGATTAATATTTACTGTACATGAGTGGTGCTAATTTTCTCATTTCATTCTTGGCAAGAAAGTGAATGAAAGCAAGCCTAAGAGATTGATGATCCTTTGTAAAAAATGAAAAATTATATTTGTGACACATTTTTAAAGATAAGTTGGAGTGAGAGCCAGACAGAGTAGAGAAGTCAGAAAGCACTGTTATATGGACTAACAAGGGATGTCCATGATTAGTCTACTAGTCAAGTAAACGTTGCTACCCTCACTAGTCAATACCAGAAATATTCATTCATTCAGTCATTCATTCATCGTCAACCGCTTATCCCGTTAGGGGTCACGGGGGGCTGGAGCCGATCCCAGCTGTCATTGGGCGAAGGCAGGGTTCACCCTGGACAGGTCGCCAGTAGTATGGCGACATAGAGACAGACAACCATTCACGCTCACATCCACACCTACGGTCAGTTTAGAGTGATAAATTAACCTAAATTGCATGTTTTTGGACTGTGGGAGGAAACCGGAGTACCCGGAGAAAACCCACGCTTACACGGGGAGAACATACAAACTCCACACAGAAGAGCCCCAAGCCAGAATCGAACTTGCGACCCTCTTGCTGTGAGGCGACAGCGCTAACCACTGCACCACCATGCAGCCCCAATACCAGAAATACTTTGTTAAAATTATTGTTCTATTAATGTCCATCCATCGTCAACCGCTTATCCCGTTAGGGGTCGCGGGGGGCTGGAGCCGATCCCAGCTGGCATTGGGCGAAGGCGGGGTTCACCCTGGACAGGTCGCCAGTCCATCGCAGGGCACATAGAGACAGACAACATATAGACAGACAACCATTCACGCTCACATCCACACCTACGGGCAATTTAGAGTGATCAATTAATCTAAACAGCATGTCTTTGGACGGTGGGAGGAAGCCGGAGTACCCGGAGAAAACCCACACGGGGGAGAACATGGATTCGAACCTGTGACCCTCTTGCTGTGAGGCGACAGCGCTAACCACTCCACCGCGTTCTCATCATCTGCTCCTGAGTCCGTCACGTTCTCCGAGGCCCCGCCTGCCACCACCTCCTCTTTTCGAAATAGTGGCTCGGTTCAGCAGTCAGTCTGGTTCTGTCCTGTTCGACTGGATGGCCGGCAGCACACTAAAGCCAGATAGCATGTATGCTACAGACTAGTGACCAGGCATAGGCAGCTATGAATCAACCAACTGGGTTAACACCAGCTAACTAAACCAATCAAACTTGTACTCTAAGATACTAACGATATAAGCAATGTTCAGCCATGACTCATGACTGACGTTTCATCAAATATTACACCACGCATCAGGTCTGTGAGGCACATTCATTGACTGTCTTCTGAGTGTTTCTTACTTTTAGAGTAGTCGACATTTGTTGAAGTTAAAATTTCTGTTTAAATGTAAAAGGAAATCAGTCACTAGAAACATCTCTAGGACTGACACATAGTGCATTTGTTGACAAAAAAAAAATACAGAATAACATCACCCCTATCCTTTAAAAAAGATCCATGCTTGATTGGTGATGGGTAATGTTTGAGCCTGTTTGGCTGGCAGACTTGAATGGAAAAAAAAAATCAAACATGTTCATGCTCATAAGAAAAAAGTTTTACAGGAATGGACGAGCATACATTTTTTTAGAGGAGTGGCTGTTTGCCCGGGGAGTTGGCTCTGAGTTATAGGAGGTGCTGCCTGCTCACTGAACTTCTCTAATGAAGCTGCTCGTACCTCACAACATCCAGACAGGCAGAAAAGGAAATTCAGAGCGTTGAGTATGTTTGGTTTCACATTTCATTTAGCTTTGCTCCTACTGAAGACTCCACTTGAAGAGTGGAAGACATTAGATTCCACTCTTTACTGCACAGAGTAAAGAGGCTGAGTATATTTGAAGTATTTAGAGATGGACTAACACATTAAAAAATAAAAAATGACAATCTGTATGTATTTTTAAAAACTGTGTGATCATTCATTCATTTGGAGATGTTTGTATCCACCTGATGACCATAAGTCAAATATTCTCTCTTTTAGCTCTGTATTGGGCTCCACCAGCTCCTGAGGGAAATATCCGTCTCTTTAGCTGTTAAATGTTCCACTATGTTCACCAGCTAGTCTTCAACTGTCTGCCGTTTGCTGCTGTACAGGTAGTGCAGAGTGGGTTATCACAGCTTTTGTCACAAAAAAACGCTGTCTGCAATAGGCAAAAAAAAGCTATAAAAGCAGCAAAAGTGAACCAAATAGTGTTGTAGTGAAACCAAAACAATGAGCTCAGACACAAAAACTCTGCAGCTGAAGGGAACTGCAAAGTTTTTGTGACAAACCGACAAAAAAACTGTCACTTCAAGTGACCAAGTCATGTGATCCATTCATAAATAGAAACACCTTGACCATAGCAGCTTTAATTACTGTGGCGCCATTTGCTCTAATCAATCATGTAAGTAACATGGACAAAAGGACAAAACACAAAGTACAGTAATGCTTTGCAAATTTTTCACTTTGACACACAGAATATTGAAACACCAGTATGGTTTTTAATGCCCCATGATGGCTTGTAATATTCTTTTCCTGTTGTAAATGGGCTCTGTGTGTTGAAGAAACAACATGGCCGTTGTTGTTAACATGTCACACCCCGACTATGAGCACTTTACATTTTATACGCCTCGCGTGAACGCATGACGGGACGTTAAAAACGATTTTTATGCTCCACAAATAACAATTAGCTGCCCTGGGGAGCGTGAAGCTCCAGTCACTGATGCCTGCCGAAATGATGTGCAAGTCAGCTGAGTGTGTGTGTGTGTGTGTGTGTGTGTGTGTGTGTGTGTGTGTGTGTGTGTGTGTGTGTGTGTGTGTGTGCGTCCGTGTGTGTGTATTGAGAGAAGGGATGGTGAAGTGAAGCTGCACCATGTGACTAGCAGCATGACAGCACTGGAGGGATCTGACCTCTTTGAGAACAAGCAGACTTTTTACTGTAAAAATCATGATCCTGTTTTGTTTGAGGTGAAACTAAAAGTTTCAGACTATCCAGACAATCAGACTTTTGTCTTCAGATCTAAAATGCATTCTCAGTTATGTTTAGAGGGAAATTTTCTCTTGGATTACAGTCGCACTTTTAAAACATGGTTTATGTCAACAACACAAGGGTGGGCAATTTCGATAATATATCATTATCATGATATGAGTCAAGATATTGTCTTAGATTTTGCTGTAATATGGATGTGTTGTCTTTTCCTGCTTTTATAAGCTACATTACAGTGAAATGATTTTCTGAACTCACCAGACTCTTCTAGCTGTTTTATTATTTGTCTTCTGTCAACTCAACTCTGTCATTAATTCCACATTACTGATGATTATCAAAAAATGTCAGTGTAAATATTTTGTGAAAGCCAATAACTAACCCTACAATATCGTCACAATATCAAAATCAAGGTATCTGGTCAAAAATATTGTGATATTTGATTTTGCCATTTGATACAACCCTAAAACAACAGTACTTATTTAGGTTGGACAAAACGACTGGGTTTTTTTACCAACAAAACATTGTGGTGTGGCTTAAAATGACAACATTAAGTAAAATGAAAATGCAGCAGAGAACTACATTTCACACGGGACACGAATGGCGGTTTCTTGGGGGGGAAAGTCCTGTGTGTGTTGGGCCCATCCACCTCCCCACCCACCCGCCAGTAGAGGATTCCTTGCTTGTTATGCTTATTATACCACATAACTTTCAATAACTTCATTATTCCACAGAAATTTCATTAATGGTTGCTTGATACACTACGTCACCTGCTCTTTACATGACTCATTGGACCACATCACTTTTTGCGGCCGTCCGCAGACTTACAAACACATTTGGGTTACGTCAAATACAAACCTAATCCACAGCAAATTACATTTCCTGAAAAACATAATTGAGAATGCAGTTCAGTTGAATGGGAACGTAATTTTGTGGGAGACAGTGTTGCATGACTAGCAGGTTTTGCATCATGACGCTCACCTTGTCGGTCAGGTTCTCCCCCTTCTCAAACATCATCTTGAGGCTGTTGAGGGGAACACTGGGCTTCTCAGAGTCGGGTACTTCAGCTACCGCTGCTCCCTCCTGGCCCTCTGAATCTCTGCTGGGCTTCTCCTCCATGTTGGTCAGATCCTCTGGTTGAGCCGTCTGCAGCTGGTTGATCTCAGAGTGAACCTGTGTCTCAGTATCCTGGTCTTGTGAGAGTGTGGTGGTTTTCAGGGTGTTGGACTGGTTCTCAATTGGTGATGTGGGTCTAGGTTTGGGGCCTGTTGATTGACTGATGTTGGTCTGAGGGCTGGCAGGGATGCAGGCTTGAGGTTGGGCTCTGTTGGGCTGTTGTTGTTGTTGTTCCCAGCGTTTCTTTAAAACACTCAGATTCCCGCTGCGCAGAGTGGAGGGAAGAGGTTCTGCAACCTGCAGAGAAAAGAAGCACTCAGCTGTTATTTACACCAATAGATCCAAAAAGAGGTTTGAAGTTTTAAGTATTTTTTAAACTGTCACCAAATCTCATGAAAAGGCCAAACCCAACAATGTGTTAGTGAACCTTGCAATACTTTGACACACCCAGTATGTGGCTATCAGCTCCAAACACATTGGTTCCTACTGACCTATATCTTTAAAAATGACTCGCAAATATTTAGTTTCATTTTTGCTGATCAGCTGATCACTGTAGTTTGTAGCAGAAGTTACTCAAACAGGAGGGAATTGTGCATTTGTTGGTGACTATTTTCAGCAGCAGATTAATGCACATACGTTGCTCTAATGAGTATTTCCAGCAGCAGGACAGTGTAAATGTTGGACTAGAACTACAATATTTTCATGATCAATTAATTTGCTGGTTATTTTCTTGATTAATCAATTGTTCGTTGATAAAATGTCAGAAAACAGTAAAACGTATCCACCACAATCTCCCAGGAACACATGGAAATAGTCCAAAGATATTTAGTTAAGTATCATTTGAGACAGAAAAAGCATCACATTTGAAAAGCTGGAGTCATGAAATGTTTTTTTAAAATGACTTCATCGATTAACAAAATAGTTGTCTCGATCGAGAAAAAAAAAAAAAAACTGAATCAGCTGATCATCATGTCTAGAAGACAAAAGAGGCCTGTAACTTATTTTGTGTAGATGTCAGTAAATAAAAGGTCAGAGCTTGGTAATGTTGAGAAACCAGCAAGTGTTGCAGGCTCTTCTCTGATGGACGTAGCGAGCAGCACTCGCTCCAAAAGTCACAATCTAGAGAGAAAGTCACCAACACGGACAGTTCGTCCCCTCAGACCTCCCTCCAAAGACACTCCCCCAAAATTATCGGAGTGAATGTAAATAATTAACATGTCTTTTGCTAGTGCTCACAGCTATCAAGCTAGCAGCTTGTGGAAGGGAAGAGTGCCCGCAGGTAGACAAACCGGTAACCCGTCCAATCATTTCATGCGGGCTGAATGAAATGATTAGATGGACTTATTAGTCCTGCGACAGCCATGGATCCAGGATTTTTGATTTCTATTGATTGCTGTCAGGATGTAATGAAAATTTTAATAAATATAACAAAAACATTTTCTGAAATTTTTACCAACCCTGCGTTTAAGCTTAAAAGTCGATTAATTGTACCAGTATATACATCCATCCAATATCTGTAATTTGAGTCTCTTAACCTAACCTGCATGTATTTGGACTGTGGGAGGAAACTGGAGAAAACCCACTTTAACACAGGGAGCACATATTACTCCCACACAGAAGGGCCCCCAGACTCAAACCTGTGGCACTCTCGCTGTGAGGCGACAGTGCTAACCACCACTACACCGCCGTGCAGCCCTGTCGGCAATACTGTCGAAAAAGTTAAAAACTTCCATTACAGCATCCCTAAAATTCACAATGAGGTCTTGAAATTACTTGTCCTGTCTGACCGACAGTCCAAAACCCAAGATATATTCAATTAACTTTCCTCATACATTATTAAGATTGATATTCCTTTATTAGTCCCACAGTGGGGAAATTCACAAAGTAGTTAACTAATCAATTAATAAGCGCAGTAGTCTGATGTCGTCTCATTCAGACGTGCAAATATGAGCATGTAAGAAAGACTTTGGAGTATTTATACCAAGCAGTGAGAAGTCAGAAGATGAACTGCCAGCAACACGAACAGTTACATGCCAGCACTTTAAAATAGGCAGACTCACTATTTCTATTAAACGGGTGTGTGTCTGTGAACACACACGCACACACACACGCACGCACACACTTTGTTCAGTGAATTCCCTCAAAGTTAGGACTGACGCCACCTCATCCTACAACTGTTGAATGAAGCTTAATACACTCAATATACCACTGTCCACACACACACATTAAACCACATGTTAGCATTCATGCAAGCAATGAGCCTCCAGCTATGAAAGAAAGGAGGAAGGAGAAACAGAAACACAAAAGACAAAGAGCTGCTCAGCATGCTAGTCTATAAACCTGAATCTAATGGATACAGAAGAGAAACTCTGGAAAAACCACCAAAGTAAAGTAAAGACTTAAAAACCTGAGAGCGACGCTGAAGCCCCGGCTGTCCAGTTGGCATTGGGTGTTAAAATGTGTGTACGTGTGTGTGTGATGAGTGCGTCGGCTGGCCGGCGACAAGCGGTCCCAGATGTGAGCGCCTTGAGAAGTGATCAGAGCAACATGAAGTAACTATCCCACCCCCCTCCTACAGCACAGAGGGAAGGAAGGAGGGAAGGAAGCAGAGAGGGAGTGAAGGGGTCGAGGGGCGGGGAGGGAGAGAAAATCAGAAACAGAGACAGTCAGTGAGGGAAAGAGGGAAAATAAGTCCAGGAAATGAGAAAAAGGTAAAAGGGAGCGAGTGATGGAAAGAAACCTTCACCAAGAATGCAGAGACACTAAACCTGGATGAATAATAATCTTCTGATAATCCTACTTGATAATCTCTTTATCAGATGTTTATTTTAGGGATTAGATACGATCACCTTTGACTACCTTCTTGTTTCACTGTCTCTTTAAGTTTTCCGGCAGTGAAGGATGATGTATGCCAGAAATATGCGACAGAACATTCATCAATTTACAGGAGTGACAAAGAAAAAGCCCAGCTTAAAAGCGAAAATAAAAAGATCATTTTCACATAATGTGCTGCATTAGAAATACCTGGGAAGCAGGGTTATAATAGTAAAACTAAAACAAAAATGAAAATTAGCTTTTAGTAAACTGAAACGAAATAAAAACTATGTCCTTCACGAAAACTAAACAGAAACTATATTGCCTGGGTAGAAAAAAAAAGGAATAAAGATAAAATAAAAATGAACGTAAATTAATTTCAGTTGTAGTTTTTTGTGTTATATCACTAACAAAAAGACAGCATGAATTTCTGCCAAGTCTTAAACACTGAACCACAAAAACTACTTAAAGTTGGTCCCAACAAAACAAATTAAAACTACTGTAAAACTAAATATGTACAAACTAAACTTTTCTGACAAACTGCAACTAAATTAAAACTAGCAAACACACTGAAAGACTGGAAGTTACCAGCAACGCAGCGAGACCGAGAGTAAATTTGTGTGCAAATATTCGCTAATTAGCACAAAAGTATTGGACAGTAGTTTGACCTGATGATGGCAGTAGAGGAAAAGTTAAGGGACCAAAAAGAGTCCTGAGGATTCATCCTGAAGGGATGCAGGGGATGCTTTAGGGCGCGGCTACCTTGTGATTGACAGGTCGCTACTAGGGTATTGTCCGTGTTTTCGTCTCACAACTGTAATCCTTTAAGTGTTTTCAGTTCATGAAAGTTAACGGTAGCAATTTGGTCGTCTAAAAATGTCTTATTCAGCATTTGGTTGTACTTAGCTCCACCCTCTCCTGTCACTTCTGGTTGCAAAAACCAAGATGGTGATGGCAAAAATGCCAAACTCAAGACTTCAAAATGGCAGTCCACAAACCAATGGGTGACGTCATGGTGACTCCACTTTTTATATACAGTACAGTCTAATGTACGATATTTCAAGGCAATATATCAAATAGGTGTTGAGATATTTCAGTCTGGACCAAAGTGATGGACTTGACAACTCACACCGAGGTTTCTATCCCCAAAAAAAAATCAACATGACAGAACAATTTGTAAAAGAAAATGTTTGCATAAACAGGCTGCATTAAGAATAACTGGGAAGTAACTAGCAGTACAAATAGAAAACCAAGAAATTCATAAACTTCAGTAACAAAAGAAGGGGAGTATTAAACGTCCTTTAACATAAATAGATTTTTTTTTTTTTTTAAAAATCAGAGAATCTGAGGAATGTACACTGAATGCAACCTGAAAAGCACCAAAGCTTGCAAAAGAAAAATCAATATTTGTACCTGAGATTGTAAAGAAGCGCTCTGACCCTGCACACCTTCCCTGCTGGGCTCCATCTCCACAATGACGGCGTTTAACAAGCCTTCCCACACAGATCAGGTGGGACGGAGGAGTCTCGCTACTGCCGCTGCATGACAGCACATGCTAATATGGTTCGCCTACTATTGCTGCTTTTGTGTGTGGAGATGCTAGATAACAGACCTCTCACCTTAAGACTAAATTAAGTATTTTCTAGCCAGAGGCAACAATACGAAGGAGCAGTGGTGGAAAGTAAATTTATTTAAGTGTTGTACTTTGGTGTCTTTCCATTTACAGCTACTTTATAGTTGTATTCCACTACAGTTCAGAGGGAAATGTATTCTTTACTCCGTTACATTTATCTGAAAGCTATAGTTACCAGCTGCTTTTGCTGATCAACATATAAAGTATGATGTATTATTATAAAACACTACAGGCCCTGCATGCCCACACAGGTGTTTTGTGGCTGGTTAAACGTCCTCAGGTTGGACTATGCTGGGATTACAAAACTCTGTTCGGTAATAAGAATGATTAAGTTGTAACTTGTCTTGCACAACACTTAACAGGAGAGTGAGTGAAGATGTCTGTGCATGCCCACACAGTCCTGACGGAGACAAAACACATCTCATTGGTGGACCCATGGGTGTGCAGGGTCTTAGTAGCTCCTCAACCAGCTGTATTAATTACCTTTGTGTTCTTGATTGAATCACTGTTATTATTCAATTTACAGAGAGACAATTTGCATAGTATGGTAAGACAACTTTTTGGTCTAAAGAATAATACGCTCTTGGTACAAAAGTCATAAAAAAATGCCCAAGTACTGACACACGCTCCATCTGAAGAGGCTGTTCCACTTTATCAGCGTACAGGCAATTTATGTGAGGTGGGACTGTTAATTTTGGCTACATGCACCTAACACTATTTTGTGAAAAGGATTCAAGGGAGTGAACCCTTTCACAATTGTTAGACAAAATATGTGAACACTGAAAGATGATGTGATCATTTTCCTTTCTTGCCTTTTAGTTAAATAACTCCCATTTCCCCCAAAACCTGCACTGACTCTAGATTTAGGACCTCATCCAGCTCCATTGAAATGCTGCTTACATTTTAAAGAATCAAGAGTAGAAGTACTAGGGCTGTCAATCAATTAAAATATTTAATCACAGTTAATTGCATGATTGTCCACAGTTAATCGTTCAAAATGTACCTTAAAGGGAGATTTGTCAAGTATTTAATAAAACATAGGGGTGGGTAAATATGCTGTTTTATGCAAATGTATGTATGTATGCATTATTGGAAAGTAATTATCAACACAAAACAATGACAAATATTGTCCAGAAACCCTCACAGGTACTGCATTTAGCGTAAGAAATATGCTCAAATCATAACATGGCAAACTGCAGCACAACATGCAACAACAGCTGTCAGTGTGTCAGTGTGCTGACTTGAGGTCAGAGGTCAAGGGACCCCTTTGAAAATGGCCATGCCAGTTTTCCTCGCCAAAATTTAGAACAAGTTTGGAGCATTATTTATACCAAGGTAAGAGATTTAATATAGAGTCAGGTAACTCTATAACTCTAAATATAAAGTATCATCAAATGATATTATTTTTCAGGACTTTGGGAACTTGGGAGGACTTTTACTTGTATTGTGGTATTGATACTTGAGTAAAGGATCTGAATACTCCTTCCACCACTGTGGCGGAGTGAATCCAGATATATTGAATGAGGCACCTACCACTTTCTTCTTCTCTGCATTTCCCTCCTCTGCTGCCATCTGGTACCTGAGGAGGAGGAAGACAAGTTAGGAGTGAATGAGAGATTCATGCTGATGCAGTCATCAAAAACTGCTATTCCTGCGCTATCCTGCTGCACACACCCAGGAAACTAAATGGAAATATCTCCAAAAACATTAGATGATTTCATGTTTCGGTTAATCTAGATGGAAAATGTTCGGCCCACATGAAGTCCCACAGAGGCGGGAAGTGGGAAGAGTCACAGGAAGTGACAAATGGATTGTTTTGTTTCGCCGCTGCTCCTACACTAAAAGACAGTCTAGACTCTGTTGTCTTACACAGTCTCAACTTTTCTTAAATTGTTTTCTTGGAGAAGTTTCAAGACACCTGGAGAGGAAAAACTATTCAGTATTTAACAAGAAAGGAGCAGATTACAAAAATGTTAAAAGTCAAAAGCATTTTTTTCTTTCCTATAATGAGGGATTCTGCCGTAACGTGATCCAGGACCGGCACCTATTTGATTGAATCCAGCACCTCTTGTCACTGTCAAAATCTCTGAATCCATATCATGTAATATTTAATATTATCTGTTCTTTTATTTCCCATCGAAGTTACTTGGAAATTGCTTATTTGCTTTTTTTTTTTTTTTTTTGGATGCATTTTGACCTGCAGCGCACTCTCAGTGCTCCTCTCATCACCTTTTCTAATGAAATCTGTCATGATGACTCCACAAGTTTTTACACCTTGTGTGGACGGTGCACAGAAGGAGTACAACGATACATCGATCTGGATTGATTCACTCCTGCAGCACTCATTCTTGTTTAGTTTGTGCACCAGGCACTGTGGTTTTGATGCAGTACTTGACTTTTTTCTCCCTCCGACCTGCTGGATCAGCAGCCTCTCTGTGTTCCACTGCCTCCTGATTTACAAATTAAAACACTCCCTATAATGATATTTCAAAACATTTTAAATATAAGTATATTTTGGATCAGTGACAGAAGTCCTGTGTTGCTGCCCCTGAATGTTTTTGCATATGAAAAGTCATGAGATATGTCTGAAAACCAAAATTGGATGATTTCTTATACACATGGAGGAAATAATATACTAACTTTGTCCTCAAACAGAGCAATACTAACTCCTAGTGGTCAGATGGAGCAGTGCAGAGAGGAAACATCCTACCACATAACCACCTTCTCACTTCACAAATGATTAACATGATATGTTTGACAGGTAGAAGAGGGAAAGCCCTGGATGGTGAGATAATAACCTTAAAAGTCTGTGTACCAGAAAATGACACAGCTGGAGTAACTCGTTGGAGGTGATGGTGTGATAATTTTACAAAAAGAGGAAACTAAAAACAGTGGTGAGAAAATGCTGTGAGGAAGACCCATGACCTCATTTCTGAGGTGACAGATAAAAAAAAAGAGACTTATCTGCAGAGTAGCTGCTGGTGAATTATTAATTTAAACTCATGGTCGAAGCCAAAGAGGCAGAGGGAGCGAAAGTTAGACTTACTTAGAGAAGCGCTCTGCGATGGCGTTGTTTTTACCCCGGGCAGAGACGATGGACAGCTCCTTGGCGGTGACCCTCAGTGACTGGGACGCCCACTGTCTGCGGCTGAATGGAGCGGCGGAGGCCATCTTTGCTGCGCGTCTGAGGGATCAGTCCGTCTTGTCAGCTTGCCAGGAACACGCGTCGTAATTCTGAGAGGACACAAAAGAGGGAGCATGTTGAGCCAGACGAAAACAAAGCAAATAACAACGTGTACTAGTGATAAATTTTACTTCCTATGAAACTGGAGAGTTAAAGCTGAAAGAAACACCCTTCCTGTACATTTAAATTTCAATCACACTTATGATACTGCTAAGTAAATGTCATACTTACCTCTTTTTTTCTTCACACATGTGCCTGGTTAAACTTTAGAGCAGATCAGGCGTGCCAGTTGGACTTTTACATTAGTACAAACCCTCACCCAGAAATCAATATATTTTGCCAGACTCCACATTTGACTGTGTCACCGTCACTGCAGGACGGACCGGCCCCGGTGTCTGAGTCAGAAAGTCAATAGAGCGCGTCACACAGCCATTGACCATCTGTTCCCTGTGTGACTCTGCTCTAACTGAGAGCCTGGAGGGCGACTACCAGCAGACACCTGATACGCCTGCATCACACTAACACCCTGCTGTATACACACACTTTCACAACACACGTCTCTACCTGCTTCTGCAACTTCACAGCCTTGAAGCCGACCGCAAGCAGACACACGCTGCAGTGCCATCAGCTTACAATAAATAACTGTCGTCTGCGAGTTATACACGCTCCGGATGAATTAAACAATGAGGTCGATGAGCCGGTCGGTGATGGCAGAGCCTCCAGGGTCTCGACTCATAGGCTTGACGTCACCCAGCAGGTGGACTATTGTGGGATGCTGTGGCTCGTTAATTTCTACAACAGTTTCCTTTGTGTTAAGTATTCCTCCACCAGTGGACTTGTTAAAATAAGACTTATAACTGATAGTGTGACATAATATTTTTACATGAAATAACTCCATTAAGGCTCCAACTAAAGATGTTTTGATATTGTTCAAAAAACATCAGAAAATAGTGAAAAATTTGTTCAAAGTTTCTATTTGTATCTGAACAACAGGTCGAAACCCAAAGACAACTTAAAAGACAAGACATCAGCAAATTCTCTCATGTGAGAAGCCAAAACCATCAAATGTTTGGTATTCTGCTTGAAAAAAAAATGGTTTAAATGATTAATCAATTATCACACACACTTTGTAGGATGTTTCCTAATCAGGACTTGCAGGTTCATTTCTACAACCACAAGAATTGGGGAAAGTGTCTTTTCTCATGATTTGGGCTACAACTATTTTCATTATCGATTACTCTGTTGATTTTGTTTTTTTTTTAAATTAAGAGAATAGTGGAAATGCTCAGAGCCCAATTTGAGGCCTTCAGATGTCTTGTTTTGTCCGACCAAAAGTCCAAAACCCAAAGATATTCAGTTTGAAATGACAGAAAGGCAGCAAATCCTCACATTTGAGAGGTAGTGACAGCTAGTGTTTGGCAATTTAGCTTTATAATGGTCTTAAAACATTAAGCAATTTTCAAAATTGTTGTAGATTTATTTTGTGACAACCAACTAATTGATCATATGGTAAATCATTTGAGCTCTAGCTGAAATTGTCACCTACCAGGTGAAATACAAAATGGATGGATAGTGAGTGTCTCCTCTGTCACAAGGTTTAGATTACAAACAAAGCAGCATGTAAAACTGATGCAGACTCATGCAAAGTTTTGAAGTCAGTCAATGAAAGGCAACAAAAGGCCCTCAGTGTCGCTGACATTTAAACCTGAGGTTAAAGGTGATGGAGTGCCTGAGATGCCTCATTTCTTATTTTTTTTAAAAATGACAAGAATTAATGGATTTTTGATTTCAAACTTCAAAGAAACACAATAAAAAAGTTGCTTTTTTCCCCACTTCGTCAAGTCAAAAAGGTGAATGTAGTGTAAAACCGCCTACCTGTGTGACTATCACAGCTGTTTTACTCCCTGATGTGTTTCAGATGTCCGCTACTTGAATATTTCCTTCTCTTTTTCACTCCTCATCTGCTGCCACAGGGGCTTTTGAGTAGACAGGGAACAAGGAGGCGTTCCCACCACACCCATTTAACTCCCTCCAGCCAATGACGATACAGGATTCACCTCCACCTGGCAGGTAAGAGCTCTCGCCCTCCTCGTCCAATCAGCAGCACTGAGTGTGAGCACAGAGAGGTAAGTGAGACGAGCAGAGAGGAGGAGGGGGGAGGACTGAGAGGGGGAGGGGGGATCCCACACTGGATTCCTGGAAGTTGAGTGAACTACAGAGACTGACTGCCCACTTTCTCACAAGGTCAAGACTTCACAGGATGTGACTCATTCACAGTCCTGGATGACTACATTGAAAGAGCGAAGTTGGAGAGACAGAATTAAATGCTGCTTATAAAAAAAAATAACCATCTAACCTGCATGAAAATGAGATTAAAAGGATATGTTTGCATGTTTTTAAGACTTAAAGCAATACTGATATGCCCATATGTTCAGTGAAACAGGTTTTGCTCGCTGTAATCAGTCCTCCAGTTCACACTGTCCTTTAACAGATTATTGCTGCCTTAGATGTTTGTTTACGACCCGCAAAAAAAGTTACCTCACTCTGGTGGACTAACTGGATTACACAACTGTCCGTATCTCTACGTCTGGAGAAGATAACTTACATTATTAAAAAGTAAACAATCACCCTTAAAAAAATTTTGGGTCCTTTTATATAAAAAACGGACAATGTTGGGGGAAAAATATTTTTAGTAAACTGAAATTAGATAAAAACCTGGTTAAAAAGTAAAAATGAACAGAAATGTATCTCAGTTTAAGTTATTAGTTATAATGTATTACTACTGACAAAGGAGACTGCATGAACAGATTTGACCTTCCAGGAGACGCCGCTGTGCTGCATTCGCTTCAATAACGTACGGTCGCTTGAAGACTAAACATTAAACATTATGGCCATTCCTACACAGCTCTCCAACCATGTATTTTGAATGTCTGTAGCTACTTCGGAGACAATATAGCTAGCCAATTAAACAACTAAAACTAAACCTTACTGAAAAACTAAAACTGAACTTTCATTCAAATTCAAAACTCTTATAACCTTGGTTAATAGTCTCAGGTGTTTGAGGTTTGGCTCCCTTTTTCTTTGGCTGTTGCAGCCTGTGATTAAAGTGTAAGGATGTTGTAGTTTCATATTGTGCATGTCATGCCGAACTGTCATTCACCATCTTGAAACAAATTCTTCTAATATTCCCCCTCTTAGCACTACGTTTGAGGTGGTTACATTGAGGCCCTCTGGGATAGTTCAGAGTTCAGCTCTGTGGTGGCCCTGAAGACTTTCAGCTCCATTGGTGTCACATTAACAGTGAGTCTAATCCCAAACACATGATGGCTGTGGAGGGAGAGGGTCTGGCCTCATCTCCCTCGAGAAAATCCCATTAACTCAATAACTCAGGATTCCTGAGACTTTCAAAAGTGAAAGCTTACTTCATTTTCACCTGCTGTATTCATGGCTGGGAGGTGGTGTTGATAGGCGAAGCAGTGAGGACTGACTTTTCTTTCTCCTTCAAGCAGTGTACACTATAGAGAACTATGTGTTTATGAACTGCAACAGCTATTTTGATCAATTAATTGGCATTTTCTTGGATTTTGGGAAACGTTTTTCACCATCTTCTTGTATGAAATGTTCTGCCGATTAATCACCAGTTGCAGCCCTACTGTCTTTATTACTCTGTTCCCTTTGGCTCAGACAGGGCAGTAGTGTTAGCCGTAGAGTGGGCTCCACATGTGATGGGAGAATACACTGTGCATGCAGCGCATGGTTGCAATTCAATTAAATGGGCATACTTAACAGAAACATGTCATAAGACCTAGTATGGGTTTTTTATGTGTATTTTCCCCCAATTAAGTTCACTAATAATGGATTTTATACTGAAATTGTGCAAAAATTCCCAAGTTTATCTTCCCTTGGAAATTTTATGAACCTTTGCGACCCTAGTTACTGTTCAAGTACAAGTCCTGCATACAAAACTTTACTTAAATACAAAAGTATTATCATAACATATACTTAAATTACCAAAAGTACTTAATATGTAAAGGGAAAAAGTAATTGTAGTGAAATAAAAAGAACAAATTGCTTTCAAAATGTAGTGGACTTCATTTACATCCCACCACTGTTTGTACACAATGACATACAATACATCAAGCCCATAACCTCTGTCATCCCATCTGACCCAGTTACATGTTATAGGCTAGACAATGAGCGAAACGGATAAATTTCACACGCTACAGTGCATGCAGGGACACGCTCATCAGATATGAAATCATCAGTGAAGATCAGCGTCTGTCTCATGACTCACTGTGTCATTAGGAAAGAGAAAGGATGAGTCCTCTTGTGTTCACTCAGTCATCTGTTCAAGCACAGGAACCTGTTTCAGTGTGGTGTGAGACAGACACAAAAGATACAGACTACTGGTGTCTTCCCACACAAATATAGATATGTAAATCCAATAATCTGTCCACTTTGGTGTTTGTTCTGATGAATTTACCATCAAACTGCCCCCATGTTGCATCAGTAATTGTTTTGTTTGGTGCATTCTTGGTTAAATACTCAACAAAAAGAGACTTTTGTAATAACCGGTCTATGTTGTAATATCTACAGTTTGGGTATGACTTCAAGACAAATCAAGATCAAGATTATTGGTCACAGGATGTATCGATCAGCAGCTGTACAATGTCCTTTGTGCCTTTAGAGGAGCCAAGATAAGTTGTCAGGGTTATCTCAGCCTGGGGGTCAGGGAGGGGCCGGTATTAGAGACTAGAAGTCAATATTTTTCAGCCACTGCCGCTTTTATTGCCGCAATTACTTCTTTAATCTTGCAAGCTCCCGAACTTTATAATGCTAAATCACTGGAATACCCCTTTAAAAAACAGAGTTTATAACCACACTAGTGGCTCCACGGGTTTGTAACGCTAATTGTAAAAGAAAACCAAACTGTTTTGATGGATAAAAGCTCATATCCAAAATATGTATTTATTTGGCCATAGAGTGGTGTACTCTAAGAGTAACTTGTCTCTGTTAACGTACATGTGAAGGGTTCATCATACTGTGAGCATGAAAGTGTTAAAAGCTCTTTGTAGCAGTGTTTATTTGTATAAAAAGATGTAAAAAGATGGTGTAAAAAGAAAGGTCAACATATGAAGTTACTTGTGAGATTTTATGATATAGGTAGAGTTATGAAAAGCTGCGGGGATACAGAGAGACATAAATGCAAACTAGCACGAAATACAAGCTTATACTCTTCCAGGTAGCTCAATCTATAATAAGATATCATGTATTAGTTGATTGATATTTTGTAGTAATTATCTGAATCTGAGTAACTTAAGTTATCGAATACATGTAAAGTAAAAATTACAGCATTGTCTTCTAAAATGTTGTGGAGTAGAATTATAAAGTGGAATAAAATGGATATACTTAAGTAAAGTACCTCAAAGTTAAGTACAGCACTCGTATAAATGTAGTTTATAGGCTCTCGATGATCATTAAAGGAGTGAGCAGCAGATAGGCTGACAGGTACCGCTCAGGTGAACACTGACTCACCATCTTGTCCCGACAAGAACGCTCTGACTTATGATACATCTTGATGTTTCCTCATCAGACAATTACTTCATATCTGTCTAAGTTGTATTTCATCATGGCTCATACTCACCTGAGCTGTGACATGGACTCCCTCACTCCAGACAGTCACCATTCATCCAACAGGAGGTGCTGCCATACAGCAGTTACCAATTACCTACTTACCACAGCAAAGCTCCACCTGCTGGCTGCAGAAAATGTGTGATTTTAATGATATTGAGTAATTTAGAAATTAATATCACTCCAGATTAATGCATAACATAAAAGTCCTCCTGTTACTTATTATTATTCTACAATCTGAGGTCAGTGGATAAAATTGTCAAGCGCCCAGAGTGTGGGAAAACAACAATGTGCATGCCCGAAGCTGTTGGCCCGCTGCAATTTGATTGGCTGTTTACCAAGTGCGTCATTAGCTCATAGTTCAGACGTTATAACATAGATAAAATAAGCGTTATAACTGCAGTGGTCATTATGAACAGTGTGGATTTTCTTCTACTACAGCACACATTTAAAAGTCTGTCTTGTAAAAAAAACTTGATATTAAACACCAGCTGCCAGATATTGTTATAAACCAAATCTCCGGTAAAAAAATAATCACATTTACGTGCCGTAGTTCTCCTGGAAAAATAGCTAACTGCTAACGTCAACTTCTCAGAGAAAACTGTTTTTTTTGCTTCTCGCGTGCTTTATTCAAAGGAGACCTGAACTGGCTTTCAGGATTACCCAACATGAAAGCAGCAGGACAACGTGATAAAGGTGGGAAAACATAGTAGTCAGTAAAGTATATAACATTACATTAAAATATGCTGCATAAACCAGTGGTGGAAGAAGTAACCTTACTTGGGAGTATTCTCACATTGTTGTACCGGTAATGTTACTCATACTTAATTTATCTGATAGTTTGTTTTTTTGTTGTATTTGTGCATTGATTTATAAATTGATTAAACTGTTGATTGGAACCATGCACCAATCAGCCAATCACCTTGCACCTGCAGCCAATCAGAAACAAGTATTTTTACTGTATTATCTACAGGCAGTGGTAGAATCATGTAACAAAGTACAGTTACAAAAATAATGTATTGAAGTACAAATTTGAGGTACTTGTAATGTGAGTATTTCCATTCCATGCTACTTTATTCTTCACTAACTTATTTTCTGGCTATAGCAACTACTTCACCGATTAAGATTTTACATTCAAAACATCTGATGGGTTTATAAAAGGTCCGGGTGAGTCAGGTCAGACCTTGTGGTTAAACTTTCCTCTTCATTTTCTGAACCTGGATTGACAGCATCTCACGTCCCACATCTCCTCACTGCCCTGATGTCTTAAAACTAGCACCCTTTTTCTCTCAATTTTCTGTTTTTACGTAAGCACACATCAGCTGATGTTCCTCTCTGCAGATCTCTGATGACATGGTGTGGCAAAATAAGGAACTACATATTAATTAAAATGCTAAATCTAATATTTTGTTATCCCAGTGAGAAAATGGGATGAAGTTTGACATTTTTTATTACTTTCTTGTCTGTACAACACAGTACATAACAGACACAAAACAAACAAAAACATTAGGAGGGAAAATAATAAAGGGCACAATCCAAACTTCTGCTGACTGCACTTCTGTGGGCTTTTATACCGGACGTTTGAAGTCTTTTTAGTCTTACTACAGCAATAAGTGACTAATGGTGAAACATTACCTCTCAAAAGCCAAGAGTCGACTTTACAAATATTTTTACAATCTCCAAGCTATGATTTGTGGTGACTTGTCAGTGAACAGATGTTTGCTATCTGTGAAGAATGAGAAGATCAGTGTCTGCATTTCAATCAGAAAAGACGCAAGGGTCACCTAAAATATCAAGTGAACCATGATGATTTGTCAAATAAAACTCATTTTACAGTCAAACCCAAATGTTAAACTTCAAATTTAACACTTCAACTGGACCCAACATAAGACTATATTTACAACTGAGGCAACAAAGAAAACACAAAAAACATTTTTCTTCCTGCAAAAACTTCAAATGCACCGAAAAAGGCAGATTTCCATACATCAACTGGTAACATCTTCAAGCATGTTTGTGTAAAAGGCAACACAATAAATAAAACAAATGGCACAGAAGGTTTAGACAATCAAAACTCAGAAGCACGTCTTGTGAAATATTCACAGGAAACTAAATACTAAAGCAAGCACGCGAAAAATCTTCAGAGTCGACGTCCCTGCAGACGGTAAGACAAGCTGACTAAACAGAACTGAGATAAACAAAAATCACAATCTAATTACAGTGAGAGGAATAAGAGAATGACATTTATAATTCAATATAGTATTTGTATTTACAAGCATTTATACAGCTGAGGGCATCAAACGGGGGTTCAAGCTTATTACTACATGAGGACGTGGAGCAGAACAATCAGATCATATAATGCACCAAAATATAAACCTTGTAAACATCTCACCCTTTATCTCAGATATCAGTCAGATTAAGTTTCTATTAGCCAGGTTCATAATATATTTGTCCTTACATTAAGGCATAGGTATCAAGCTTAGGAGTGAGCCTCTTATAAGATTTTATTTTAAATAAGCCAGATTTAATCAGAAGGTTTTCACTCCAATGAGGAACACTACTTGTCACAGCAAACCCCCCCCCCCCAGGCAAAATGTCCCCACTTGTCTCTGGATCAGCTCAGTTAGCTGTAAAGTTATAAGATCTCCTCCACTCCGTGCGCAAAGATCATAACGAGGCCAGGCTCCAGGATCATGTCCTCCCCCATATGCTGATTCTCACAGGCCATCACCACCACAGCCTGCTTGCCAGGGATACGCTTGGCAACATAGTTCTCATAGTAGCGCCTGTTCATCTGCCGCGTCTCAAGCGTGGCCAGTCCCTGTGGCCAGTTACGCTCGTGGGCGTTCTCGATGAGGTCGTTCACAATTGAGAGAGGACAGCCGCTGTCGATGAGGGAGCGCTTGATGACTGCCTGGAGCACTGCATCGGGAGTGGAGATCATGCCGCCCCAGCGTGTCACCCTGGCAGGTTGCATGGAGTTCACCCACCTGAAAATAAGATGAAGTGAAAACCACAAGGGAATTAGGGCCTGAGCTGCAGCTTCCTGACGAAGTTAAAGGGTAACTTTGGCATTTTTCAACCTGGACCCTATTTTCCCATGTTTTTGTGTCTAACAGACTGAAAATGGCAATTTCTGAAATTGGTCCAGTATTGAGGGGGAGCGCTGTAGACGGCAGCTGCTCACAGGCTGCAATATGGTGCTATTGAGCAAGCTGGCACCATCGTTACATCCACAAAAAGTGAGTTTGTTGTGTTGGAGTACAGAAAGCGTAGTTTAATGTCATCGAAAAGATTTTCGCTGTCCTGTGCACGTTCAGCGGACGTAACGTTACATCAACGTTGCTCCTGTGCTTCTAGTTACAGTGTTATCCCTCAAAACTGGACCAGTTTCCAAAACTGTTGTGCCCATTAGTGACTTATACACAAACACATGAGAAAATAGGGTCCAGGCTGAAAAATACAGATGTTACCCTTTAATATTTGAATACAAGCATAAGAGAGGATGAAATTTCACTTACTCCAAGATCTCATTGTACTCGATGCTTTCTTCGAGGTTTTGCAGGTTTGGGTTAGCACTGCGGATTGCTCTCATGTAGGCTTTTAGCAGCTGAATGTCACGTTTCTGGAAATTAAAAGCATCATCTCCAGAGACTGATTTCACAAAATCTCCTAAAGCTAAACAAGAATTTATAAATGGCTAATTAACTATAGTACTCTGAAGGCAAAACAATAATCATAATCTGTACTCAAATATGTTGAGCCCTTTATAAACCAAGATCCCAAAAAGCATTTTAGTAACTGAATAACAGTAAATACTAAGAAGAAAAATCTGTAAATATGAAGTGGCTGTTATGGAAAATAAATTGCAACAAAAGCTCTTGGCTATTTCAAAACGTGTTCCACAGACAGCACTGATTTTCAGAACTAGGCTCATAAAGTAGTTTTGGTTAACGTATCAGTGAGCAGGCCAATGTTCTTACTTGTTCCCCCAACTGGTGTTTATGCTCTGCAACAGTTTTTTCCAACTCTGAAATCTTAGTCTGTTGCTGCTGGACGACACTCCGCAAATGTTTGATGCAGTTATGGTTGGGCACCTCGTCTTTGGGCATCTCAAGCCTGCAAGGGTGGGGGGAGATAGAATAAAAGGAGATAAATTAGAGGATTTAATACAACACCATACAGAGGACAGGTTATACATTTTTGTAAATCATATATTTAGATTTTACAGCACAAACATTTAATGGTGATAATTATTATTAACGTTGGTTGAGCAACTTATGATTAGCTACAGCTGTATGTGTCTCTAGAGTTTAAAAGGGTGACTAGAAATTCATTATCGTGCACCCAACAGTTACAATGATGCAGTGTACATATCTGCCAAATCAAAGCCACTCACCCACATCCCTCCTCACAGTTGACAGGCCTTTTGGGGTTGTGTTCACAGTCCTTGAGGTGTGACTGCAGCTGGTCCAGCCGCAACGTGGCTGTGCAACCAAACCCTGCATTGTCACAGCTGATCTGAAGTTTGGACAGCATGTTGCGCATGATGCGTGGCACGGGCCGCAGGTGAGCTAGCGTCACTACGGTGCGGTCAACAGGACATATCTGCTGCTGGGCAAACCATTGTGTTATACAGGCGTTGCAGAAGGCATGCTCACAGTGTGGAGCCTGAAATGAAATGGAGAACACAGAGCACCAAAAAAATGAAGAATTTGAAAAACGCAGATACGATTAAGGATGGGTAATCTTTCCGACAGGAACTTGCCTGCACTGGTTCTTCGAGCACTCCACTACATATAGGGCACAGCAGGTCTTCATCCACCTCCCCTTGGAACCTCGTAACGTCGTACCCCATGGTACATTACTGGGATCCACAACCTCCTGAGCAACCAAGCAAATTAGATTTTCAGACAACTTAAATGCAGTGATATGTGACTGCAGATATTATTCAAATATATACTTTGAACCTACCTCACTCACAAAAGGCCTTAAATGCTTCCATCCAGCTCTTGATGTTAAGCTGATGCGTCACATCTGGCAAAAATAATCTGTCTGGTGAAAGAGACGCAGACACTCCCTGCAAAAAATTATGATATTCACACTGATTATTTAATTTTCAAAAGACTAAGCTGAGAGTTGGAGCTGAGTTATGCTACATAATCTAAATTCACATGATAAGCAATATAGATGCATCTTATCTACAGACATATTTAAAAGGCCAGGAGATTAGTCATTTTCATGTTTTCTCATCATAATCAGACTGAAACTACTCTTTACTAGAATGACTCTTTAGAGGGTTAAAACGAGGGGAACATTTGCATCTAATAAGCATGTAGTGTTATTATTAAATCAATAAAAGCTATAAAGGTGCAATGACTCAAGAAATTCAAGCACACAGCCATATTTAAACACATCCGAGCCCAAAAAGCGATGCCCTTGATCCGTAAGATCAGTGTGATTTTCTACCGTTATCCTCAAACTGAGCTCCATCATCTGAGGAGAGCATCCTGTTGTCCCAGGTGACTGGTGGCTGACCCAATTTCAGTGAAAGCAGCAGCACACCGGTCTGGAGGCGTTTTACAGATCCCCTTTTCTCCCATCGCATTCAGCATGCCTTGCAAACAAGCTAACCCTCCAAGCTAATGTTAGCTATGTGTATGAGGTTATTTGGCAATTACAATAGCACTAAACCGCAATACCTTTGGGTTTATAATGAGCTTAATTTGTGTCATTTTGAATCAACACCCCAATGCTTGAGGTCAGATGCCAGTACAGCTTGCTCGCCATGAATTAAATGTGGCTAACGCTAAGTGTGGCTAGCCAGCTAGCTGGTAGCGCCTACGGTACCGTTGGTTTCCTCTGGATATTAGCCATCAAGCTAACCAGACAGACCTCAGTCTGGGCAAACTACACCGACAAATCGCTACTTAGAATCACATACACTAGAGGAAAACGTTATAATGGACTGGTATACTCACTTGAAAATGTAGTAAAACAGATCCTAATCACGATGTTTATGTATTTTCGGACGTCCTACTGTCACTAGCAGCTCGCTAGCCACGTCCTGTGCTACATCCTACACCTTTGCAAGTCAGTAGCAGCTGAGTCTGCCACCGGAAGTGCCTCTGCTAGCTGACGCTGCCACCATTTGAGCCAGCCCCTACTGATTTCTAGCTGAGAGGCACAAATCAGTCAAACTCAACAATATAGACTGATTAAAATGGCCGGAACGGCTTCAGTAGCTGGTGAAGTGTTCGTCGATGCTTTGCCATATTTCGACCAAGGTTACGATGCAGCAGGTGTCAGAGAAGCGGTGAGTAAACAGGGAACTTGCTAACCAGAACGTGTTAGCTAACCATGCTTAACTTAGCTAACGTAACATGGACAAGGCACACTGTACACTTTTAGTAACGTTTTGCTTTGCACTTGGTAGTTAGAAATTACATTTAGTGTGCCCTCAGTTAGCTATGCTAATGTTTAGCATGCTCGTTTGTTTAGTAAATTATTTAGCCCACGGCAGGTAACGCTAATGTTTCAGTTTAACGTTAGCAAGCTAATTGCTTCCTGTGGTTGGGAGTGTAGTGTGATCATAGTCTGCGGGAGCCAATTCCCGCTAACGTTAGACCATAAGTAAGTTTTTCATGGTATTTATTAGCAGAAATGGCTTGTGTGGTTTAAAATACATTGTATTATAGTTGGAATTGACTTTAAATGATCTTTAGTCGATTTGGACAACACTGCTCAAAGAAATGAAAGGGACATTTGATGATCACAGTATAACATCAAGTGAGTTAAACTTCAGGGATATCAATCTGTCCGTTTAGGGAGCACAAATGATTGTGAATCACTTTTACTTGCTTTGGTGCAAATGAAAGTGACAGCAGGTGCAGTGGGCAGGCAACAGCAAGACAACCCCCAAAAAGGGAAAGGTTTAATATGTGGTGGCCATAGTCTGTTGCTCTCTCCTTTCTCCTGATTGTCACTAATTGTAGAATGAAGTGGTACCTGCAGCCCAAGCAGGTCACAAAGGTAGTCCAGCTCCTCCAGGATGGCACATCCATCCATACGTGCGTTCACAAGACGGTTTGCTGTGTCTCCCAGCACAGTCTCAAACGCATGGGGGAGATACCAGGAGACCGGCCGTTACACATGGAGGGCTGGACAGTGCTGTAGAGGGGCATCAACCCAGCAGCAGGACCGGTATCCTCTCCTTTGTACAAGGAGAAACAAAATTACCTCCAGCAAGCTACTGGTGTGCATTTTTCGGACTAAACTGTCAGAAACATACTCCACGAGGGTGGCGTGAGGGCCCAACATCCTCTAGTGGGACCTGTGCTCACAGCCCAGCACTGTGCAGCTCAATTGGCATTCACCAGAGAACACCAGAATTGACAGGTGACCATTGACACCTCATTCTATTAACAGATGAGAGCAGGTTTACACTGAGTACATGTGACAGGCGTGAAACAGTCTAGAGAATGGTGAACATTATGTTGCCTGTAACGTCATCTAACATGACCGGTTTGGCGTTGGGTCAGTGATGGTATGGAGGGTCATATCCTTGGAGGGTTGCACAGACCTCCATGTCATAACCAACGGTACCCTGACTGCTGTTAGGTACTGGGATGAAATCCTCAGAGTGATTGTCAGACCTTACGCTGGTACAGTGGGTCCAGGGTTCCTCCTGGTACAGGACAATGCCTGGCCACATGTGGCCAGAGCGTGTAGACAGTTCCAGAGTAACAAAGACATTGATGCCATTGACTGGCATTCCCCAGACAAATTAAACAATGTACATCAGTAAAGATTTTCACCTTGAATAATTCATTCTTCAACCTTTAATGTGTGATTTAAGTGTTCCCTTAACTTTTTTGAGCAGTGTATATTAATACAGTTCTGGAAGTGAAATACCCTTTCATTCACTGCATTGATGTTTCCAAAAAGTTGTTAGTGTAGCCAACCAACTATGCAGTGAATCGTGACCATTAAACATTTGATGCAGAGCACAAAAAAAAAAAGGAAAATGGGAAAATAGGCAAAGAAGACTACATATATTTTTTTTTAAGATTGAAGAAACCATTGCAAATGGCAATTTGCCACCTCTGGAGACTCCCAAATCATACAGACTTGTGGCTTCTACGGGAGCATATGGAATTGTTTCAGTCTCGTTACTCGCAGTAAGACTACCTGGGATGGTTATGGGATAATGGCTGAAGATTTAGTCCTCCATTCAGTATATGAACAAGATTTTCACTTCAGGAACCTCGCTGTGTAGCTCGGACAATATACAGTCTATGTTTAAGCTCTATGAAACAAAGGGCTTCAAAATAGATTTTTACTCGGGACATACAGTGAACTTTGTCTGGTTGTTTATCCAGTCTCACCCTGGCACATTGTGTTATTAACCCAAATAAGATGCAGCGTATTTGGATACTGTTTAGGGGCCAGTCGTCACACAGCTGGAGAACATATAGGCACTTTTCACAGCAGATATCTGCAGACAACTTGTCATTGCAGGTAAAACGTGGATATAATTGATAACCTTAATTATGGCTCTGTTTGGCATCTTATTTGTGAGGGAGCATATTGCATTCATCAAATAGAAGAAAAAGTAATAACAGTAGTAAAGGAGTAGCAGAGTTCTGGGGAAATCCAGGAGCATGACCGTAGTATGGAGGTGCCATAGTTCTGATAGATAAGGTGGTGCCAGCCCATTTTAAAGCCTTAAAACAAGCAATAAAATCTCAAAATCAATCCAGAAACAGATAGGAAGCCATTCGTGGGAGGCCAGAACTGGTGATATGTAATCACGTTTTCTTTTACTAGTCAGTAGGCAAGCAGCTGCATTTTTTTACTAACTGCAGCCATCGAAGAGCAGAGTGTTGTAAACCTCCATAGAAAGAATTACGTTAGTCTAACAAAGAGGTAATAACTGGGTAACTCTCAAGATCCATGGGAGACAGATCGGTCTTTACTCTAGCCAAAAACCACAGCTGAAAAAGCTGTTTTTTATAACTGAGCTAATTTGTTTGTCAAAAGTGAAGGTGCTGTCAAAAATTACGCCAGGATTTTTAACACAAGTCTGTTTTTGAGAGGCCAAAGAAGGCCAAGAATACCAACTGAGTCGTCTAATAGGTTTGTGTGTCCAAACAGTGATCTCAGTCATATTTTCCGTAAGTTTAGATCATCCAAATTCGAATATCATGTAGGCTGTTAAACAAAGGCTGCGATGAGTCTTTACTAATTGTTTTTAAAGGAAAATATATTTGTATGTCATCTGCAAAACAATGAAATGGAATATTTGATTTCTTTGACCCAAAGGGCAGCATATACAAAGAAAAAAGGGCAGGGCCCAAAATGGAGCCTTGAGGAGCCCCATAGGTCAGTGGTGCTGCAGCAGAGTAACATCTGAGTAGTTGAACTGAAAAGCTTGTATCTGATCAGTATGACTGGCACCATTTATGGCAGTCCCTTTAATGCCCACATAGTGTTCAAGGCATGATAAAAGGTTCCCAAGATCCACCGTGTCAAAGGCTGCGATCAATTTTAAAAGCTTTAGAATAACAGTTCCCTGAGTCTACAGTTAAAAGAAGATCATTAAAAACTCTAAAAAGAGCTGTTGTGAAACAGAAAAAAAATGTTTGTTTTTTTTAAGATATTAACTTGCTCTGTAATTATCAGTCCAAAAATCACCTATAACAGTGGCTTTTCAAGCCATAGTAAAAACAGTGATTTCTTGGTAGATGCAGGGCTTTTACTGTGCAAAAACAAATTATCTTTTGACTTCTAGGCTGCAGCGTTGGTGGAGGAGGAGACCAGAAGATACCGACCTACCAAGAACTACCTGAGCTACTTGCTCACACCTGATTTCTCTGCTTTTGAGGTGACAAATCTCTTCAGATCGTCTGAAAATTTCTTCACTACTCAGCCAGTGCGACAGAAATAACAGCATCTCTTATTTCTTCTTGCCCATTAGACAGAAATTATGAGGAATGAATTTGAGCGACTGGCGGCTCGGCAGCCCATGGATCTCCTGAGCATGAAGAGGTAAGAGTTAGACCAGAAGAATCAATGGCCTGCGTGTTTCTATTCAGCTCCCACATCGGACAACGCCATGGTAGCGACCTGTCAATCGCAAGCTAGCCACACCCTAAAGCATACCCTGCTTTATGGTTTACCTGACTCTAAATGGGATCATAATTTACTAAATGAACATCATGCTGTATTGAAGAAGAGTTGAAACTAGTGATTGAGACCATAAACTCATGTTTACAATGTTTACTGAGGTAATAAATAATGTGAGTAGTAGGCTCATTTTCTCGCAGGCAATCAGACTTCTTTTTGCAACCAGAGGAGTCGCCCCCTGCTGGCTGCAAGTTTAATACACTTCTGCATTGGCTTCACTTTTCAGACCTCAGAGGTTTCCCACTGTTTAGAACACCAAGACTGTAATAAAACTGAAATCATTTGGTATTTGTGAATTTCTCCACTGTGGGACTAATAAAGGAATATCTTATCTTATCTCTTATCTTATTTGGTGTACATGACATTGTAATGCATCTAAAAATATTGATAAATGCTAACAATTTTAATCGAATCAACTTTTTTCATCATCATTTTTGCTCGGTGGCTTCAGATGTTAATTTTTTTGTCCTGTGTAGATATGAGCTGCCAGCTCCTTCATCAGGACAGAAGAATGACATCACAGCGTGGCAGGAGTGTGTGAACAACTCAATGGCCCAGCTAGAGCACCAGGCAGTCCGCATAGAGAACCTGGAGCTCATGTCGCAATATGGAACCAACGCATGGAAAGTCTACAACGAGTATGTGACAGCAGCTATTTCACTCAGACATTAATTCAGTCTGTAATTTGTCTGCTAACATCTTATCTTCCTCCTTCAGTAACTTGGCCTTCATGATTGAGATGGCTCAGAAGGAACTTCAGAAATTCAGGTGACTTATCACTGGAACATTTATGGTGTACAAAAGTGTCATTAAACAAGTTTCCACATTTACCAATTACATTTTTTACCTCACAGGAAGCAAATTCAAGATTTAAACTGGCAGCGAAAGAATGATCAGTTAGCAGGAGGAGCCAAACTGCGAGAGCTGGAGTCAAAGTATGTGTTAAGAGCTTATATCACTGTCGATGGGACGGTAAAGTTTTCTGTTGTCGTAACATCTGTTTCTGTTCCTCAACAGCTGGGTGTCTCTGGTCAGTAAAAACTTTGAGATCGAGCGGGCCATCGTCCAGCTGGAGAACGAAGTGACTCAGCTCAGACAACAGCAGGGGGACGAGAACAAGGAGAACATCCGACAGGACTTCTAGAGCAGCAGCAGCAGCTTTCACCGTCGTAACAGTGATCCACAAACTGATGGATTCTTCAGTCAGAAAGATGTCATTTTGTTTCATCAGCTGACTGCACTAAGAGGCAACCTGAGGAGGGAAGGTTACCTGTATGGAGGGGATTTAATGTGAAACTGCATCATCATCAGGTAACTGACATTCAGGAGTGAATATGACAACATACATTTTACACCTTTTATGCTACTGTAAAAACAGTGGTGGGATGTGGTATGATGCAGCTTTTGGACTCTACCTTTCACAGATGTATAAAGCGAGACTATGCAAGGTTTGCAACAACATAAAATACGCTCATCTTACAAATGGAAAGTTGAATTCAAAAGCAGTAAATCACAACTTTGCTCCCCCAGTAGTTTATGGTGGCTAATGCTAGTGAATGTTGTTTCTTGTGCTACTGTTATACTAGCATTTAACACTAGCATTTAACACAAGTGACATTCAGAAAAAGTTGCATAATCTCTCTTGAAAGTATAATTTATACCAGCATGTAGGTTTCAGTCTACCAACAAGTAGTTAGAATTGTACATAGTTTGTCAAGTCTGTCAGAGACATTATCTCTGTGAGCCCCGCCTTGACTTTGACATTTTTTATGCTGTTTTAATAAAATGAACATTTCTTGTATTTGGTAGTGTGGGGACTGGACTTTCTTCATATCAGAAAATCATACCAAATAGAAATGAGTGGGAATTTTGGAAAACATGTCCTATGACTGTTCACCATTGCTCAGTAAATGTTAGATATAATTGATATAATTTCAAAAGTGAAAGTAAACAAGATGTTAAGCTGATGTATCATCACTTTGTAACAAATGTAAGAATCAAGCTGGCGCCCTCACACGTTGGAGATGACCCAACCTCTACACTGGGATGATCAACAACAACAACCATGTTAATAGTGGTAGTATATACCGTAGCTGTATATACCGTATGTCTACTTACTGGTAGTTCTATCATTTTTTAATCTCGTATTGCTTTGTTTGTGTTCATTTCCTAACATGAGCCGTGCTTTTTGACTACCTCACCTACTGATCTGTGTAAAATTCACCAAATAATTTAAATTATGTTCTTTAATGCAGCTATAAAGTTGTTCTTGTGAGAAAAATGAAAAAATTAGATTGCTTTCATGTACCAATGTACGCTGCATTCATCGATAACCTGCAAAATATTCCTAAAACCAGAAAATTATGTGAAATTTATATCACTATTCTGTTCAAAATGCCATTCCACTCCAAATTGATAAACAGCCTCTGAGGTGACGGATAGTATCACTGAAGTTGTAGTGGTTAGCACCATCACTTCACAGCAAGAGGGTCACAGGTTCGAATCCGGCTTGGGGCATTTCTGTGTGGAGTTTGCATGTTCTCCCCGTGTAAGCGTGGGTTTTCTCCGGATTCTCTGGTTTCCTCCCACAGTCCACAGACATGCACTTTAGGTTAATTGGTGACTCTAAATTGCCCTTAAGTGTGAATGTGAGTGTGAATAGTTGACTGTCTGTATGTGTCAGCCCTGCGATGGACTGGCGACCTGTCCAGGATGTACCCCGCCTTCGTCCGATGCCAGCTGGGATCGGCTCCAGCCCCCCGTGACCCCTGACGGGACAAGCGGATTCAGCTAAGGCTCTCGTTTCTCAGAAATCATGTCTTTCTTCTCGTCTGCAAATTCTGAAACCCCTTTTGTGAGATTATCAACATGCCAAGAACTGAAGAAACACAGTCATCAGCATGCAGACGGAGCTATCAGACACAATGCTGGTTTGAGTATTCTTTATCACTTGTCTACCTTGGTTTAATAATTACTATGAACTGTTTGACCACTCAAGACAAAGTCCATGATATCTCTATTTAGAATAATAGCCAGTCAAATACTTGATTATATGTTAACTGATTAGACTAACATGTTTCCGGAGCAACTGTCAACATGAGGGGGGTAAATCCCAAGAAATACTTTTTACGACGGGGTCACCCTGTTTGTTTTGTATATACTGACACTTCAGCTTCTTGCTAAATGTGCTTTATGTCTGTGAATCTCAAGTTTGTTGTATATGGGTTATGTTCTCCAACACCTAAAGAGAAGAACACAGTATCTTTAAACATGTCAGATGAAAATGTCGGGAATTTACTTTGACCCATGTGCCTGTAATTTGAAAAACACAAAAACATGTCACCCTGGTTAATATCTGGTATATTATCTGGTGCACAAAGACAGTAAATTATCATTTATTATTATTTATTGCCACATTCCTTACACAGTGTGCATAACAATCATTCATCTGTCACTCTTCCTTTAACTTCCCCCTTTGGTCAGATTGAACAAACAGAACCGAACCATCTGACCATCTGAAGGAACTCAATCTGTGGCAAATCAAAAAGCCCATCTGCACAAGATTATCTGTATGGTTGTCATGAAAAGCCTGATGTCCAGCATAGAAAGGGGCTATAGGTAGCGTGGTAGGTAGATCTGAGGAGTTTCTGCATACAGCAACACCAACCAGGGTTTGAACTGAATTAAAACTCAACAAAAACACTCAAGGTCATGCTCTTTCACTCTGTCTTTTACAACTTTCACACATCTCTCACACATATGTTTGCAGGCACCGTTATACCATTTGCAAAGAAACTATAGGGTTCTCTGTGACTGAATCAAATTTGACTATGTGCAAAACAGCGTCAGCCACTGGAAGCTAGAGTAGCAGTAGGTAATTTTGGCCATGCTCCAGTCTATATACTGAGAGTGTTGAGAGCTGGTACTAAAGTAACAGCCTCTGGTAGGTTCTGGTTCTGGTCCTGGCTTCCTTTACTCTGGAGGAACTTCTGCCGATGCCTCTCCTCCTGACGCTTCTTCTTCTCGTGCCGCTGCTGCTCTTTCCTCTGCTTGTTTGATACCTGAATGAGGGGAAAATGTCTTTGTAACTTGTTTGTAATTTCACTGAAACTGAGGTGTGTTTTGACCTGTTTCTCCACACTGTCACAAATATTTTTAAGAGCAAAAATGCTGCAGTCTGTCCACATGCAGTGGTATGTGGACTGGTCATTTTATGAGTGAAGAAAATATTCAAGTAAAATTAAAATAGATTTATTGGCTAGACAGCAATAATGAGTGAGTCTACCTTTGGTTTCTGTACGTTGCAGCCCTCTGCTGGCTGTTTGTGCTCAGTGCAGTCTGAGGCTACAGCTCTGCAGGCTGAGCAGGATCCCGAGGCACACTGGCCCTGGCACGACTGGCCCAGCACGGAGCCTACAAGCCACTCAGCGTTGATGGTTGCCGCACTCAGCTGGAGCAGGTTCTCCTCATCACCTGAGGCGGAAAACACACACACGGACACATGAGTAGAACCCGTGACTCCTGTGAGATGTTCATCCATGTTAAAAAGTATTTCTTCCCGCCTCAAGCATACAAACACAATTCCCGGCCGCAGAAAAACGCAATTATAGCCTGGAGTCAATTCTCACTACCTGTCGCGCAATGCATCATGGGTGAAACAAGGCTTGACGGAAGGTGGAAAATGGCGATTACAACAGCGACAGCACGCCGCACACAAGTACCAGAGAAAATAACAGAAAAGGTAAACAGCACAATTGCGACGGTTAGACAATTGAAATTGTAGCTAAAATGTAGATAAAAGCAAGGCATAAACGGTTGGAATAGATAAAGGTTAGCCAAAATTAATGCATACACAGTTTGAAAAAGCTATCGAAAAGCAATGGAGAAACAATTTGACAAAACTAAAAGTCAGCTAAAAGCAAATGGATAAACAGTTGAAACTGTTGGCTTCAGGTTATCGAAACGTAATGGGTAAGCTGTTGAAATAGTTTGCTGAAAGTTAGCTAAATTAATAGATAAATAGAAACAGTTAAAGTAATGGATAAATGATTGAACTAGTTAGCTAATATTTAGCTAGAGTAATAGGTAAACAGTTTAAATAGTTCGCTTAAAGTTAGCTAAATTAATGGGTAAACAGTTGAAATAGTTATAGTAATGGATAAACTGTAGCTAGCTAAAATGAAGTGATATACAGTTTGAAATACTTATCCATTGAAAATAATGGATAAACAGCTAAAGTAGTTAAAAGTACTGGAAAAACAGGTAAACGTCAACTAAAAGCTAATGATAAACAGTTTAAATATCTAAATGTTAGCTAAAGTAATTGGTAAAGACTTGGGATAATTTGCTAAATGTTAGCTAAAAATAATGGGTAAACAGTTGAAATAGCTGAAAGCAAGCTAAATTAATGGATAAACTGTTGAAATAAGTTGCTGACTGACCTTCCAACAGATTGTTGCCATAACAAAGAAGCTCTCGTCTCAGGCTTAGCCAGGGGAAGAGGTGGTTAACTTTCCTACCGCAAATTAAGTCTTCATACTTATGCAACAGACTTTAATTGCTAGTCTTAACTAGCCCCCTAGTTGTCCCATTTTGCCCTAACGGCAGCTAATGGATCAAATGTAGCTTCTGACCCTGGATTCCTCGATTCTTGATGGAGCTCAGGATCACGTTGTCCTCCTCTGACGCTGTGGGAGAAGGGTTTTTCCGTCTGTCCCTCTGACCGTCCCCAAACTCCCGCTGCTGTCCTTGTGAATTCTGCAAGTTCTGGGAACAGCAATAGTGAGGAAACATCAGAGACACATCAGTATAGGGTGCCTGCCTCGATAGGTGTAGACATGATGCATTCTTGACATTTTAAGAGGTGGACATGGAATTTACTAAACTGGGGATATGCTGTATGCCTATTGTATATTCTATACCTCTATGCGGAGCTGAGCAGGACTCTCAGAGTTGTCTCCAGTCCGCCTCACACTGTCATAATGATCTCCATAGCGGTAGGCAATGTGCAGCTCTCTGCACACTTGTTTCTCTACACCATTTATCTGCAATGAGAACAGAACATATAAACTGTGGTGTCCCAAAAGGGAGTTTGATTTTGTCACATCATTTTAAAGTCTTTGCCTCTGCATCTGTCCCTACCTCCCACAGTGGTGTGTTGAGCTGATGGATGACCACTTTCACTTGTTGACTGCGAGCAAAAGCCACAATAGCATCATTGCCAGCAAACGTACCGGGCTGAGAGAGGTTGGACACTGGGTGGAAAGAACCAAAAAAGGTAATTTTTGATAACACAGCATTTTTCTCAAACTTTCTATGGTTCTGTCACAGCAGATCTACAATATGTCTCCTAAAACACTATCATTAGTGTTGTAACCACTTCAACCAAATGGGTTTTTTTCCTTGTTTTATTTACTTTTTCTCATTTTTAGAGGCCTGAAACTGTAAAATGACCCCATAATTCACTAGTAAATAAGCAAACGTTAGAGGAACATTTGGGGGAAAAACACAATATTGTGTGCAGCAGAAGTTTAGTTTTCTCTTCACTCCTATGTAGCAAATCCTGAGATTTATCTTGCAACCACTTATACCAGGCCCCCACCCCCAGGTTGGGAAACACTGATATACAGCATCTGTGACTCCGTTGCAAACAGAACTGTGGACCACCAGGGGTCACTGCATTGCTGCTGGTCAAAATTGCCTCCCACTGAAATCAATGGACTTCCCAGGTACAATAATATAACAAAATACTTGATTGTGAATGAGGCATTAGTAAAAGTCTCCTATCTTATTGCAGCATTTTATTTTATTTCTTACAGTGCTCTGCAAAGGGAACGTCGTCCTCAACAAAGGGTTCAAAGTCTTGTCGATGGGACATCATATACTGGACAGTCTCCTGCCGAAGCCGTAGGTGACCCCGGGAGTGGCCCTCTAACTGGTCGCCCAGAGCTCTGAACAGACAGTTCCTGCAAGAACCAAAGACAGTGACCAGTATGTCCACACACACACACACACACACACACACACACACACACACACACACACACACACACACACACACACACACACACACACACACACACACACACACACACACACACACAGCTGTCTGACTCAGTGTCAAGGTTCTTTGCCAGTATGAAGATTATGTTATCTTTAAATCAAAGGCTTATATTCCACTGGTGCATTCATTAGAGTTGGCATGATGACTGCATATCACAAGGCTCCCATGATCGATAGATATGACTGTATAGTAAATCAATTCCCATCTTTTCATTAAGCTAGAGAGACCTAAAGGCATTCAATTTGTTGTTTTTAGTGCTGGCCCCTTTATTCTGTCTATTAGACAGCTTATTGGTAATTTTTGTGTTAGTGGACTAAGATTTCTTTAGTCGATTACTCATTACCTCCGCTAAGGCCAAGGGCTGGCGTTTGTTTGTCTCTCTGTTAGCAGGATTGACCAAAGCACACTTGGTGATTGTTGAAAAGAGTTATGATGCCAATTTAGGGACTTACGTGAGACATATTTTTTTCTGTCCAGTACAGCTAATCTCACCATAAACAAAAATACATGTTGATGATGGCACAAGCTCAGGGGGGGTCAGCTGGGGAAGATAAATGTTTTAGTATTTGAGGATTATCAAATTATCATTTTCTTCTAATATGTAGCCATCATGCCGCTATAAACTGTACATTGTTATTGTTATTTGGGCTGAAGAAATGTAGGCACAGAGGATGAAGACATGTTCCTCTACCTACTTATGACATCCTGGTTACTCATGATGAGACATCTGTCTCATTTTGAAGCTTTCTGTATTAGTGATGAGAATTACAGGTCTTTGAAGGGAGTCAGATCATATGGCTCCGATCCATTCCTCTCTTTCTGTCTGTCTGTCTGTCTGTGTGCTTGTGTGTGTTTCTGGCAGTGTACTGCGGCACTTCCACCTGTCTCCCAGCAATGTGGATCTAGAACAGGGAGTAAAACTTGGGCGCAATACTGTTAATTTGTACCAAAGACTCTTTCAAAAGATTTGGTTTGTTTGCAAAAGTAACATGAATTTTCTATATATAATAAGATTTAAGAAACATGCATTGCAGTATCAGTGACAGTAAACAGGTAAAGGACAACACAGAGGGAGACAAAGCATAGCTAGATCTCAATCTTTTTCTGGCTCTTACCCATCTCCAGGGACTTCTCTTAGCTTGAGCCCCAAGGCCTGAAGCTGATTGGAGAAACTGACAAACTCTGCTCCTTCATCGCCATCCTGAGGCCGGTTCTTGCGGTCCTTTACAATAGCCCTACGTGCTGCCCGCTCATCCCTCTTGCGTTCCAGTTCACTCTTCTTGTTGCTCCGTACAGGTTTCGGCGTCTGCTTCCTAGACATGTTGGCTATAGTTTTTTCTGCGGGCCTACAACACCAAAGTATGTCTTCTTATAGGAATGAGCTGGCACTTGCATCAACCGCTGCCAAACATCTGGGACCGATTTAAAAAGACACAGAAACAGAGATGAAGTTTTCAGAATATTTAAAGAGATGTATTGTTTTCTTAGAATGTGATAATATACCAATGTTGTCATTTCAACCAGTTAATCTTCTGTGAAGCTGTAATTTGAAAGAGATAAACATCCTGTCATAGTCTGTCCCTGATGTAGAAGACATAATGCCAAACTCCATCAGGAACTTCGACACTTTTATGCTGAGATTTTTAGACTATACATATGGATATACATATGCTTTGTACAAAAGAGTGCTCAGGATACAGATTTCAGGCTATGATTCCCTTCTCCAGAACCGTGTAGCCTCATTAGTTCTTACCGTGGATTCAGGTGCATTATTTCCTTTGGTGTGAGTATCTGAAGATAAAGTGAGTAAACTACCGTTCATACTGTCCAATATTATATTTTGATACGTTAATATTAAAGATAGGCCCTTGTTGCTCATACAAAAAGGCAGAAATGGCAATAGTCATTTTTTTTTCTTCACATTTAATCCTGTTTGCTGGAATTTGGCTGGTGTACCATTGTGAAATACAGTACGTGTCAAATTGCTCCAAGGTGCATCACAGTGGTATGTGTTCCTTCGGTGGGGATGTATAAGCCTCCACATTTGGGTCTCAGAAAATAATTTCCCTTTTACTCTGCTACTCAATATATATGTTATTCATTGTAATGAGATAATTTAAAACTTTCTATGATGGTTCAAAATGTACTGCATCGCTAATTGAAGTGCATTTTAAATTACGTACGCTGCCACAAGAGGGCACTGTGACCTTGGTAATTATACCTGTTTTAAGAAGGGAAGAAGGTGCCCATCATTCTAACTTATTTACCATTGATGCTTTTATATTATTACTGTTACACACTTTATTATTATCAGTGGCATTATTATTCTAATTATTAGCACTATCATTGTTTTTGTTGCTGTATTATTATTATTACCTGTATTTGATAGTGGCATAGTTGAAAGTATTGTATAACTCTTTCTCACCTATTGCTGATGCATCTTCCTGCAATAAATGTAGAAAGCGTTTCCTAAGCCAGCTACCTGACAAGTTCATATTAAGCTGAACGTTACTAGTCATGCGCTTTATATTTTGTCTGATTCTCTGGTGCATACTGGCAAATTCAAATTATTAATAATATATTAAACAACAATTTGTTCCAGTGTATTCTCGGCAAACTATCCACTGTGTGATGAAAGCATATTGTCTGAGTAACAGGATAGCTTAGTGAACTGGTGTTTATAAGGTAAAATGTTAACATGTTAACAAATTAATCCAACATAAAAGGGAAAGGTCTTGTATCGGATTTTCTCACACTTTTGGGATGATATTGGACATAATACGTGATATGACCGATGCCGAAACAATACTAGCGTTAACTGTATTCGGTTGTTATTACTGAAGCTACGTTAACTTTAACAGTTAGATGAGTTTCGTTATATAGTTAGCTAACGTTACCTAGTCAATAATACCGGCGTTAACTAGTAACCACGTACTGACTAGTAGTAGTAGTAGCGACGCTACTTCTCAGATTAGCGGTTATAGCTAACATTAAATGAAATTAGCTGTTAAGACAGCTAACGTTAGCAGCTAGCTAGCATTTAAATGCCTTCTATTACGTTACATAACAAATTATATCTCTCCGTTTGTAGCACTCACTACCTAGTAAACAGCTAGAGAAGTTAACAGGAAATATACTGATGCTTACCTTTTAACTAGCTGCCTTCTACGATATATGAATGTGATTGGTTTTCTTATTTTTTTGGCTCAGAAGATAAATGCAGTAGCGTCCGTTTTTGTTTACAACTGAGTTCCGCATACGTATGTCCGTTTACGTCACAATGTACGGAAGACGGAATGGGCCAAACTACAGTCAACGCGACCGACGTCTGTTATAGTGTATACTAACTAATGTACTAACTACAGCAAAGAAATGTGTAATATCACGCCGTGACGAGTTTTAAAGAAGGCTTTGTAGGATTTATACGTAGATCATTAACAGTATCACCATTTTATGAGGATTTTAAGATAATCAATTAAGCAATCACTCTATCTAATTATCTGTCTATCTGTCTGTCTGTCTATCTATCTATCTATCTATCTAACTATCTATGTCATAGCTGTCACAAGTCAAAAAGCTCTGAGTCATCATATACTGTATAGTGTAGACTGTGACTCAGGACAAAGTAGGAGGTTGAGTTACAGTTTTGAAAGAAATGTTGCTTCTGAAAATCACTCCACACTCTCCTCAACTCTTAGAAAATCTACTCACCACCACCTCCTTCTGACTCCACACAGTTGGTGGAAATAATGTGGGGGAGGAGTGGGCCGAGAAGCAATAAACAGGATATTTGCTATGTAAAAAGAACAGCAGACACACTGAGGTGGAAAAAAAAATAGCCTCGAGACATGAAACTGCATCAGAAAACAGAAGGAAGCACTAGGACTATTCCATTTCCTAGAACTAGAAAACATCAAACCAGCTAGCATAACTGAATCAGGACATACTGTACATATGCAGACGTCAGTTGGTGTGTGGTTTTATTATAGACCTCAGTGAGTGATGGCATTTTATATTAACAGATGTAATGGCCTGAGGGCTACTCATGCATTTGTGCATGTGCAGCAATCAGCGTCAGTCACCTGAGTGGAACAGAGGAGTGGTCAGCCAAGCATGAACAACATATCATTTATACTGTAGGCCTATTACATGTACATTGTGTGTGTGTGTGTGTGTGTGTGTGTGTGTGTGTGTGTGGGTCAGAGAGAGGGAGAGAATGAAATCTTACAGTAAGAACCTTTTTTTGAATTGATATCTGGGTAAAATAGCAGGCTACATTATGTCAACTGATTCCACAATGTTATATTTGTGACTGATGCTGCTTTGTCAGCTTCACTGACCCACTTCACTGAGTTTTCTTGACATTACATAAGGTTATTTACATGGATAACACCTGCAGAACTATACAGTGATGGAACATAGGCCACCTTTTTGTATTTGCTAATATCGAATATGAAGAAATATCTTGGCACTAGGGCTGTCAAAGTTAATGCAACTTGCGATTTTTAATCAACCTATTAAATATCCGCTGGGCTGCCGCCGGGCCCAGCCACTATTCAGTCTTTCGGAGATTGTAGTGGGGCTCCATTTTAAAGTTACAGTGAAGGTACTGGCATCATACAAGTATCTGGGGGAGTACACTGACAATAAACTGGGCTGGGGGGAAAAACACTGATGCTCTCGACAGGAAGGACCAGAGCTGCCTCTATCTTCTGAAGCGGCAGAGCTCCTTCAGCATCTACAGGACTATGCCCAGGATGTCCTATGAGTGGTCGGTGCTATCTTCTGTGCTGTGGTGTGCTGGAGCCTCAGGCTGAGGGTAGTGGACACCAACAGGCTGATCCATAAGGCCAGTGACATTGTGGGACAGAAGCTGGACCCTCTGACGGTGGTGTCAGATAGGAGAATACTTCACCAAGTGAAAGCCATCTTAGACAGTGTGCCCAACCCACTCCATGACATGCTCATCAGGCAGACGAGTTCTTTCAGCACCAGACTGATTCCACCACGATGCACTACAGAGCGCCACAGTAAATCATTCCCGCCTGTGACCACAAACTGTACAACTCCTCACTCTGAGTGTCAGACACTGAATCAGGTGGTTGGGCTCCTTATAATATAGTGCAATAACTCATAGTTCACTTTACATATGTGTGTATTCTTTTTAAAGCTTGTACACTGAGTAGTAACTGTTGCAACTAAAAGCAATTTCCCTTTGGGATTAATAAAGTAATTCTGAATTCTGATTATGATCATATGATACTAGAAAACCTGAGGAATTTGCGCCAACCATATCATACTAGCTTGTTGAGAAGGAAGCTAAATAACGCTCCAAACTTACACTACATTTTGGCGAGGAAAAACAGGCATGGTCATTTTCACATGGTTCCCTTGACCTCTGACCTCAAGATATGTGGATGAAAATGAGTTCTATGAGTATCTACCAGTCTCCCCTTTACAGACATGCCCACTTTATGATAATCACATGCAGTTTGGGGCAAATTATAGTCAAGTCAGCACGCTGACACACTGACTTGAGTTTGTCATGTTATGATCTGAGCATATTTTTATGCTAAATGCAGTACCTGTGAGGGTTTCTGGACAACATTTGTCATTGTTTTGTGTTGTTTGTTGTTCTCCAATACTAAATATATACATACATTTGCATAAAGCAGCGTATTTGCCCACTCTCATGTTGATTAAAAAAAAATAAGTAGCTGACAAATCTCCCTTTAAGGTTCATTTTGGACAGATAAAAAATGTGAGATTAATTTGTGATTAATATAACTGTATTCATTCACAGCTGACCTCTTCCTATGCAGGACAGTGACTTCTACCCAAATAAAAATATTGCAGTTTTTCTATTACTATCTATGTAGATTGTCCACAGCAGTTTATCTTTCCAGAAACAAGGTCATTTGATTCCCGAGGACATGTGATTTTGCTGTTTCATGTATATTTGTTCACATTTATCCGGATTTCATTTGTTAGTTGACTCATGTTGCTTCAGTGATCGGCTGACCACTTTTGACAAATGCTGTTTAACTCATTCAACTTTGAGCTTGTAGCCACACTCATAATTGTGATAGTTCTGGTTTCAAGTCATTTTACTGTTAAGTGTTTACATTATCTCATTCTACCCCCTGTAGATTTTAATTAGAGCCTGCAACTCTGGCGCCCAGCTTGGCTGTGTTTCTTCACTGGGGGAGGTCGAAGTGAAGGAGCACTAGCAGTGTGCCTGTGGGTGATGACAGCAGATGTTTTCAGGTCTATACCAGCAAAGAGCACTTTATAAAGAATACCATAAGATTGGTCATTGATTATTTTGTCAAAATGTTTTCATTTTAATAGTTAGTACAACATGTTTTTACAACAATTAAGAGATTATGTTCCACTTAAGCAGCTGCTGAATGCAGGCTGCTGTGCGGTCGCTGTCCGCGGTGCTGAAACAGTGTACAGTATGTCACTGCAGTGATTATTACACAGGTAAACAAAAACATTTCTGTTGTTTACATTATTTGCTAAGGCTGACTGATTGCAGACTAGATTTTACCTTGACATTCGTCCCCTTGGATGCTTTGTAGTTTGACCTGAATGAGGAATGGTTTGCATGGGTTTGTAGTGTCTAAAAGTTTACCCTGACACACGTCCATGTTTGATATTGCACTTTTTAAAACAATATTGCTTTCAGGAAGGATATCTTCTCTAAGATAGGTCAGTGAGCTTTATCTCATAGTTTACTATAAATTATAAAATTGTGCCGGTTCATTAAAAAAATGCATATCTACAGATGGGGACCAATAAAACATGCATATATTGTTGATGACTCCCACTCATGTTAGCTTTGGGCCAGTAAAAACTCTGATATGATTGTGATCAATCACGTCAGTCTGTCATGAATCACTTCACTTGCTATAATGCAAATATTCCAATCCAAATGTTCTTCAGTAATGCTCTCAATTCCTATGATGTGTTGGGCAACACTGTTATGACATCTGTCATGATTTGTTCAGAGCTTTCTGACAGTTGTTTGATTAAGTAACGATATGTTCATTGTTTTAAAGCTGAAACACTGAAGTCAACATTAAACTGGTTAATTTAAATATCTGGAATCATTAGGACATTGGTGTTAACATGATTCAAATTGCAATATGTTTCTACTTATTGCTATGTAATCAGTCTGAAATATTTATGTAAAAAAGTTTTACAGTACCAATAGTTCCAATAGCTAAGAGTACAAATAGTAATAAGCATTACGCTTAAATGCGTTTGTCGATTAATTGTTATGATTATGAGGGATCCTTGAAATAAATTTCTACCCTGTAAGGGGTCCCTGGCCCCAAAAACTTTGAAACCCTCTGTGTTAGACAGTGCCAGTTTGTGAAACTTCATTCCTGTGGCTTGACGAAAGAAACGATCCCACAAAGAGGACTGACTGATGATTTCTTTTTTTTAATCAAAGACTCACTTTGGACATGCGGGATAGTAGGAGTAGAAACAGCAGGGATGGCACAGACTCAGAAACAACAACAAAGCAGGGCTGTTGGTGTGTAATAGTGGTGGTATTGAGGGGTAAAAGGGGTTAAAGCCTCTGGATGAAAATGGGGTTAAATCATCATGAGTGCCATTCTTAAAGCCCTCCAGTGCATCTGCAGGTATCCACTATAAATAATGAGCCTATAGGCCGGTACCACAAAGCCAGTTTGCAGTTCTCTCACCGCCCACTATACTCTCTCTCTCTCTCTCTCTCTCTCTCTCTCTCTCTCTCCCTCCCTCCCTCCCTCCCTCCCTCTCTCTCTCTCTCTCTCTAACACAAACACGCGCGTGCACATACACGCGCGCGTGCACTAGAGGTGGGAGTGGATGCTCGTGTAGCTGCTGGAAGCCAGGATGGGATAATCATGCGTGTCTGGCTCCGGGCGTTGATGCAGCTGCCGTTGCTGGATCCGGACTGGACTCGGGGTGCAGGGTGGGTCTAGTTCCCGACTGGAGCTATCTGGACCTCATGTCGATGTTATCAAGCATTCCGAGAAAGAAGAGGGCGATGGCCGTGAGAGGAGTTGGTGCAGCTCTTTGAGAAATCGACTGTATTCGCCGATGGAGGACAGAATTGGCCGGTATTAAAGCGCAGCGCCGGTTTGGAATAACTTGGAAAAGAGGGAGAGGGGATACCGAGGAGGCGCCCCTTACCGGATACCGAGGGAGCCCGTCACTTGTTTTCTTTATGTTCTTTTTAAACTGGGATAGAGATTGAAACGCGCCTGGAAGAACGGCTCACTTTTGCATCGGTAATTAGGAGAGGACTGCCTCCTTGGAGCGAGCGGCAGCCGCATCCGAGCGACCGACCGACCTGGGGGGGGGATACTTGGATGGAGAGGGCGCAGTGAGGGCTGAGAGAGACGGCTTGCCGTGTGTAGGAGGAGACGGAGGGAGACCGGGTAGTTTGAAGGGACGGGGAGCCAGGAGAGGCGCGGCGGCTCCATGAGCGGCTCCTGCCGGGACAGAGCGCCCAGAGCCCAGCCGGAGCGTCTCCACCGCCGCGGGTAGAACCCCGGGCTACAGGACGGCGGTCAGTTTGGAAGTTTTGATGCATATGATCACAACCACCATGATTTTTATGATTCTTGGTGCTTCAGTTGTAATGGTAAGACATCTTCACCTCCCTCAACCATAATAATAATTTACCCACTGAGGCTAATATATAATCAGATCATTACAAATGTGGCGAAAATGTATCACATTGAGCGATAAATCACCTTAAAGCAGGCCTATCAGTGACATGTGGAAGTAGGTTAGCCTACCTATAATTACCTGCTGTCATAAATAAATAATCTAAGTCCGTTTTGAGGCAAGAGTCCCCCCTCTTAGAATCGGGAGGATCTGCCAAGGCTATTTTGTCTCATTTTTCTTTATGGTCATTATTGTTGTTATTAATCCAGATACTGATGAGAATAATTCGCCGTCTGTGGGAATAGCCTAGCCTATTGCTTGACATGTCCCAGCTGACTTGCATGCTTCTTTGCAGGCGATAGCCTGTTTAATGGACATGAACGCACTACTGGATCGCTTTCACAACTACATCTTACCGCATCTACGAGGGGAGGACCGCGTCTGTCACTGCAACTGTGGAAGGTAAATGCCATCGTCTTCGTTCAGTATTTTGGGATAAACATGGTGGTGTGTGCTCTTTTTTTTTCACCCGTCAATTCTTAATTGCTGAAGAGGCCTCGAAGATTTCTGTCGGTGAAGCCCCGCAAAGCCAAGCTGCTATCAGCCTGTCTTACATAGCGACTCATGTTTTCACAGACGGGTTATTTTTCACTCAAACATACACGTTTAGACGCGGTTGGGTTTTTTTTTCCAATACATCGGCTGCGAGGATTTCGGCTTTGCTGCATATACGAAGGTGTGTGTCGGAGCCATAAATAGGTAATGAACTATGAGCAATATAAGGCCGTTCAAAAACAATGTGAGCATCAAGTGCGCCGCGATTCATGCAGGCCTACACGGTGTCGGCGACAATATAAAGCTGCTGGGTTTATTATGAACATATGAGTGGTGAGGTGAAGTGGTTATGGCTTAAGAAGTGCTGTGGGGCAGCTCATCAGCCTACCTGCTGTTTGCTCCCTCAGTGAGAACAGGTTTGAAGTGAGACACTCATTAATAAATGAATCCGGATTTAATCAGCAGTATTATGCATTTTCCATCAACAGTAAGCATGTAATACAGCAGGCTGTAGGCTGTGTGGCTCAGCAGAGACACAAATGGGCCTGTCTTTTCTGGTCTTAAGTCTACAGTGCCTGAGGGTATGGCAACAGTGTTGTGGCAAGATTTAAAGTAAGAGCCCCTTTTACCCAATAGATTCACACCTATATTAAGTCCTCTGATATTACATCCTGATTGACCCATGTCCTGCAGGCAACCTAGCTCCAGGACAGATCATAGTTTTAGGAAGGGAAATGTCATGTTGGTGCAAGCTGAACAGATGCACATTAAACCAAAACAGCAGTGTATACTGTGCATACTGCAGTGAGGGGGCTGATGTACTAGCAGTTCATTAGCAGCATTAAGAGGCCAGTTCCACTGTGTTTTTTTAGCCTGTAAATCCAGAAATGGGTCATCATCAGGTGCTATTTAGATTATGCTTGTCAGAGAGAGTTAATCTGAGTCAAAGTTTGGAAAGGCCTCTGTGATGTGATATTGACAAAAATATGCTTGAATACAGGATTTGTGATGATGTATCACTGACTGTCTTATTTTGTAATATTTTGACAGTCATGTCGTCCTTGCTACTGTCAAAAGGGCTCGGTTATGAATGTTAGCGGGATTTGTAGAAAATGGTATCAGCAGCATTAAAGGGACAGTGTGGAGGATTTGGTGGCATCTAGTGGTATTCGTCCTCTCATTCCTCCCTTTCCAAGACTGTGCTAATGTGAGCTGCCGAGTGCAAAACCGTGGTACACCATTCACCTCGCTCAGAAGCCATTCTTACTATAATAGTACTACTTTAGGAGCACTTTGAGGGTCACGTTACATAGGGCCAAGAGTCTGGCAATACGATGCATACAGTATCATTATACAGGGGTTACGATTCAGCGTACTGTATTGCAATACTGTGAGCAAGGCGATATATTGTGATTTATTTATTTTTTTAATGTAATTTTTGTAAAACTGACTTAGTATTAAAAAAGACACCACCATATGCATCAAATCTGAGTAAAAAAGTTACCACAACCGTAGGATCTGCATCACAGTCCCTGTAAAATCCAACATCATAGCTCTACTTTGAGAGGACACATCTTTGTAAATGACTGAGTTAATCTTTGCATGTAAACTATTAATTAAAAGTCAACACTGTGTTTTAGAGAATCAATATAGTATCACAAAACATAATATTGCAATATGCGAGTTTTTCAATATTTTCTTAGGGGGCGGCAGTAGCTCAGTCAGTAAGGACTTGGGTTAGGATGCAGAGGTCACGGGTTCAAGTCCCCCATGGACCAAGACCAACTGGTTGCTGGAGAGGTGCCAGTTTACCTCTTGGGCACTGCCGAGGTGCCCCTGAGCAAGGCACCAAACCCTGCTCTGGGCGCTTGTCAGGAGCAGCCCCCTCACTCTGACATCTCTCCATTGACATGTATATGTACTGTGTACTGTGTGAACAACAGAGTGTAAAACTGAATTTCCCCACTGTGGGACTAATAAAGGAATATCTTTCTTTCTTTCTTTACACCCCTAACGTTACTGCAGTTGCACAAGTGCTACTGTGGTCTTCAGATAACATAAAAAATGCAAAATGTTCTCTCTACAGTCAGTGTTTGGTTTGTCCACTCTGAGCTACTGTAGAGACATGATGGAACAACATGACGGACTCTCTGAAGAGGACCCGCTCCCTATGTAGGTATGAAGGTCTCATTCTCAGCTAATGAAAACACAGCGATTCTTAGTTTCAGGTGATTATACACTAATGAAAACATAGTTATGAATATTATCTTTAATTTCTGCTGGTAGATCCCTGCAAATGTTACACACTATTCCTTCAAAGCAGTGATTTCTGTAGGCCTATTTATAATACCAAAATGATTACCAGTACAAGTATTTAGCAATGCACAGGCACTGATAAAATAGTAAATCACTGGACACTATGTACAGTCAAACCTCTGCCCCTCTTGTTAGTTCTGGGGTCACTGTACCCACACAGTGTCTTTCACTGACCTGGAAACAAACCACACACTTCACATGAACAGCAAAAAGAGAGGGATGTACATGGATGAATAGAGCAGACCTGAGCTTAGTTTTCACTCGCCTGCCCTCCCATGCGTTAGACGTGGAGGTGTCGTGACGCCCACAGCGCTCACCTTATCAGGCCTGAGGACACGGCCGGTGTCATTTTTATTTGGCAGCCTCTGTGCTCTGATTTGGATGTAGTTGTAGCCTCTCTGACGGGCCGAAGCCTGGCCCACGATAGCTGCCTCTGCCTCGGGAGAGATCTAGGAGTGGACTGTGCTGGGTGCACCCTGCTGATTAGTGTCACACTGTTGTGAGAGGCTGCAGGGATGTTGTCCCAAGATGATCTAAATGCTCTCTTTGTGGCAGTTCTTACAGAAAAACTGAATAGTTTTCATTTTTAAACCAGAAAAGAAGACAGTGAGTTGCAGGGTGCAGGTCAGCAGGACATTAAAGGTATACAGGCAGCATAAAATAATCCTTTATTCTTCGAGGGGGGGGGATCCTGAAGCAAGAATTTGGCTTATCTTTACATGTAGCTTAGCTTTTGATGTTTTGGCATTAATGGACCTATGTGGCTGTATGGCTCAAGTCAGTGAAGTCCAACAAGGGGTTCGAGCCCCCATGTGGCCCTTCTGCTTCTTCAGTACTTATTTTTTTCTCTATATTCAGTACTAAGTGCTGCTGTGTTTCTGCACTGAACTTCCCACAGATCATCTGCCAATGATATGGCATAGGTGGATTTTCTGTTAATGACGTTGTACTGATTTTTCACTTCTTTTTTAAATACAAAAAGACAAGTTGGATGCATCTGTAAAACTTCCAGTTAGGTGCATCATAGGGTTTTACCAGTAAAGACGCTTTAGATACTGGGTGTCAAGCATTTACCAGGCAGGGAAATCTAACAAAAGATGTTATTGAGTTGTGTTACAGAAAATGTAGAATCTAGGACTTTTTTCAATTAATCAATTAGTTGTTTTAGGACAGCTGAGGACTCAAAATTGGACATCATTGCTCTCCACACACTATATAGACACAAAATTGTTAAATTTATTGTTACATGTACACACAGTGGTTTCTCAGCTCCCACTGTGTTTCCTTACAGTGTTTGTCATGTGTTCATGTAGTTGTAAAAAAAAGCCTTCATCCTTTCTCAAGAGGGCATGTAATACCAGTATAGTAAGACTTTCATATCAAGCAGTGGTATGTCTTTTACAATGTCAATGCTGGACCATGTGGCAAAGTGAATGTAAGGGACTGGAGCTGCTGCAAAAGTTATGTGGAGATATATTTTGGTGTTTGTTGTCCTTTAGCTGTAATGCAACAGGGTGATGTAGTCACTGATCTATTACAAACATCATTCGTCTTTACGTTTGCATTCTATCAGCATATCATTTCTATATTTCTCACCTCTTTCTTCTGAGAGATGTGAACACCTGGTTGTAGAAGTCACACACCCTGTGGATTTGTGGGAAAACAATTAAAATTGGATTCATATTGAGTCCTTTCATGTCTCTCCTACTTGGTACAAATTTAAAGAGACTCTCTAGAAAGATCTAGTGGATCTAGTATAATTTTACAAAATGAAAAAGGAAAGCCCACGTTGACCAAATAATTGCTAATTATGAGATATCTCAGGAACAAGTTGCGTTTTAGATGATGATTTACTGAGCACGTATGGCCTTAACCTGACAGGATATTGGAGTAAATGCCTTTCTTAACAGTTGTCACTGCAGCAGGTTTAAGCAGTGTTTGCTAATTCTTCTTTCAGGCCGTGAGCACAAGTCCGTCTCCTTAAACTTTTCCAGCTGTAGCTGCATAAAGTGCAGCCTGGGGACACCCAAGGGTCCTTGAGAGGGCTTCTGGGGTTTTCCAGCAAAGTGTGGATTAGTGCAATTTGATTAAAATTCAGATAGAAATCTCTAGATCCGAGTTGGATATAGAATATACAGTAAAAACACGTTTTACCATTTTAAAGGACCAATGTGTAGCATTGAGGGGGATCCATTAGCAGAACAGGGAATATAATATTAATAAGTATGATTTCTTTCATTTATAATCACCTAAAAATAAGAATCGTGTTTTTGTTACCTTAGAATGAGCCGTTTATATCTGTATACAGAGCAGATCCTCATGGAGCCAGCTGCCATGTTTCTACAGTAGCTCAGCACAAACAAGCCAAAAACTGGCTCTAGATAGGCCCATTAGAGATGTCACATAGAAGTGGTGTACGTCACCTGAAAGCGGGGAACCTGAAGATTAATTTGAGATGCAGCACAGCACCGTGTCAAGTTGTTCTAGTCATAAATCAGAAGTAAACTCAGATTAATTAATTCATTATTTAAAATTAATTTTAAGAGTTTAGGACATTATGATCGAAGTATATGATTTCCATCCCCATGCTCTATTATGTCTCCTAAGTTGTTGCAGCAGTTTTTGGGTTGATACCATTTGTTACACAGATTGGGTACTAAATTCAACTATTTTTAACTTATCGAGAATAGATAAATATAATCAACAATCCCTCCAAAATACCACGTTAAGACACCAAGACCTTGAGGAACACCATAGAAAAAGTCATGCTGTGATTTGGTATCTTGACATTTTTTGATTTCTGCAAGAATTACATTTTTTCAGCAACTGGATGGCGAGCACTCAGAAACGCCCTTATTTTCAATCTACGTAGCAAAGCCAAGCATCCTCTGAATGCTCTAGGTCTCTAGTTTGTGGCTGTTAGTTTCATGAGGCTGTGATTATCCTAGAAATCACCACAGGTCATTTTATAATTAGGTGAAGTTTCAAAAAATGGTCTCACTACAATGAAATGACTACTATGGGGACTAACCTCATCACACATTAATACACTTGTGCTCATTGGATTCACAAGAGTCGCAGCTTTGCAGTGATACCTAATTTATGTAATTCCAAGACTGTTTTGGGACCCCAGTATGCACAAATATTCAGATACACCATTTTTAGAACTGGTGAAAATAACACATTTATGGTTATGGTTTTTGCCCAAAACTGCATATGATTATCATAAAGTGGGCATGTCTGTAAAGGGGAGACTGGTGGGTACCCATAGAGCCCACTGTCATTCACATATCTGGAGTTCAGAGGTCAAGGGATCCCTTTGGAAATGGCCTTGCTAGTTTTTCCTTGCTAAAATTTAGCCCTAACTTTGGAGTTAGTACGTTAGTATGACATGGTTGGTACCAATGGATTCCTGATTTTCTGGTTTCATATGATGTCTGTAGCCCTAAAACTGAAGCTGCTAGAGCCTCTGAAAGCCAGTAAAGACAGTTAGGGTCGTCCCTGGCCCCGCAGGTCTCTTAGGTTTAAGGTGTCGGACAAAGAGGAATCAGGATTTTATTTCAAGACGAGATCACAACAGTGTGGAGCCCACTAAACTGTTTGTTTACTGCCTGATTTATTTGTTAATATCATTACTGCATTTGCTCATAGAAAACAAAATTAGCTAACTGTTTGATATATAGGCTGGCATTTAGTTGGAGAAGACCGTCTGATACTGCTATAACGTTTATGTATAACTGTATTACTGCCTCCCACTCAAGGTAACGTTAGCTAGCCATGCTAGTCCTTGTCACCAGCATTTAGCCATGTACCACACTGACGGAGAATATTCACATATCGTATGTGCCTCAAATCTCAGCGTGAAAACCTGGATTAACCTACTACACAACAGTTTTTTTTTTTTGTCATTTTCCATTTTCTCTCTGGTGACAGCGAGTTTCTTTCCTCCAAAAGAGAGCGCAGCCTCAGTGATGATGCAATGCTGTTCTTGCATTTTTGGATTTATTGTTTGTGCCACCAACTACACAGCAACTCTGGCATTATTACTATTACCAGTTTGTTTAAAGAAGAGGTTTGGAGACTTTGGTTCCACATGCGCAACAACATAAGCTAGTATGGTCACCAAAAAATGGCTAAAAAGGCATTTTGGTTGGAGTTTTTGATTTTGGTGCAGTTTGTGTAAGGTTGACCCACATTTTTAGGTAAAAAGCCTTGACTGTAGAGCTCCAGAAAATATATGCCAATCAGCACTGAAGCTTGTGGTAGCCCAACAGTTAACTTTATGTTCATCTGTATTTTTGATTCTATGTTGGTTTACATCTAACACTTCAGTCACACTCCTGTCTGTCCTCCCCCCCAGGCATCATGTCCACTATGTAATCCCATATGATGGGGACCATTCCTTGGTGGACTCCTCAGAGAACTACTTTGTGAGTGACAGTGTGACCAAGCAGGAGATGGACTTGATGCTGGGGCTGCTGCTGGGCTTCTGCATCAGCTGGCTGCTGCTGTGGCTGGACGGAGTCCTACACTGTGCGGTCAGGGCCTGGAGGGCGAGCCGCTACTACGGTAAGATGCCTGTACACATGAATACCACTCAAACAAAGGCCCTAAAGTATCATAAAAATCCTTCTTTCATCATTTTGGTGGTAGGTCATACAGAGGTGTGGATGCACTGCTACATGACAGGAAATGATAGCATGTTCACAGAAACTTGAATAATCTTAATTTGACAGGTGAAATAACAAAGTATCTCTGATTCAAAGCAGGATTTGTGGTAGCAGAATATATGTGTGTGTATATATCCACTATGTGTCTGCATGTGTAAGCTTTTGCCAGGTTAACACAGCAGTCGGTGGAGCTCTGGTAAATGACCTTCCCCCGTTGCTTGGCCCATTTTTGGCTTTCTTCACTGGTGTTTTTTTCTCAGTTTACTGCGACCTCTAGGAAAATCACAGCTATACCTTCCAAACATGTGATGATTCAGATGAAGGCTAACTGTTGAGGTAAAACAAAATTTAAATCGTCTTCTTTTTTGGACAACCGAAATACCTCAAATCTTATTTCACAAATAATCCTCTTTATTTGTTTTCAGGAAACAGCAGCAGTCAAAAGCTAACGTAAGAGCACCATCCTTAGGTGTAATTATGTTCTGAATATATGAAACTCTAGTTTGGATGTTCCGAAGTGAGGTTGTATGACGTATCTATCCATAGTAGTCAATGTATTACCTATAGTAGATGACGGTCAGCATGCCCCCAGTTTGGAGAAGCAGACAGCAGATACCAAAATGTATTTTAGCCACCGAAAAGAAGGGCCTCTATCAGTCTGTCAGTAAAATCTGTCAGGTTGTACTGGCACTATGTTTAAAATATTTTCATGGGTTTCTCTTGCCATGAGACATCTATACAGTCTATGTTTCCAACTGGAAACTGAAGTCATTGCCAAAGCAACCACACGGCATTGAAAAAATCAGTAATTTCAACGCAGATGTCAGGATTTGCTGGTGTACCGCTGCCTCGATTGGTTAGTTTGTTTGTGTTATTGTGACTTTATTAGTTGAAATTCACCAAAGTCACACAGTAGTAACAATCTAACCGATCAAGGCAGCGGGAGACCAGAAACTCACCTGTTTTGCAAAGTAAAATTACAGTTTTTTTCAATGGAGACTGGTGGCTTTGGTGAGAGCATAGATGGATACAAATGCTTCAGTTTCCCATCGTAGAGGTCTGCCTTGGTGGCAAGGCATACAGTGAAAATACTGTAAATATAGTACACAGTTTTTTTTTGGTGGGTCGGTCATTTAGGAGGCTAACACACATTTTGTTGCCGTTCACAGCAGTACATTACTTTGCTTCCTTGTGGTAACTCCTGTCTGCTTCTCCAAACCAACCATCTTCTACTGCAGATATTATAATAGACTGACTATGGATAAGTACTTCATACAACCCCACTTCAAAACACCCAAACTATCCCATTTAATTTAAGACAATATATAGTTATACCTTAATGAGAACTGTGATGATAATATAGAGTCTCAAAAGTGATTGTAATTATCATTTTATACAAATTCAGGGTAGAGTATGTTATTTTGAAAACAGCACTTTTATATAAACAGGTCTTACTGTTAAAGCAAATGTCAGCCCCTAAAATGATTCATTTATACTTTTGTTGTTGTGTCTCTCACAAACCAATGCTTCACGTTGAATTCCTTACAGATATTTACTTCAGTACATCACTCTTAAGTTAATTTTGATTACATACAGTAGTTGGCAAATTACTGAACAATATTGCTATGCCCTAGGTCTTTCCATATTAGCTAACATGTTGTGTTTGCATTGAAGCTAACTGAAAAGTTGACATGCTTTTGGCAGCTGATGTCAAAATCACGTCTCAGTATGTTAGGTTGAATCGCTTTTCAGCAAATATCAGATGTTTGTGTTTCAATGCAGGTCTGATAGAACAACCTCTGCTTACTGAAGCTTCTGTGCACCACATTCTATTATGCTAAGTTAAAGCTTTAATGATCTCATTGGGGACACTGCAAGAACAAAATAGCATCGCAATGCAGTCAAGTGAAAAAGAATAATAATAGGAGTTGAAATAATGAAGATGATGTAACCCCCAATTAACATTTGTTTGAGTTAAACCCCAATGGGAAGACTAAAAAAACAGCTTTGTAGGGCATTCATGACTTGATAAAATCCTTCTTTTTGTTGGTTGTGGGCTGGAAATGTTTGAAATTCAGAATTTTGGCTAAGCATGAGTGTATGTTAATAATAGATAATGAACTTTTATATAGCACTTGAAAAAAAAGTGACAGTCATTTACAGTGTAAAGGTGAAGATAAAACTGTAGATGAAATAAATACTATGAAACTATGAAATAAATAATGTTCGATAACATAATTTAAAATAAAAGATAGAAGAATGAGTATGGAGGACGCTAACCTCGGACCCAGACAGTAAACGTTCTCCCATGTTAATGAGGAGAGAATCGCTAGAGGGGCCCTGAAAGAGGAGCTCAAGTAGCAATCAGGCTCACTTGGCGGTCAACAAATCACTCAGATAAGCTGATTTAAAACCTTAAAATCAATTCTACAGTTGACAGGCAGTCTGTGAATTGGTGGTCGCTTGTCTTGATGATTAGCCTGGGAGCAGCAGTCCGAATTAACTGTAGTATGTTGATATTTCTCCTGTAAAGTGCGTCACAACAATCAAGCCTGGAGGAGGCACAAGTATGAATGACCTTCTCCAAGGCTGCAAATGAAAGAAGAAAATAAACATCTTAGTGATGTGTTCTAGTTAAATAAAACACAATTACTCCACATGAGCATCTAAAGACAAACCTTCATGTTTGTTAACAGGATGACTAGATTACACATAAGATAATTAATAGCACTTGTATAGGACAGGGATCAGGAGGAGGGTGAATGTTTATATCCCTGACTTGAGCCTTTTAACTTTTTTTTTTTTTTTTCAAAAATGGTTGGACATCCAGCACTTATTATCAGAGAGACATGATAATAGGCAGGATACATCTAAGACAAGGCTTTATTGGACTTTAAACAGCCTGTCAGCTATGATGTACCCCAAGGAGAGCTTATTAATAGAGCAGTATTTGCCAATCTGTTTTTCTGGGGACCCACTTTTTATAAAGGGCAAACCCTTGTGACCCAATTGACAACAGGCCTTAGCTGTAAACCGTAAGAACAGCGAATGTGTGCGTAAATGATCATTCTTGACCATTTTTACTGCCGTTTCCGCATCACCTCATATTATCTCGAGGAGGTAAACCAACCATTTTGAAGAGATATACGTTCAATAAGTCACAACTTTGTTTTATGCAGGTTATTGAAACAATATATGTTGTCACATGTTAACTACTTCATAAATGATCATATTAGAGAGAGAGTCAATAATATAAAATCTATGGTTTTGAAGCCTTGAGTTTGACATTTTAGCCGTTGCCACCTGGATTCTGCCAAGACAACCCACATGAAATATGTGTTTATTTGTCTGTATTGTTTTACAGTGCTGGCGGTACATGTGGTATTTTGTTCTCTCGTCACACAGAACTGTCAATTCAAGGCGTCACGTGCCTAGGGTGACCAGGTGTCCCACAATACGGGGGCACTGCACAGCATTTTCATCCCTTGTCCCACATCCCATATATTAAGACGATGTCCCACATTTTCATTGGCTGTAGTTTTCAAAAGTCAAACCACTGCAGGGCAGACACTTGTTTTAAAATCTGGATTTTATCTAATGGCTGTGAGGACAGCAGGGAAGGCTGTCATCACAGGGCTGTTTGCTGTCAAACTGCGCACACGTGGGTCAAATGCAGGTTCATTTCACTGTCTTTGCTATGCTATACCAGAAAATTGCGAGTCACAAGCTATGTAGATTTAGGCAGAATATGATGGAAAATACCATAAAAAAATAAAAGCAGTTACAGCAAACACTGTGAAACTACTTCTAAGTATTTATAAGCCAGTGGAAGGCAATTCTCTTATTATTTACAATACATAGACATTATATCAAAATTGTAGACTACTTCTCAGCCTTGGTAATATGAACTGCCTTGTCTCAAAACATACTCTTTGTCCCACATTGGGTTTGTTGGGATTTGGTCACCCTACATGTGCCATTTGCATGCCTAACTGATCCACGAACCAGCAATGTGCTAATCAGGTTTCATAGCATACCCAGTGATAAAGCGTATTTGTTCCACTCAACAAAGCTAAGAGCAACAAAACACAGTTTGTATGCTCAAACAATCCTGAAGAGACCTAATCTGCCAAAATAGTCTGTGTGCAGGGCCTTTAACTCAACTAATGATATTTCTTTTGCCTCAAGCATAGCTGTATGTCCCAGAAATGTCTGCATACCAAGCTCAGTCATTGAGAACGTTTTGACTTCACCGTGGTTCAGTGGTTAGCCCTGTCACATGGTTGATGGGTCCTCACTTGAACTCTGGTCCTGTGGAGTTACAGCACATGTACGGTCTCTGCGTGTTGGCGTGGTTTTCCAGCTCTAGTCAAAGACATGCAGTCGCAACATGAGAAGAAGAACGTAGCATTAATTTACAGCGTATATATACAGTATGTAGAGCCAGTCCTGACCAATTTGGCACTCTAGGCAAGATTTTAGCTGGTATCTATTGTATTGCTAATTCCACCACCAATCGTGTTCATACACTCACACAGAAACGGCACAGATTTATGCTGTTGAGATTCTTGAGGCAGGCAGTGGATGGTTCGTGCAGCACACTTGTACTGTACTACACCTGAATAGTCTTTCCAACTTCTTAAGCGGGAGTAAATGATGTAAACTCTAGTTATTTATTAGCCATTATTTTGATGCTGCTGGCAAACACAGACATTAGGGCCTATTTAATAGGCTGCACAGTTATGTTGTTGTGGGCTTTTTTTGTATAATTTCTAGCTGTATGTGAGGTGTAAAGTAACAATTAAAGGTTTGTAGAAAACCACAGATAAGCTGTGTAAGTGTCTCAACCTGTTCTCTTCCCAACTCGTCACATACTGAAGCTTTGTCAAGATCCCTTGGTGTCACTTTCTAATGCACTGAGTAGCCCAGCGCATCAAACTAGGACGTTCCATTACAGTCACATCAAACACATAGTTAATATTGCAAATTAAAAAAAAAAAACACTTGCTTAGGCAACTAAACCACTTTGGGCAATTTCACAAGCCATAGTGCGTTTGTCTAGTCTGAATCAGCGTTAAATTGATACTTTTGGTTCGTTTTCTCTTTAGTCTGGTTCAGTTTCACGGTGCACAAATTTAAGCGGACCAAATATTTCACTTTCTCCTCCATCTCCTGGAAGAAAGCCCTGTGTTTGTTGGACTATGTGTGTTTTTTTTGCTCTTTAAACTATGTCACCACACTCTACCACTACCTCGGAGCGTTTAATAATGGTAAGGATGGGTTTACATTGTAGTTACTTGAAAGCCTTGTGTGTCTCATACAGATGCTAAAGGGTGACTTGTGCAGTATCACACACCAAGGGGCGTGACAAAGCGTCAGTATTTGCCGCCCGAGGAATGAGAACAGGCTGAGTGTCTTGGCATGTAGATGTGTGTAAGTGCACAGCTTGTCAGTTCACATTACACTGAAGCTAACATGAATTAATGCGTTGTCTAATGAGAAAATCTGGCCAAGTTGTTATTTGTTTTGAACAAGCATTGCTTTTGTGTGCTAACCGATACAATACATACATGAATGCACATACAGCACTTACCAAGACTGGTTCAAACCAGGCTGGAGAAACAGAAATTGAGAAATGACTTCCCTCCCACCATCTGCTGTTGTAGTGAAAGCTACGTTCCCACATACCATGTGTTTAAATCCAACTGATAGTTAATTTCCTCTCTCCTGTCAGCACTTTCTCTGAAATATCTGTTTCATTTCTCTCACCATCTCCCCCTGACAGGTGACGGATGCATGTTACTGAAGTAAAAAAAAAAAAAAAAGGCGGCAGATTTAATGAGACAGAACATGTGGTGTATAGTTCACCAACATTTGGCTTATGTGGTGGTTGTGCAGACACAAGCGAAGAAATAAAAGGCTTTTACTGACGCTAAAGTTAAGCAGATATTTGACACAAAATCAGGACATGGCAGCATGAAATCCCTCATAGTCTGACGCTCTGCTGAAGAGACAACGCAGAGGATTCATCACTGTGCACTGGTGAGGTGTTCACTGATGAGCTGAGTATTAGCATCCTGGATTACGGTGTTTTAGTTTCTCACGGTCTTGGCAGATTCACTGACTTTCCCAGCCAGCCAGGATCAAACTCTAGGGGGAAACACTAACAGAGATTTTGCATTCTTTTGGCACAAATGACCTGAATTTAAAGATACTGAATACTGCAACAAAGATTTGGAGATTGAATATGCTGCCAACACCAAGGTAAACAGCTGATTATATTAACTATGAGTGTGGCCATAACATATGGCACATTAATAAATGACAATATCCCAAACACTTACAAATACCAATACGAAAAATAGAAACCATAACAAACCTAATTAATATTAACACAGACATCACTACGTTCTGAAACTGTTCATGGCTCCAATATTTAGTTATTACTAATACAGGGTTTTAGGATAGGAAATATCATGTGGTATTTGGATATTTCAGTGTTTTTACAAGCTGCTAAGGGGCTTGAATTGAATTGTACAAGCCTTGGTAGTTACAGTCTGCTGCTTTGCTCAAAGGTGTGGAAGGTTTAGCTGCAGCGAGTCAGACAATGCTGCTCGTACAACAGTGTTAAATACATCATCATAAAAAAATAAAACACCCAGAGAGGAGGAGGGAGCATCCATATTCATTGGCAGCAGTTATAGAGGTGGCTTTTTCTTTAGTACTGGGAGGGAATGCCCCTTTCTTCTTCTGTGTGTCGACTGTGACGTTGACGCTGGGTCAGACTCGTTTAGCCTCCACAAGATGAGGAGTGAAGGTGAGGCTGACAGAGCAGCTAAGAGTGTGTGTGTGTGTGTGTGTGTGTGTGTGTGTGTGTGTGTGTGTGTTGGGGGTGCAGGATGGAGATGCTGTCACACCCCACCCCCACTTACACACATACACACTCTCCTCCAGAGCTATAAATAGAATGAGAGAGCAGCTGGAATGGCAAGTGAGAAACACACACACACACACACACACCGCATTGAGATGCACATTGATTCCCATTGCTCCCCCCCACCTCCCAATTCCATCTCTTGCTCCTCCTCCTCCTCCTCCCTCGTCACTTATTGAATCTACTCCTGGCCATTTCCTTTAAAATGCTTCCTGCTGCAACTACTTTTTTTTCTCATCACTGATGCACTGTGAATATCTGATACCTGATCTGAATCTCTTTTGCTAAAAACACCAGTGAAAGAGAAACTGAGAAAATGATGACTTGGCATTCAGCATTAACCCCCCCCCCCCTTTTCCTCTCCTCTAAAGGAGCATAACAATTGTGTCTTCGCCTCCCATTTTCTGCCTAGCATTATTACCATATCCCCGACTCCATCCCCATCCTTTTATTTAAATGAGAGAAACCTGTCTTCGTTGCCCCTTTTCCTTTGGATACCCTTCAGAGCAGTCCTTGTGGACAGCATACCCATTCACAGCTATAAATAACTCTCTCTCTCTCTCGCTCTCTCTCTCTCTCTTCCCCTCCTCACCTCCCCTCCACCCACCACCTCACCCCCTCCTTCTCTCGCTCATCCTCTAGCATGGCCATTTGCTGTCTGGGGCTCTCCCCTCCTTCTCTCTCTCTACTGTCTCTGTGGACCTCGCTCCGCCTCGCCGGGTCCAGTTTATAACCCGACAAGCACGAACGTCTGCTCCGCCATCCCCCTCCTCGCGTTATACACCTCACTTTCATGAAATCCCACTTTGTCTCCAGACAGTCACTGATTTTACAGCAGGCCTGCGTATTCTGTATGTACAGCATGGTGGCTGCTAATTGGTTGAAGATAGATACATATGACACTTCAGCCTTCAAGGTACAGTGTGTAGGATGTGGTAGCATCTAGTGGTGTGGTTGCAGATTGCTAAAACTGTGGTAACGTGTGCTGCTGAGTTGAAAACCGTAGTAATGCCATTCCCCTTGCTCAGAGTCAACCCTTACCATAATAACACTATTTTAGGAGAAGTGGAAGTCAGACGGCGGCTGGTGGCACCACGGTTTTGCACAAGTGTGTCGGAGAACTGCATTACCTGGTCGTCAGGTGATGTAAAACATGAGCGTCTCTCTCTAGAGTCAGTGTTTGATTTGTCCATTCTGAGCTACTGAAGGCTTGTTGCAGTAGTCGATGGAGGAGGACCTGCTCCCTATGTAGATATGAACGCCTCATTCTAAGCTAACGACAACATGATTCTTAGTTTCAGGTGATTATACACTAATGAAAATATACTTATTATTATTATATTCCATTTCTCCAAATTAGAGATGATAATATTGGAAATTTTTCTTAACTGCTAACCGACCCTTAAACAATTATTAACCGTTGACAGATTTGTGCCTCGCCTGCTGCAGTGCGCCAGGTGCAGCACATACAGAGTCCCCAGTTCACCGTTAGGACAGCCACTGTAGCAGCCATGATGCTGCGTTCACTGTCTCCAGCTCACCGTCCAGGAGCGTCAACGGCCATGATGCTGCATGCAGTGTCGCGAGCATGCAGCCTCTTTCCCAGTAAAAGCGATTAGCGATTGTCCGACAATCAGTGTGTGTTACGTTAACAGCTGCTAGCGTTGCTGGTGGCTTCGTGACCGCTGTAGTGTAACTTCAGTGAGTTTCCGACAGACCGTGTGTGAGGCGGTGGTGAGTGTGGGTTTGTTGATGGCGTTATAGCTGTGAACGTAGCTGTAGCAGACAGTGTGTGTACAGTTTTATTTGTCGGTGAATAAATGCTACGAGGCTACAAGCTACAACTCCTCAGCTGGAAGTCCTGAGGCAACTTCCTGTATCTGCGCCAGCTCTCTCTTAACGTGGACCAGCTTTCTCCATAAAGTGACGAGCTGCTCCTCTGTGTTTTTCTCAGCTTTTTGATTAATTATTAATATTTCTTTTAACCGTTTAACCAATTGTGTTAATTGGTTAAAAAGTCAGTTAACGGTTAAAGTTAATTCCTACTGCTAATAAATCCCTTTAAATGTTACACACTGGTCCTTTAATCTCACCTGTAACATCCTCATGACTGTAGAGAAATGATGCCAGCATGCAGTCACATGTGTGACAACAGCCCAAACAAAAAAATCAAGGGCAACACCACGGTGCACTTGAAGAGATTGACACCATTTACCGTCTTCATCCAATATTTCAGTGTTCCAATCTTTTATCTCATCTCGACACTGTGCCCTCACTGCTAAGCCGCCACCCCCCATACTTCCCAGAATTAAAAGTTGTGGCTGATGACACTGGTGGCTAAAAGACGTATTAAACATCAGCTTTTCCAGTCTGAGGTCTGTGTGGACCTCATAACTCACTTTTACACCTCAGTGCATCTGATTCTGGGTCATGTTCTGAATTCATTTTGTATGGAAGATATTTTTGGGTTTAGTTTAAAATTTGACCATTAAAATAACATTTTGTTCAGAGTTGTATTCTTGTCAGGTAACAGCTGAAACTGCATGACAGTGGAAAAAATGGCACTATAGCAGAGATGGACAAAATGACAAGCCATTATCCAGATTTTAAAATAGAAAGCCAATATCAGCATAATTCATACAGTATTACAGGAGAAAATTAGTGTGAAAGAAGCACTTGGACTCATTCCCATTAACGTTGAAAAGGACAGTTTACAGCGCAGAGATCAGTCCTCTGTGTTGCTGGTTGTTGATGTCTCTTGTCTGCCTCTAACTGGATTTAGAGCCTGAAAACCAGGCTAAGAAGGATTTTGCACTATTGTGTGTCTTGATCTCATGAGGGTGTCGTCTAGCAGAGTCGTCCTAGAAAGCCTGCATCTTTGCTCATGTCTGCACCGCTACAAAAGCAAGGCAATGTTGGTTTACAATAATAAATAAGCATACATGTTACACTATGTCGTGTGTACTTGTGAGTAGGAGTAAAGTAGAGGAGCAGAGAAGGAAGTAATCAATATTGTGACTGTGACATGTTGTGATTATGATAAAATATCGCAGAACTTGCACAGGCGTTTCCTTCTTTTCCTGCTGACATTTGAACTCTGGGTAACAGTTGAAAAGTCTTTTTTGCTTAAGAAGGTTGCTAAGGGACTGAAATGACCTGAGAGCTGTTTGAATTGTCTAAATGTTAAGGAAAGGTGCGTCAGTGCTTCCTTTATTACCTCCTTTATCATATGATACACAAGACCATCCTTTACCCGAGGAAAGGAGATAATGCTGTCCCACAATTCCTTGCTGCCGCAGATTTTAAAGCGACGCACCGTTCTACCGTTCATGAAAACAAATATGATTATCTTGCATAGTATTTTCATTTTTAAACGGTCAATATCAGCCTAAATTCATACAGGATTACAGGAGAAAATTAGTGTGAAAGATGAACAGTAAACATACTGTATAGCAAACTGTCAATAAAACAAATAAGCAGCATAAATAAATATTATATCAGAAAAGGAGAAGTAAGATATATACATTTAATGGTTCGACACCTTCACCATAACTCAAAAAATAACTCAATATTTATTATATAAACCTTTGTGGTAGCCCAACCCAGCATTACCACAGTTTTGCTCTCTGCGGCTCACGTTATCGCAGTCTTGGAAAGGGAGGAGTGAGCGGAGGGGTATTCAAATGGTTGCAATCTGCAACCACAACACTAGATGCCACCAAATCTTACATCCTACCTTTAAAAGCTGCTTCCAAGACACTACAGAGCTGACTCTCTCTCGATTGTCTTGAAAACTCTTTGTTATACATTAAATAAATACACTACAGGTTTCATTTCTGCTTTATTTGTAATGAAGATTTTTTTTCTTTTTGCGTTTCCGTTAACTTCTTTTCTTTTTCTTTTTGGAGTTTATTTTTCTCTTTAGAGAAAAAGATGTATTTAGATCTATTTCTTGTCATATAATTACATATGTAACTAATACAATTGTGAGTTACCCTGTGATTGTCATGCTCTATTTAGAGGAATCGAAATTTTACATTAGAAAAACTTGACTCAAGTCCAGGTAATGACTTCTTCACATCCCAAGGGGCATATCCATCAGGGGGTTAATGGATCCATCAGAGAGACACACAGACTGGCAAATGTCTAGTATTTAAAGCACGTGTCAAACTCAAGGGGCCAAATTAAACCTGGCACCTCATTTTATGTGGCCTGCGAGGGCTTGCCTAGAATATATTACCTTTATCATACAATTCAATGCTGCTTCACAGAAGTAGTGTCCTTAAACTACATGTCCCACAATGCATCTCGATTTTGATACATGCGCACTGAAGCGTGTCAATATCACTGGTTTCCTGCAGCGGCGCTCTAGCCGAGTGATGGGGTCCTAAAAAAAATAGGAATAGTACCAAAATGTCCAAGAAAAGAAAAGTTGATGCAGAGGGAAGGAAATTAATGAGAGACGGGAAAGTGAAGATATGTTTGTGTTTGTGCTGCGAGGCAGTGGCAAAACACGCATCTATCACACATGATCAATACCACACGAACAATGAATACACCACAGACTGAACGTTAGATCAGAACACATTGACTTGTTGTACTATAGCTCTGCAAAGCTAAGTTAATGTAATAAATTGTGTTCAATAATATTGATGATGGTAAAAAAAAAGACCTTTATTAATCACTTGAGAATTATTTTGATATCTGATGGATGAGTAATGATGAGGGTTTCTTAATCTCATAAATTCATGGGATTTATGGTATAATAACACATAGAAGTGTGTGTGTGTGTGCCCACATACTGTATTTCTGTGTCTACATGCATGCATATATATTGATGCACAAGCTTGTGTTTTTGTTACTGAACTAATTTTTAAAATGTAATATTACTGCTTGCAATTATTTTTCCTAGACTTCTGCTTTCAGAGATAGTTATTACATAAATTATTACTAAAACGAATAATCAAATGCAGAGGCAAGTTTGTAATATGATCAAGAGTAGACATATTTATATAGTCTTACAATTACAGCCGGCCCTTTGAGGGCAACTATAATGCTGATGTGGCCCGGGATGAAAGTGAGTTTGACACCCTTGATTTAAAGGGATAGTTTGGGTGTTTTGAAGTGGGGTTGTACAAGGTATTTATCCATACTCAGTGTATTACTTACTATTGTCAGCACACCTCCAGTTTGGAGAAATGCAATGTGCTGCTGTAGACGGGGCCGGCAGCAAAACATGCACATCTAAAAAAAAAAAAACAATATCACTTTAACTGTACACTATATTCAGAGTATTTTCACTGCTTTACCTCACCGTCAGACAGCCCTTTCTGACGGGGAATTGAAGTTATTGTATCCATGTATGCGCTCACCAAAGCCACCAGACACAACAACTGTAATTTTACCTCGCAAAAGACGAGAGTCGCTGGTCTACCGCTGCCTTGACCTGTTAGTTTGTTTGTGCTATTGTGTGACAGAATCTGAACTAACCAAAGTCACACAATGAGATAAACAAATTGGCCGATCAAGGCAGCGGTACACCAGCAACTCCCGTGTTTTACAGGTTTTTTTTTTTGTTTATTTTTTTCAGTGGTCTGGTGGCTTTAGTGAGAGCATAGATAACAGCTTCAGTTCTCCGCTGGAAACGTAGACTGTATAGCTGTCTCACAACAAGATAAAGCAGTGAAATTATTCTAAATATAGCATACTGATATTGTTTTTATGTGGGCCTTTCTTTTAGGTGTATAAAATACATTTTGCTGCCAGACCCGACCACAGCAGTATATTGTTTTGCTTCCATGCTGGTACTCGTATCTGGTTCTCCAAACTGGGGGGCGTGCCGACCATCATCTCCTGTAGGTAATACACTGACTATAGATAAGTACCTCGTACAGCCCAACTTCAAACCACCCAAACTATCCCTTTAACAAAATTCCAGTTTCAGCTATTGGTCACACCTGCCTCCTCTGACCATGCTGTTGCCTCTTATCTCTTTCCTCCAGATACCCCATCCTGGTCATGGCTGCCCCAGTTCTGCAACCTTCGAGACCTCCGTCGCCGAGCCCAGCTCAGACAGCTGGAGGACTCCAGCGGCAACATGGTCCACATCAAGCAGAAGCTCTACCACAACGGCCACCCTAGTCCTCGTCACCTCTGACTCTAAAAAACAAAATTACAAAAAAACAAACAAAAAAAAACAAAAAACTAGACCCCTTCCCCTGAGACACCTTCTCCTGTCCTCTCTAAAACCCCCTTCCCAAACTGCCCCTTGGCCAACTGTTGCCTCAGAGACCCTGGAAAACTGCCCTCCCACTATTCATAACATGGCCCCCTTAAACCCCCATGACAGGACTTTCTTATGACTAAACCCAGCCCCTGTCAGCACTAAAAAAAATCCCAAAATGGAGCAAGATGACGATTATTTGTTGCCACTGAAATCTTGTCTTATGTCCATGTCCACCATTGTGGGAGGAGGATAAAAAAAAAAAAACATTTTTAAGGGTGTTTTTTCTGTATAGAGACATTTTCTGTGTTCATTGTTAAACTTGGCATGCTCTTTTAGAACAGGGTACGATGTGGGCAGCGTATGGAGCGGGGCGGCAAGACGGGTGTCAGGACTTTTTTTTTTTCTCTATTGGGTGGGAGTGGGACTTTGTTGGTGTGGGGAGGGGCGAATGAGACTGGTGGGTGGGTGGTTTTTTGTGATGGTTAGATTGCTGCTTCTGTAAATAGTTATAAATAAGGGCAAGTGGGATTTAACTTTAAAAGGGGGTGCGTGGGGGGATTTTTGTGCGAGTCGTTTATCAATAGAAAACCTAAAGATGGGACTGTGTGGTTAAAGATTACAGGAATGGAACAGGAAGTCTGTTTGAAAACTGGATGTGAAACCATGTGATTTCTGCTAAAAACAGATTAATTAGCTTTGTTACTTAGTGAATTAACTGAATGTATTAATTTTCCCTGTAAATATGTGAGGGGGAGGGGAGCGTGTGCGGTTGTGGTCGGGGTTCTCTTTGCTATATTATCATTTAGTTGACACGGGAGAAGAAATAAATGCCAGCCGAGATGAGTTCAACACACACCCTCCATCTTCCCCACACTGTGCTCAACAGCACAGTTCAATTTTCTTTTCCAATTCCCTCTCACTTATCAGGAGCAACCAGCCTATCAGCAGAGGGAACCCTCACCCAGCCCCCCCTCGTCCTCTCTGTCCAGACATTGCTGTTGTGAGGATGAAATGTCTGTTTTATTAAAAGTGCCATTGAAGCACAACAGTGACCTCTGATATTTGATTGTGTCGCTGCACTCGTATGAGCAAAGATGAGAACACATTCTCGCAGCGTGAGGTTATTTCAACAACAGATTATACAGAGGTCCCGCTGACGACTTCAGTTCGGGTTTCTTATAAATCTAATAGAAATTATGACTAACGACTCTTCTGAAATACCCTCCACTGTTATCCACTGGCACAATGTATGATACCAGTGACAGTGAAGGTATCTAAAAAGATTATTTTCACCTCGCTGGGTATCCTTTAGCATGGACATCTTCAGTTTGTATGCAGATGTTCATAATGTCCATTCTTTGAAAATATAAACCATCTTGAGTATGTTTTAGTCGTTCTCTGATCTACAAAATACTGATAATTTTATAGAGCAACCTTTTCTACCATTGAGTAAACTGACGACCCCGATATTTCATATTATAGCCAATAACAGTACAGAACAGATGAACTGTACAATTAACCATGAAGGCAGTAACTGCAGGAAGTTTGTGTGAAACAAGCAGATGAGTTTTCTTGTAATTTTTAGTTTAATGCAATTCTCGCTCTGTATGATGTATTTTATTTTACATAATTAAGCATTTTTATTTATTTTTTTTACAAATTCAGTTTTCTTCTCCCTGACCCTCATTGTTCTATCTGCTCTTTGCTTTGTACTTTTCTAATACAGGATGAGGCTGTTTAACACAGACGGTAGGCTCTGTGAATATAACTTGTGTTCTTGCACTATCATCCTTGTGTATTTTTGTTCATATTGAGATCAGCTGTACGTAGCGGAGCATCGTAAAAGACTTCATTCAAACCGGACAGAAACTAAATAAAACTCACCTAAACCGTCGTCGTCGATGTGCCAAAATGCCGACTCTGCAGTTCAACCAGCCGTCTCCGAGCCAAAGATGTTAAGATTAGTGATATAATACTGAGAAAAGACAAAAATAATCCTCACATCTGAGAAGCTTTAACCAGTGAAATGTTTGAGAAATTACTTCAACAATTAATTGATTAACAAAATTAATTTTCTCTGGATGCTGTTGAGTAATAGTCAACTTCATCACTTTACAACTAATATAAACTCCATCAATGGGGCATTTTTGTTAGTATTAACATAACCAGTGCCACACACTGCCTTCCTCTTTCATTTATTTCAACCACCTTCTTGAAAAGATCAGCGTTGCGATATTAGTGCAAATCCAAAAACCTGTTGATATCCAAGGCTTTCATAATGTTTAAAAGTAGGTGTTTCTCCTTCAGACCAGAAATGTGAGCTTTACTTTTGGGCATTTCTGCAAACTGTCGGCTAGTTGGTTTGTGTTCAACACACAGAGCTGGATGTAAACGGGCAAAACCCAAACTGAGACACATATTCTGAATGTGCTGTATACTGTACGTGTCCAAAAAATGCTCCTAAAACCTGAATAATATCAGCATATCCCACATGTCATGACTGGAAAATGCATTTTGAATAAGGCCTGATTCAGGAGATGCAAACAGAATACACTGTTTACATGACCCCTATCAAATTTGGAGTATCCAAACTACATTTAAATAAGGGTCTGGAAGAACCCATAGTCATTCTGTGACAGATGTAAAAATGTATGTCAAGGGCAAGTCTCAGCTGCACTAAACGCCAGGGAAGAAATACTCTGAACTAACATTTTGCAGATTGACACTCTTCAGCAAACATGAGCATATCCCTTTTCGAGGGCAATTTTTTAAAATGTCACACAGAAACAGACTGAAAATGGCAACAACGACCAGACAATAAAGAAAGAAAGCAGAATGCAATAGTCAGACAGTTGTAGTGGTCCACACATGCTTTTACTCAGACTCTTACGAATTACCTTTATCTTGGTATACACAGTAATTGAGTTTATGGCTGCCCTCTCTTTGTCGATTAGTCGACTAATTGGTCATTTTAGTCTTAGGCGACTAGGATTTCTTAAGTCCATCAGTCATTTTTATTGCTTTTTTCATGCTTAATGACTTATTTCCAAGAAACCAATGAGCACATCTCTGGTAAACACAAGAGGACAGCCCTAACTGAGTTACAAACATTGATAGAAGAGTAGACAGAATTCAAGGCGAGTGTTTCTCACTTAAGGGTGTAAAGAGTGTTTAAAAATTACAACAGCCCTTCATTCACAATAGCATCTCATCAAGTTTTCAAGTGATCATTTTGTTGGCTTGGCTTGTGGTTTGTTGTCATCTCCACTCTGTTTGTTTGAAAGAGGCTTCTCAGTTTGACTGGGTTCAGCTTCTTCAGTGCTGGGAGAGGCAGCAGACTTCTCAGTGGCTGCACTCTCATGTTTCACAGGCTCTTCCGACACGACGGTCTCCGGATCAGCCTTGGTTACCTTGGTTTCATCAGTGACTTCAGTTACTACAGTCTCCACCTCCTCTGCAGCCTTCATCGTTTTAGCCTCAGCTTCCTCTGCAGCAACCTCAGTGGTCTCAGGTATTTTCACATCTTCTGTAGCAACAGAGTCACTCTCCTTTGTTGTTAGGACTTCGGCTTCCTTGGAGACCTCTGCGGGTGTGACTTCGGCTTCCATGGAGACCTCTGCAGGTGTGACTTCGGCTTCCTTGGAGACGTCTGCCGGTGTGACTCCGGCTTCCATGGAGACCTCTGCAGGTGTGACTTCGGCTTCCTTGGAGACGTCTGCCGGTGTGACTCCGGCTTCCATGGAGACCTCTGCAGGTGTGACTTCGGCTTCCATGGAAACCTCTGCAGGTGTGACTTCGGCTTCCATGGAAACCTCTGCAGGTGTGACTTCGGCTTCCATGGAAACCTCTGCAGGTGTGACTTCGGCTTCCTTGGAAACCTCTGCATGTGTGACTTCGGCTTCCTTGGAAACCTCTGCAGGGTGACTTCTTTTTCCTTGAAACCTCTGGTGTAACTTGGGCTTCCTTGGAAACCTCTGCAGGTGTGACTTCGGCTTCCTTGGCGGCGATCTCAGTAGCCAAAGTCTGACCCTCTGCAACAAACTCAGCGGCAGCAGCCTGAGGCTCCTTGGCCTCAGCTTCAATGACAGACTCTGTTGAGATGACCTCAGCTGCCTTGGCGGCAGTCTCAGCCATCACAGGGTCGACATCCTTAATAACCTCTGTGACAATACCCTCAGATTCTTTGACCGCATCTGACGCTACCGCTTCAACCTCTTTAGTAGCCTCTGATGTTTCAGATGCAGTTTCCGCTACAACCTCATGTGGCTCCTTGGCAACATCACTTTCCACTGCTTCAACCTGTTTGGCGACTACTGCCTCCATCTCCTCGGTGATGGTTACAATGGCATCGGCCACCCTGGCCACATCAGTTGTAATTACTTCAGCTTCTTTTGCGATGTTTGCCAGGGACTCGGACACTTGAGCTACATTGTTTGCAATTTCCTCTGCAATCTTTGCAGCATCAGTTGCTACTTCCTCGGCAGCCTTGGCAGCTTCCGTTTCAACAACATCAGCTGACTCGGTCTCCTGGGAGAGTCCAACTACTGTAGCCTCTGACTCCTGGACAACATTAGAGACATCTAATTCCTTCTCCTGAGCGACAGCAGAGACTGATGTTTCTGATTGTGCTACAACATCCTCTTTGACCACTTCGATGGCCTCTTGAGCAGCTACATCAGCAGGTGGCTCTTCTTTACTCACAGCAGCAGTCTCCTGGATGGTTGCAGCTGGTATACCCTCAACCTCTTTAACCTCAGAGACAATATCCTTCACCTCAGGAATGACAGGTTCTGCAGCTACAGCTGTGCCAAGAACAACCTCCTCAGTCAGGTCCTTGATGGGCTCGACCTCCTGCACCAACGGGACAGCAGCAGCTGTCTCAACAATGGTTTCATTCAGGACTGGAGTTCCTACAGTCGTCACATCAACAGCTTCACTTCCTTTAACCAAATTGGCGGCCTCTGTGAGGATAGCATCTGCAGCTACTTCTGATGGTAGAGCTTCTGCCTGTGCAGCGGGGCTCACAACATCGAGGACTTGTTGTACAGTCAGCGTCGTATCTTCGGTTTGTGCGAGTGAAGCAGCTTCCTGGGCTGTCATTCCTGCAGCCATTTCCTTAGGGATGAGCACACCGACCTTGCCAACCCCCGCACCTGCTTCCATCAGCAGCCAGTCCATTTTCTGTGCATGCTGCTTGACGGCATCATCAACTCTTGAGTCAATCATCGCTTCGGTCAAAACTCCATCTTCAGAAGAGTAGGCGGCAGCCTTGTGGGAAAACAAATTTAATAAAAAGCTTTGGATTTGTTTCAAGGCAGATTCATATTTTGTGTCAACAGGCGTTTCTACTCACCTGCCAGGCCACGCCAAGTTTAGAGATTTCACGACCGGACATGCCTTCTGCTCGCGCTGCAATGTCTGAGCACTTCTGGCCATAGTCGAACTGAGCCAACTTTAATCTCCTGTTGAGTTAAAGCACAACAGGTTTGCACGGTAACCAAGCCTTGAGCTTTAACTAAGGCCCTGTCTACATGTATACAGATATTTTTAAAAGCTGTTATTTTTCCCTCCGTTTAAAATCTGTCCACACGACCTTTGTTTGACAAAATATCTCTTCCTTCTGTGACTTGAACATTTTTCAAATGTAAAGTAGTAATTAGTCCAAGCAGTGCTAACAAAATGTAAAAAAGCAGGTAGTCCACCATTTTGTTTTTGTTCCTGCCACACGCTAGTACACAAGGCAACAATGGGTATGCGCGAACTGTGGAGAGGACGTCAATAGGCTCGTTCGAGATGAACTGCTCCTCGCCTGGAAAGAAGACGAGATCAGGCGGCAGCAGCAGGGGGCGGTGACAAAACGCTGCGACGAGTCGGCCGTTTCTAGCAGCCTTCAAAGATTTTACAGGAAGTCACAGTTACATCCTGTTAGATCTGATCTGTAGGTTACTTGTTGTTTGCAGACCACATTCGGATTTATTTATAATTATATCCTGAATTGGATTCTATCCTTTATTATTTCTATGTCCGCCATGTAAAGCACATTGTAATGAGCACTTGTTTTGAGAAGTCCTATATAATGAACCATTATTATTATCAACCATACAAGATGTGTTTGTTACCAGATGAAAACTTCATTGCAAAACATGGATCTAATAGCCTACAATCTAGCGATATATATTACAATTACACAGAAAGTTTGGACTTTCTACAACACAAAACTAAGAGTATCAGCTCTTTGATCAGGCGACGGCCAGGCATTTCCCATAATGCCCTGGGTTTTGCAGTCAGTGAAGAGCAACTGTATCACCTGGTTCTACAAACTGTGGCCGCTTCCATCTTGTGAGGTTATCGTTGCCGACATGTGCATGACGTCAGAGCAAGTCGGCATCAAGTCAGACATGACATACACTGTGTTGATCATCGCTGATCAATTCTGCACAGGCCTGGCTCATCTAGAACAAGCCTATCATTTACCAAACACTCCGTTTTACATGTCCATACAGAAAAAAAGCAACCGAAGTTTAAAAAAAATCTGCACCGTAGAAAATGTTTTCAAAAATATCCATTTTGTGAGCCAACTCTGTTTGCATGTGGACAAGAGGCCAAAACGTACAGGAAAATATCCGTTTTAAAAAATAGAAATGTGTAGACAGCGCCTTAACCAATGCACTCTGCAGCACCTTGTGTGTTACACTACCTGATGACTTAAACACCATTTCATGAAAGCAATAAGTAAAGACTCAGACTCCACTTTGGCTTCAGGACTGAACACATTATACATACCATTATGCAATATGAGCTAGCGGGGCGACCTCTAGGGACCAATGCTTTCCTTTGTGACAGTAAATCACCTCTGTTACAGAGCAACAACAGTAGCCGAAACTGTACAATGTACAATGAGTGTACTCACTGTCTCCCTGTAGTGGCAGGACCCAGCACAAATTTATCAAAATACAGGCGCACCAGTCTTTCCCTCTCATCCAGACCAGGTAACGCAAAGTTTACAATCTCATCAATGCGGTCATTTATGGCCCAGTCGAACTGTTCTGGCTGGTTACTAGCGAGCACCAGCATGAACCTGAGGAGACAGAATGAGACTAGTTATACTCAGCCGGTGACCTTTTCAGTCATGGCAGTGACCTTTTCATGCCCAGCCATGCACAGTGAATAGATACCAACTTGTTGCTCTGCTCCCCGGTGCGGTAGAGGAACGCATTGAGGGTGGCTCTCAGGTCCTCGCTGATTTTCTCCTGCGATGCAAAAATCATGACTCATGAATATATGATTAAAGTACAGGGCATCATCACCATGCATATGGCACTGCAGCTAAACTCACTGTGGCTCGCTTACGCAAGAACGCATCAGCTTCATCTACGAACAGCAAGAGGCTGCAGAGAATCAGAGCATCAGAGAGAATGAGCTTAAAAACTGCCATTTTTAATGCAAAGGCCTTTAATGTAGAAGAACAGCAGCTCTGTATGTAACACAACATAGAGTTCATTTAACAGCTGATACACATCATAGTACTAATTCATTGAGTGTTAATGGAGCAGATTAAAGTGCCCTACCCTCGCCTGCTGGTGCTGGCCCAGTCAAACACCTTGTGCATGGCAGTGACTCCATCGCGCCCCATGGGTGCCACGTCCCCACCTGTCATTATGGCATAGTCCATCCCTGAATGGAGAGCCAGTTTCTGAAAGGCAACGGAAAGAGCTTTGTGGAAAAAGGAGCAGAGAGGCAAAACAGAAAAACAGGAACGCACAACAGAGTCCTAAATATATTAAGTAACGGCTAAGCTAAATATACAGAAAATATACTGCTTTACAACTGCATCATAATGCGTGAAAAAATACCCTCGAAATGTATCAAAAAAAATATTGTAAATAGTATTATGTACAATGTCTGGCTGTAATGAATACATTATTTTGGGCTCAGGAGCTTCGGAAATAATCAGCAGCGAATATTCGAAGCTTCGGGTGGGGAGAAGGTACAGGAGGACCTGGAATACTCGACCTCCATGATCGCAGGAGCACTTTAACCGCTCAGTTAGCAGCAGGCAGCACTGGCTTCTTATTAAAGCAGCACAACTCCTCTGCCACACAATCAGAGGCTTCCCCCACACACGCTTTTAGAACAAAAATGTGTCCTGATGAGTCTACAAAAGCATTTTTTACACCTCAGGTGGACAGTGCACACACGTCTCTGTACTGAGCTCAGCATCTTGCGGGCCCTCTCCCCTAAACGGCAGCGATTTCAGGCTCCTGTCTCCATGAGCACCGCAGATCCCGGCAGTGTTCAGCTGCAAGTCCGTGCGTAATGCAGTGTAATGCAGAGGCTTCCTGTCGTCCCTTTCGGCCCTAGCCTCGCATGTGTTTCGCTCTGATGCAACGGCAACAAGGGCTCTGTGACATGACTCGCCAGCCAGACATTTCTCTGTTCTCGGCTGAGATGGATGGCAAAACGCTGCAACACATGATTAATTAAAGGAATCCATTTTTAAGCGGTATTACTTTACTGTATTGTTGTTTGTATAGTTATTTGTTATTGAATAAGAAGCATTTTCCAAAGGGTTTGGTGTGTTTTATGCATTTGTAATCCCAAAGGGTTAAAAAGCCAAAACAATGAATATCTGAATACCTAAATTGAAAATCGATTACTTACCCAATGAACGAATAACCGAATAATCAAATATTTGGGTACAATGACAAAAAAACATGAGAAGAGAGAGAAATCAAAAGCTGAAGGATACCTTGGCGAAAAGTGTTTTTCCAGTTCCAGGGGGTCCGTACATCAGGATGTTTCTGTACAGGCCTCGGTTCTGCCTGGTGTTACGCGTGGCGATGGCGATGTCTCTCACACGTCCCTCCAACGCTGCCTGTGTGATCAACGTCACAATGACAGCAATTTTCAGTCCGGAAAAAAAGAGTTCATGAATGTTGAAATCAGAGGATATCGATACGACAAAAAAAAAAAAAAAAAATGCAAATGTGACTCACGCTGAGCACCACGCCCTCCAAGGCATCCTGGGGTCTGCTTCTCAGACGCCTGGTCGTCTGAAAATGAGGAAAACAGCAGTTAGTTAACAGGTGATCACAGGAACAATGTCTGAAATCTGAGCGATTAGTAACAGAAATACTTATTATCCAGTCTCAGAAAATCAACATCATTTCAACACTTTATTACCAATAAGTGACTCTTCTGCTCGGACTGCTGCAGACAAATTCAAATGTTCAGCTTCTTGTCAGTTATACAGATTTTAGGGGTAAAAGTGTGAAAAGCAATCCTGAAATGAACTACTTAAACATTCAGCACACATCCACCCGCTTGTTATCTTGTTGAATGTACTCACTCATTTTACACACTTCACTGGTAGAACTGATAGCAGTTTTGAAGTTTTTGCCAGTTTCATGTTAAAATTCTCCCACATTCAGCTCATTTGACCGGATTAGCTGGATTTACTGCAGACGATACACAAATGAACAAATCCATTTAAACTACTTCTTGACAGAAAATAAATTTGATGCGCTACCAGCTGTTACAGGCTGATGTCGAAAATCTCAATTACAACAAGACTTCAGACATTTCACTGTTATTTATGAACAGTGCTTTTCAAAATTAACAAAATAATCCCTATTCAGAATGCATTTAACAACGTCTCAAGCTGCTTCATTAAAACATACTATTTACACCAGTGCTTCTCAAACTTCCCCCCTTTGGATGATGGCTGGTTCAGTCTGTAGTCCTAGTATGTTAAACAGGTTGGTAGGATGAGAGTTAAACCTTATCAAACCACTTTTTTATTAACGTGACCGGGATGTTATGTTTCTAAATGTCCTAAATTTTAAAGTCTCATACTGTCAGCTGCCAGATTTTTCAGACATGGTCTCTCCTTATTATTTATATTTATATAAAAGTAATTTATGGTGCTGTTGGATTGCTGCTAGACCGCCCGTTATTACAGGTGTGCACAGGAGAGAAAAAGAATATTTTGATAAAAACATGAAGTGGATTTTGGAAATAATTACAATCTCTTTCTTTATTAAATGAATTTTGAATGTGGGCCACATTACCAAGGCTGAGAGGTAGTCTTACTTAAATAATAAACGTTTCTATTCTGCCCCGTATCTTGTAACATCTCTATTTCGTGTGAAATAGAGAAATAACTGGCAAATTTCACAATAAACTCTTAGAATCACCTTCCACCAGCTTATAAATACTTAGAAGTAATTTCAGTCTTTGTTGTAGCTGCTCTTACTTTTCTTTGTGATAGTTTCCATCATATTCCATCTAAATCTGCATAGCTGGTGACGTTGCGGTGACAGAGATGGACGGAGCGCCACATTACTTTGTGTGCGTTTTGGAAAGAGGAGGGAAGAGAAGGTGGAAGGTAGGCTCATGTTTCTATAAGTTTAATAATAATACAAATGTCAGCGTTATGAATGGAGCGTCGAAATACTTGGTGCAGACCTACTTTGTCGTATTTTCTTTTTATCACCGTCAGATGAGCACGCCGTCTTGTTCATTTCTTTTTGTCCATTCTGTAAACCCCCAGACTACCAGTCTGACTGAACGAACACCATTGTTACCATGGATTTATAAAGGAACGATTTGTTTACTGTTGCGCCGTGAAAACAAAAGCGCACCCCCGTTTTCCCTGACTGCACGCCCCACAGTTTGAAAACCACAGATTTACACACACATCCTGCATGGAAATTAGGATGTAGTTTGACCTTGACTGGGTGCTTGATGGCCTCTGCCACAGTTATCCTGGAGGTCTCTCGGACCAACGAGGGTTTGCCCAGACGAGCCTCTATGTAGCGCCCGGCCACCGCCGTGGCGTTCCTGGCAGAATACACTCCTGCCGCCAACAGGGTCAACCCAGCGACCTGCGGGGGACAAAAAGGCAGACACACTGTACAGCATGTCAAACCACTGCTTCTCATAATCCTCTGCAGTCCTCCTGTGGTGAAAATGTGACAAAGCGTGGCAGGTCTGACATGGATTTACCGTGGCGGTGAGTTTGTCCCAGTCAGAGACGAAGGCCCTGAATCCCTCCCCGAACACCGCTCCGGCCGTCCTGCCAGGAACAAAACACAGTTATCGCACAGACCGCCTCCGCCACGGCGGCCACACTCGCTGCCGCCCTCTGGGACTTTACTCACAGCCGAGAGAGATGCTAGGAGATAACATGCCAGTTACTCCGAGGATTAAGGGAAGTGGAAAGTCATTTTGCCCTCACTTTATAGATTCAAGGACAGTCTGTCGGTGTTCAGCAGCTTTCAGGCGGATCTGCTCCCGGATCAGGTCTGCGTTCTCTCGCTCCACCTGGGCCCGGGCTTTGGCCTCCGCTTCAACGCGAAGCAGGTCGTTCTTGTGTCTCAGCTCCATTTCATGTTCAATGGTAGCTGAGAGGAAAAGAGGCAGATATTCTTAACTACAATCAGACCACTTCTGACAGGACTGACCTACTTAAATCAGTGCGGTTCAACTGAACTCTGTGCCAAAACTAGATTGAACTGATTTAAAAAATACAGTTCCTTTGTACTAGTCCTCAAGTATGGAAATCCCTCTGCACTTTACTGTTACCTTCATTAAATCATTTGAAAATGACACCAGACTGCAGATCTTTTTTTTTTCAACTATGAGACCAGTGATGTGACTGGCTGAGAGTATAATAATCACCACACCCGCTGATCTACAGTATATTCACGCTCACCCAGCCGTTTTGCATGTTGCACTGCTGCACATATATGAACCAAAAATAGAAAGTGCACATGGAGACGCTTAAAAGACCTACCACCTTGCGCTTGGCATTTATAATTCAAATTTCACCTCAGGGTGCAAAATACTAAACTGAGGGTGCACTGCACATTTTTGCACCCTCCACTCCCTCCAGGCAGGTCACACATGTGCCCGAGGTGATATTTCCCATTTCCCTGAAAGCAGAGCTGAATAATTTTTAAAAAACATCTTATTGTGATTATTTTGACTATGATTTGATTTGCGATTAAAAACGCTGATGATTAAAATGATTATGGTGTGACTGTTGCAGTGATCTGAACCAGACAAAGATGTTGTCTAATGTCTGTAGAATATGATGTGTAGTCAAGGACATCTCTGTAGCACCACAGTATTTAATATTTTTGACACATAAATACACAAATATTGGCCCTCCTATTTGAAAATTGCAGTAGGCCATATTGCGATTTCGATAAAATAATTAACAGTGCAACTATGCCTGCATACTGACCTGCCATGTGTTCATGTCACTGTAACATAAGCCTACCTGGCACAAAAGACAAAAAACAGATTACAGGCCCAGGGGAGAATTAAGTGAGCCACAAATCTCACAGTGAGCCATGTAATCTCTCAGTCATCAGTACTGATTGACAACCTTATTGGCCCCTGCAGATATGCAGATATATCATGGTCATGCTTTGCTTTGGAGCAACACAAATCCTACTTATTGCACCTTTAAGTGGGGTAAAAAATAAGTTTTTACATGACATTATAAGTGGATGAAAAATGGGTAAATGCATTTGGTTTCATCCTCTACCTTTTCTCATGGCCTCTTGTTTCACAACCGATTCCTCTTGTTTGCGAAGGTTCTCCTCGTTGAGGAATTGCTGCGGATTAAAAAAAAATAAATAAAAATTACGGTGAACTCTCCACTCAGATATTCAAGTGTTGATTTCAAGTGTCCATTTCAAAAGGTTTACCTGTTGCCTGAGCTGATCATCATACCTCTGTCTGGCAAGTTTGTCTTGATATTGTGCCCTCTGGAGGTGACAGAATATAGTTCACTGCATTCACATCATACTGTGTATCTTGTGGGTGAAACTTGTGTTAGTGTTAATTCCATACGGCCTGGTTTTGCTTTGTCTCCTCTGCCAGTGTCTTGCGTCGCTCCTCGCCCTGGAGATGGATCTGCTCGCCCTTTAGCTGCTCCACGGCCGCCTCATATTCCTGTTGGCGAGGTTGATTTGTGTTATATGCTTACTGAACACAGCAGCGGTTGATCACACAAACACATCAGAGACCACAAATCGCCTTCCTCCAACACCTACTTTCACTTTACCCTGATGCTCCAGCTGCACAGTCTGCTCCTGCATACGGGCCAGCTCCAGCGCTTCTTTGGCGTGTCCTGTTGAAATACAAAATAAATAAATAAAACAGTGAGTGGTGCTGCTTTATTTATTCAACTATTTAATGTTTAACCACCAGGACGATTATAGTTACACTTTTGGGTATAATATGCACAAGATGATGTGGACATGAGCCTGTTTGGAGACAGCATAGAGGACATGTAAGAAGAGGAATGAATCAAATACACACTGGGTAAATATGCAGGCCACACAGTGAGCAGCAGTAAGCATGTTCATACTGACATGAAAGGCATGCATGTGTGGGACGGGACAGGTGTGGGACGGGACAGGTGTGGGACGGGACACTGTGTTCCATCTGTGCTCCCAGACACGCCCACCAAAGCTGCCTAAGCTGCAGACCGTGTGGAGGTCAAACAGGTTGGCATGCTTGTTGCAGCCATGTGCAACTTTGGAAGTAAATCAAGCCTCGTTTGTTCTCCTCTCTCTCAACCCACAAGCCAACTAATATTTAAAAACACCCCGAAATGACACAGAATTACTTCAAACTACAGTATTTTTAGATTACACCAGTTTAAAAAGTTAAAAGCTTATCTACTTTGTGCTAAGTCTGATGGCTGTTTGCCGAATTAAATAATGTCACCAGATAGTTTAGCAGTGCTCATAAAACAATATCTAAAGTGTGCAAATTTGCCACTTAGAAACTTTCAATTTCACATTTTTGGTGTGTAATTCAGCGTGAAGGACTGCAGTCGGAACAGAACAGGACGTACCAACATGGGAGCGCGTTTCCAGTCCGGTAAATAAAATACTTCTGAGCGACTACTTTTGTTAAATGCTGGTAAAATGAGCACGCACGTGATTTGTCGAGTTCCCTTGCAGCCTTTGCAGCTCTCTCCAGCCCGGTCGGGTCAAAGTTACTCCACTTGTCCGCGGGTTTGTCGCCCCCTGAGCCTCCTGCTGCACCCCCGGCCCCCTCAGCGGGAGCCGCCGCTATCTGCTCCTCCACCGGCGGCGTCCCGGAGCTCTTTCCCCCAGCCGAAGAGCCACGACATCCTGCCTCTAACGTGTCCGAGCAACAGGCGGTATACTCGCTGTACTTTGAGCTTCAGAGCCTCGGCGGTGGTCGAGTCTAGTCTCCCATGCTTTCTTCTTGGATCAGAGTCAAGTACACTAACGGGTGATAGAAACTTCCGGCTTAAACTTTCAAAATAAAACAGGTATTGATAAACATGGCTAGCGACACCATACAATATATACAATGTTATAGATGATCAAGTTATAAATTGTTGTGCAAAATGTCCCATCCACCGCCTACCATATATACAGCAAAAAATATATCGAGTAGTAAAATAAACCTAAAGAAACAACATCACGAAAATTCAGATGTCTTTTATCACACAGTTTCATGTTATGTTTGCTGAGTTAAGTACAATATATCCAAGAATTATTCCTTTTGTTCATTTTTTTATTATTTTATTCTGAAAATATGACACAATGAAATCACTGTCTGCTGTATCTGATACTGTCCACTACTGCTTATTATCATTTAAGCCATGTATTATCACTGTGGTGTCCAGGGTGGTCCTTATTATTTCATTGTTTATTTGTATGTTTATTTGTATGACTGACAGATTTATAGTTTTACAGTCCAGACTGAAATAAATAAAATCAGACGATATGTTATACAATGCATTTTATATGGTTGGTCAAGATAGAAATTGTTGTACAAAGTGTCCCATTCGCTGCCTGTTTTATAGTTACTTATTTGGCCTGTTATTTATACCATATATCCATGGCAAAATTATAGAGAATTTAATTAAATTAATTAAAATGAACCTAATGAAATAGTATTTAAAAATCAGACGGATGTTTTTATTTTTACACAGAAATGTCAATTTCAACCTATTTCTGCTGAATGACGCGTCAAAAGTCAATCTGACGCGTCAAACATGATCTGACATGTCAAACCTATATGCTTTTATTCTGAAAATATGAAACAATAAAATCACGGTAGGCTGCATCTGATACTGTCCAATATTGCTCATTATTGCTAAAGCCATGTCTTATCACTGTGGGGTTCAGGGTGTCATTATAATTTTATTGTTTATTTGTGTGATTGATAGGTATATAGTTAATAAATAACATCAGACAACAATTTATTTAATGGTGAAACAGGGGTAATATATTTTGAAGGCCTGAGCCAGGGGGATGTTTGGGCACCCCCGTAGGTTGTGTACACTAAAATGATAAGGGGTACAGATTATTTCTTGAGTGAATCATGAATGTTCAATTTTGTGGACAAAGATCATTGAATACACTTAAATCTACATGAGTATGTAAGTTTTTCCCTTGACCTTCAAATTCATTACCATCTGAATAGCTTATCGTGATCATCTCTGTCACAGTGATGTCATGCATAATGAATGACAACAGACTGGCAGTCATTACATTACTATACCACATACATAAAATGGACATCGTGTAATCACACAGAGTGGCTCCACTCTTTTATCGGCTTTTATAAAGGCAACATACACTAAAGACTATTTATTAAAAATGGCAATGAAGTGATATAGTTTGAGACTAAATTTAAGTGAAACTGGATTGTTGTAGCAAAAAAATCAGTAACAGCTATGCGTTTTATATAATGTATAGTAAAAAATAGATGGCATATTGAGTAACAATGCATTCTAAGTACGGTATAACACAAGCTGAATAACTTAATTAAGATAACCTGAAAAATTCCACATTGAGACAAAGGATAAATGAATAAAAAAATGTGTACAATATTAATGTATTAATATATATATACCTGAATACTTTCAGGTTATAAAAATATAGACATACTGTATATATAACTAAAGACACACACCCACAGTATACAGTATATATAGTTATACAGTATATATAAGTTCACTGTTATCTAGATTATAAAAAAAAAAGACTGGGAGACAGGGCCAAAGTAAAATCATTGTTATCATAAACCTGTTAAAATGAACTAGAACTGCTTTAGCACTTCATGTCATTATGGGTACATATATAACTGACCCTCGTTTACAGCAATGAGGGTTGTGAAAGAGGCTCTGACGTTTGGTGCCTTCCTGGTCTGTCGGATGTATATGATATTAAAGGGTGAAGTGTACATTTACGGCCTAATTAAGTGAATTATGTGTGTTTTTATTGAAACATGACAAGGACCATATCCAAACTTGAGGCTCAATTTATTCTCCAGCGACGGTTAAAAAATATCTGCGTGCCAGTTTGCGGTATGAAAGCCGGTTAAAAGCGCTGGCTGGGAGCCGTCGTTGTTCTATACATCCATGGTGGGAGTTCCTGAAGGCAACAATGGCGGCGCACTCCAACGTCCTTACGTCATGCGGATGTACTTAGAGGGCGGGGCTTAGGCTTACATACAAGGTGGCTGAGACAGTGAGCCGTCCTGTGTACTCTGTAGTGAAGGTAACGTTAGTACTGTCCTAAAAAACACTATAAACCAGAAAAATGTCGGTGGTTAGCGGCGCCTTGACTCGGAATGTTTTGGCTATTAGGAATTCTGGCATAATGGTGGTGAGTACAACGTATTTTTACTCAGTAACAGACACGTTTACATGGGCTACATTTAAGAAACGTGTATGTCATTGAATGTTTGTGTTTATTTATTCACTGTTTATGCTAGGCTACAGTGAGTCATCCCCAAAGTGTGTGGGTTAGTTTTCTCATCAAACGACCTGTAAAACACACCCAGCTCCCAGGCTATGTGTGTGTAAACGTGACGGACTATCTAAGAATCTGTTTCACTGTCTAAATTACATTAGTAGTATTCACATTTAGCAAGTCAGTCCACGTTTCATTACCAATATACTACAATAAATGCTTAGTAAACCTTTGCAGTGTGGATGAGCTGAGCTGTTGGATAACCTCTCCCTCCCATTAAATGATTATTTAGCTAATCTAAACGTTTGGGTTACACAAAGATCTGTATATTACTCAAAACTATACATAACTATTTAAGTTATTGTGCTGAAATTCCACCTTTCATTGTCCTGAAAGAGTCAGTTAGGTAACTGAAGACTGTCAAGTGATGTAACACCCTTCATGTTAGTTCACCCAAGCTGCCACTAGGGGGAGACTCTGCACCTTATTATGAGGAGTAGTAAACTGCATTAGACTGTTCAACTCATCACTGGCCAAAACATGATACAGTGTAATATTAATTCATATTCTGAAAGGGTTTTAGTTGTTTTTACATCTTACAATACCTTTATTTTGTTATGAAGGGTACATGATATGGTTTTCAAAGTTTTTTTTTTATGTTTTGTTTTTATTATGTTAGTTCAACTCTTCATTTTACTGTAAAACACTCATTGTTCATCACTTGTTTCCTCTTTATGGTGTGTTATTATAAGTCTGTTGTATTATATATAAATTGAGCTTTATTGGCATTCTCTCTGCTTTACATGAAATCCCTTCTGATATTTGAATCTATTATTTTTTAATTATTCAAGAGATTATACCCTGTAATTAAATTTCACCTGCTTTATATGAGGGTATTTCTCTTATTTATCCACATCTCACCTACCTGTATGAACTATTTCTTTTATGTATGGGCTCAGTGCTCATTGATATATGTACTCTCATTTTCAATTTTTATACTGTACAATTTTTAACCTGGAAACCACTTAATGCCTAACTAAAATTCTTATAACTATTCATTATAATTATTAGATATAATTCTTATTATAATTAATTTATTATTATTATTATTATTATTAGTCATAGTAGTAGTATTTTGCATAATATTTGTTTTTATTGTGTTAGATTCATGAAATTCAAATAAAGCTTAATATTGGTAGTTGTATGTGTGAGTTGATGTATTAGTACAAGTAGTACAAGTAAGATCCTCTGGTTTTACAGGATCGAATTACCAAGTGCTTCCCATTTTAGCGTCAGTTGACATAAACAGCAGCTAGGTCACGTTATGTCGTACATTACTTTTGCTTTTGTTGCTCTTTATTTTACTTAAAAGAAAGCGATTTTAGTGGAAAGGATGAAAGAAGAAAATTCTTGAAAGACTTAAATTAACAACAAAAAAAGACATGAATTATGTAGGGCTGTCACAATATCAGATATTTACTACACGTGGCCAAAAAAATTCATGATATTATGAGGATATTATAGAAAATTTAATAATAACAATAATAATAGTCAAATTCAGCTTTACCTTTGCTTACTGTGCATTTTGTCTCTTTTCTGCCAATGAATTACACTCAAAATACAAGTGTAGGGAGGTGGAGAGAGGGTCTGTAACCAGAACTTCATATATAAAATGATTTAAGAGATGCTGGATTATTTGCACAATATTATCATATGTGTATTACTAACATGATATCAAAATTTGATACAGATGGTACGGCACGCTCAGACGGCTGCGGCCCCGGCTCCTGAACCCAGGATCAAGAAGTTTCAGATTTACCGCTGGGACCCTGACACCGCCGGAGACAAACCACGAATGCAGACATATGAAATTGATCTCAACACGTGAGTCATAATCGGGTCCATAAACAGAACATTACAGAGCTGAATCTATCTTTTTACAATTATTTTTTTTTACATCAAGTAGTGTTGTAATCTGTTGACATGTTCTTGTTGATACAGCTGTGGTCCGATGGTTCTGGATGCCCTCATTAAGATCAAGAATGAGATTGACCCAACACTCACATTCAGACGCTCCTGCCGTGAAGGTAAGAAATAAATCTTGATTTAGTTTGCTCATATTAATGTCAACAATTTACACTCCGATAAAAAAAAAAAATCAAAAGAAAGTAAACATATGAACAGGTCTGTTTAAATGAATCTTTGTGCCAGATGTCAGTGACCCATTGATTGTGCACTCCTTCAGGTATCTGCGGCTCATGTGCCATGAATATAAATGGAGGCAACACACTGGCATGCCTTAACAAAATTGATGCCAACACAAGCAAAGCAACTAAAATCTACCCACTCCCACACATGTATGTGGTCAAAGATCTGGTGCCTGTAAGTATTATTGCTATCATGGTGATTTTTAAAGTACTACAGCAGATGATCATGAATTGTGTGTGAAAATAACACAGATTTAAAAAAAACTGTATATGGTACATTTATTGGTAGTTTGAGTTCTCCTTTGTATGATTTCCACCAGGACATGAGCAACTTCTATGCACAGTACAAATCCATTGAGCCCTATCTGAAAAAGAAGGATGAATCTCAGGAAGGGAAGGAGCAGTATTTCCAGACGGTGGAGGACAGGCAAAAACTGGTAATTAAACCAACAGCTTGCTGTAAGACGTACTGAGCTCATACTGTGGCAGCCATAACGGAGATCTTCATATCTTGGCCACAGTAGTCATTTCATCACTGAGCCACAGAACTGGTCAGCTGACCTTGTGTCTGCTGCATTACTACTATTATTAGTCATAGTCTTCTTAACCCAACAGGACGGCCTGTATGAGTGCATCCTCTGTGCTTGCTGCAGCACCAGCTGTCCCAGCTACTGGTGGAACGGAGACAAATACTTGGGACCCGCTGTCCTGATGCAGGTGAGTAATCATATGCAGTTGTGAGATGCAGTTCCAATAATTCACATATTCGATGCTGATATTGAGCCTGTAATGCTCAAACTAGAGAGAAAACTTTGGTGGATCCTTCCCACTAGTGGGGCCAGATAATGTGATGTTTAGCCTGAAGGTGGTGCCAGAACAAAGGCTGTAAGTACCATATACTCCCTGAAACACATCCCAAAAGCCTACTAAATGAGGAATTATATGTTTTGGGGAACCTTGAGAATTACAGCACTCAAACAAATAACAAGACGTTTGAAAAATCACAACCTCTCAAGGTAAACAAGTGTCTGTAAACAGTAGAAAACATATGCTGTATAGTATGGAAATGTTAATCTATAAAATAAGAACAAAACATCCATCCATCCGTCAACCGCTTATCCCGTTAGGGGTCGCGGGGGGGCTGGAGCCGATCCCAGCTGGCATTGGGCGAAGGCGGGGTTCACCCTGGACAGGTCACCAGTCCATCGCAGGGCACATAGAGACAGACAATATATAGACAGACAACCATTCACGCTCACATCCACACCTACGGGCAATTTAGAGTAATCAATTAACCTAAACAGCATGTCTTTGGATGGTGGGAGGAAGCCGGAGTACCCGGAGAAAACCCACGCTTACACGGGGAGAACATGCAGCGCTAACCACTACACCACCGTGCAGCCCAAGAACAAAACATTATTGGAAAAAAGATGGTCCTTCTTTAAGTAAAGTTGACTTATAACATATTATATTAGATATTAAATGGATCATATTTTGTTAAAATGTGTAAATAATATGCATGAAACTAATAGAAAGTCACACATAAACGATATGTACTGACACCATAAGGTATTAAAAATAATGAGATGATCCTCTAGTCTGTGGCTGTTTTTTACATCTCACACTCAGCTGTACTTTGTCAGGCTCAGCTGTACTTAGGTTCACCGATGCTTTCAGCTCAATGCTGTCAACTATTAAATACTGACATGATGATGTTGGTTATATTCATCATTTTTATTTAGCTTTCATGTCAGTTCACAACATGATGCAAATTCAGTCATGATTTCAAGAAGTATTACGCCATGAATTGTGTCACGATATTTTATTTCACGTTTTAAAAATTGACATAAAAATGATTAATGATGGAGCAAACAACAGATAGAAACTGTGCTGTTATCCCACAGGCATACCGGTGGATGATTGACTCCCGTGATGAATTCACAGAGGAACGTCTGTCTAAACTTCAGGACCCCTTCTCTCTCTACCGCTGCCACACCATAATGAACTGCACTAAGACGTGTCCCAAGGTACTTAAAAGCAGTCTCTCTCTCTCACACACACACACACACACTCACAGAGTTAACAGAGTTTTAGTTTCTCACTTTCTCTTTGTCACACAGGGACTCAACCCAGGAAAGGCCATCGCTGAGATCAAGAAAATGATGGCGACGTACAAAGAGAAGAAAGCAACAGCTTCATGAACACATGAACACACAGGTGGAACAAGGAACTGTCGCCTACATCAGCACCTTTTTATGATTTTCATGAGTGTTTGGATGCGTGCAAGACAGGAGGTTGTAAGAAAAGGGTGCTGGAAAGATCAATGGATCCAACATGATGGACCACACCTCTCCTATTTGTCTGTTCACTCTTGTGAAATTGTATTCTGTAAATATTTTAAGATGTAGTCAATAAAGATGTGCTGGTATCATTGTGGAAATGTAATAAATGTTTTGGGATCAGGAAAGAACAAATTACTCTTTTGTTGATTGCCTTTGCAACCTACATTGCAATAAACAATGTTGAAACGTCTAATGGGGCTTGTTTGGTTTCTGAAAAGGCTTTTTTTCACTACAGATATTTCGACTTGTCAAACCAGGTCAAAGACAGGTAGAATTAGTAACATTAATTATGGCTTTAAGGATTTAATTTTTACCTATTTCACAGACAAAATGAAACTTACAAAGAGTGTCCAGGAGGAAAATCTGTTTGATGAGATTTAAAAAAAGGATCACCAGAAAAAAAACATCTCTTTCCTTTCAGGGCTTTTGTAGGATATAATTAACAAAAACATTCAAATAAACTCAATATAATCAAATGTATAAACTGTATCATTATTAAATCAATTAGAAAACGATCTGCTATATGGAGGAACTGAAAATATTGTATAGTTCCGGTCCCACAGCAGCAGGTTGGTATTATCTTGACGGTGTTACTACTCTTTGGCACACTTAGGACTATTTTGGTCTACGTGACTTTCCGTAGAGAGATGCTGTTATTAGCTGAGAAAGCTAAATGTCTGTGAAAGAATCTGGTCTTTCTGGTTCAGAGGAGCCGGTCCGTTCTGGATGTTAGGATGTTGTGAACGGAGGTAACGTTTAAGGCGGAGGCTGTCGTCCGGACCGGAGGATGGATATCTGCGGTGAGTGTGTTTGAATGCTGTTAACGGACCCTTCACTCGCAACAGCGAAGTCAAGCTAAACAGATGAGTCGATAAAACCAGCCAAGGGTCGGACGGTCGTTCGCTCTGACTGCAGGTCTTATGGACGCAATAACTCACAGAGTAGCAGACAAAATGTACGTTAGGCCTTAGTTCAGCAAAACTACTATCACCAGTAGCCATATACTACTCAATAACGGAGCTAGCTGGTGTGGACAAGCTTAGTTTACTGTAAATAAGACCTAAATTTAAAGGGCGGGTCCATTATTATTATTCTCATTATTATTATTATTTGATGTTTTTTTCATATTGATTCTGTAGCTGTCCATTGGTGTTCCTTATGCATTCAAATCAGAACATTAAAACTTTGGTTGAAGTATGTCTATGGTTAACATGCTGTTTTCCCAAGTGACCCTAACATAAAGTTTCTGCATGATGTTGCAGCTTCATAAACAATATTTGAGTCTTTAACTTTTGGTGTTATTTGCACAGCTGACAGTGACATCCAGTCCATTTCTCGTAGGTCCTGGTAGGACTAGGCAATATTATAGCGATATTGCAATATGAGACTAAATATAGTCTGACATTTTGCATATCGTAATCTGACATGTGTTGTCTTTTTCTGGTTTTAAAGGCTGCATTACAATAAAGACATGTGATTTACTGAACTGCTCTAGCTGTTATTTGCCTTTAGCCACTTGCTCATTGGATCCACGTTATTGATGATTATTTCTCAAATTATTTTTAAACTAGATTTCCTCCATATCGCCCAGGTCCTCACAGCAGTGAAGAATGACATATACTATTAATTCAACAGCAAAATGTCTTTTCAGAAACACTGTCCTGTTAGTCTGCATTAGGAATGGGATGTTATGGGATCTTATCGTGGATCGCGATTGAAAAACACTTACAGTAAGTTGATCATGCTAAATTTTCATTATTGGGATAATCGTGAAGACTGTCAGGAGTGATCTGAAAAAGCTGTCTATCTCGCTATCGTGAGAGAGAAGTGAAAAATACAGGAATTAGCGTTAAAGAAAGACCAGACACATAGTGTTGCCATTTTCTAAATTTTATTTATCCTAAATTTATTTGTTTGTCCTATCTGTAATGCAATTAACATATTTGTTTCATAACAAAATGTAAGGTAAAGTGAGCATTTTAACCATCTTTTCATGATTATCTGGATATTATTTTGGCCAGGATAAGCATGACATGAAATTTTTATATTGTCTCATAGCTAGTACATATGTAACCACAACGACAGTAACTGCTGCTACAACACTGCAGCCATGTGTTTTGTTAGTAAGTGAATATGTTTTTGTGTAAAGTGCAAAATCTCAATTTTCTCGATCAGAGCCTGACCGATAAATCTGCCTTTATTAGCTTCAGGATTGGCGTATATGTTGGACGATTCGTAGTTGCACTACAGAGATGGATAACTTTAATGGAGCCAGGGAGCTGAGCTGGTGTGGTGCTATTTCATTTTTTACATCCTCAGCAAAGATGACTGTCTTGTGTCTGTCTAGTCATGTGTGGAAACTCGTTTCCTTTTTTTTGACAGTGCAGAAAGTTTCGCCCTGTAATGGTCTGGTTGAAGATGAAACTGAAAGCCTTGACAGCTCATTGGCCAGAGCAGGATTTATAAAGTCATATTTGTTGAGCTATAATATCCATTGTGTCATCTCTCCTCCAAATGTATCTGGCCCTTTGAACAGTTATTGATTGCTGCCTGGGACAAATGTAATTTAAAAGGGGCTGTTGAGTCAGTCTGTTAAGGTGAGCAATGTGCATGAATATCACTTAAGAGAGATTAAGGAAATACTGTCTGCTATGGTGCAGCTTTATTGTATTTAAACAGTTCATTTCAAATAGCCTAACACTCAGAAACCCATGACAAATAACCTTTTTGGTAGAGATTGGCCAAGTTACCACAAAGCAAGCATGTGATTTGGCAAAATAACTCAGATTTAGTCACAATTGCCCTGATGAGCTTCACATGATTATTATACTATAATCACGTGTTGTGTAATATGGCAAAACAGATGACTCACTTCTTTGGTTTCCTGTGCAGTGTAATATGAGCATGTGTTCTGCTGTCCTTCATCATGAGGAGACTGTTATCTTAATGATAACTTCATATGGCAATCTAGAGGATTTTCATTTAAATAAATGTCTGATAAGTCACTGTGGTGATTGAGCCGATGGCCCACTGATGAAAGTATTGCAATATTTATATATTTGCAGTATTTTGAAATGGATGTCTGTAGTGACATTCCTGGAAAACTAGTTTTTCTCTGTTGTATACACACAAAAAACTATGCTAAGTAGTTCATGTACAAAGAAAATATTTTTTCTTTTCTATTTCTGAGCTCATGTATCAATAAAAAGGCTCCAGACTGCTAAACTCTGAACACAAATATAGTTTTCACACAAACAGAAATTATAAATCAAGTCGGACTGAAATGTAATCTCTTTAATTAAAGTGGCGTTTTTGTTGTGTATATATGCTGCAACACAGTGTCACAGCAGTTTGTTTAATAGTCACAGAAACTAATTTATTTGATTCGTATACACAGACATGAATGTCCCTTTTTTCCGCACAAATTCAACAATGTTTTTTTTAATTTATTTTATTTTTCATACAGCACCAGATCTATTCAAAATAAACTACTTAGGTTTAAGAAAAGATTGACGTGGTTAGGCTTAGGCAACAAAACTGCTTTGTTAGCTTTAGGAAAAGATCACAGTTTGGGTTAAAATAACTCTGGAAGTGCTGTAACTTAAGTACAAAAGTTACGTGTTAAAGAAATCAACTTTGACCTGTGGTTTAATACAGGACACGCGACCTCATCTCCTGGGCGAAAGTCCTGTGTTTTTTGACTGATCCATCCACCGCGACCTTCTCTCTACACACCGTTCGCCAATCTCTATACTTCCTGGTTCACAATTATGTCGCTTACATGCGAACTGATTTCGAGCTGATCATCATGAAAAAACAATGAAAATTGTGTCTATGTACACAAATCGATATATTACATTTTGTGACTATTTCATAAATTGCTGTGACTGGTCTACAATGGAGAAAACTAAATATTTTTTCTAGGAATGTCATCATAGACAGACACCCATTTCATAATACTGCAAATTTATAAATATTTCATCAATGGGCCATTAGCTCAATCACCACTGTGTCACCTCAGCTGGTGATAGACAGGGACTTAAGAGACTTTAAGATTTAAGAAGAAATCTTTAAGATTTTTACTTTAAATTGAATTTATGTTATTGTGTGGTGGCTTTGCCCTTAAAAAGTATGCATGCTATTAGTGTACATCTTTAAAACTTAAAATAAGAGAGTACTTTATGTACTTATCAGTGATACACTTCACAAAAGTATACTTAAGTGTACTTGGCTTATACCGACACATATCCAGAAAGGTGTACTTGGCAAGTATACAGAAGTGTACTTGGCTTTTACTGAAAAGTACAGAAAAGTGTAAGTATAAAAAAAAATAAAATGGCTTAGTACTATAAGTGAACTTAAAGGCAACTTACAAGTATATTTGCAGTAACAACTATTAAACAATTAGTTTACTGAGTGTAATTTAAAGTGTACTTTCATGAACAAAAAAGCGGGCTACAAGTGTATCGCTAATAGTATACTGTAACTTCAGTTGTAGTATATTGTAGTACAAAATACAAGTTGGATGTAATCTAGTTGTGTTATTAAAGTCTACTCCTACATTTAAAGTATACTTGGGCCAATTTAGTCCCAAAATGTATTGAAGTAGTACACTTACAAGTGTAGTCCTAGTACTTTGATATTAGTATACAGATTACACAAAATATACTTGGGAATATACCTAAGTTTACCTCGTAAAATAAACGAGGTATATTTGTTTTTGTAAGGGTGATAAGACTGATATGTTGATGCCAAGGGAGTAAAACTAAGGTATGTATGAATGTGCGTGTGTGCTTTCGCTGTCAGGTGGTTGTCATAGTAATGAACAAACCACACCTGATAAATTTCACATGATAATCTACATCGGAGCCGTTAGTGTCAGTCGTCTGTCATGGCTGTGGGGGGTTGCTTTAAAATCCGGTTAAACGAGTAGGCCGAGACTCAGTCACAGCGCACACAGGTAATTAAAGGTGGGAGACTTCAGGGACCTGGAGAGACGGCGAGTGCGCTGGAAACCAGCTCGGTTTACTGTCTATCTCTGTCATTTCTGGGGAATATTTACTTTAAACGAACCGGCTAGTTGACGGTAAGCTCGGTGTTTCCCTCAAATGTGTTTTAACGGTTTTGTTTCGACCTTCCAGGGCGTTTGAAAGCGGAAGTTAGCACCCGGTTAAACAAACTAGTTACTTTACGCCGCGTATTTTTAATCTCCTCGGTTACTGTGTGCCATTAATGTTTACCATGAGTTTACGAACGTGAAACGTGTAAGACTTTTACAGTCCTGTCTAACCAGTGGTTAAACTTTGATTTGGTATGTGGGGTTTCGGTACAAAATATTGTCTTTTACTTTACAGCCAAATATTAAAAAAAAACAGTGTGGTATTTTCTTTTTAATTCACAAGGGACATGATAGACACGGTTTATGCGTATTGTGTCTATAATCCATGTAATCTTATTTCCATATGTGTGCTTTGTATGTCTTTGTTTAACGCCTTATTTTGAAAACTGGAAGTAGCACACGTGTATCCTTCCGGTAACTTCACCAAGTCGGTCAGTCCCGATCCGGACTTTGAGAGTGCGGATCATATGGCCCAAACGTAATAAACATTTAGAGGGAAAGTCCCGTTGTTCTCCAAACCTGTGAAATCCGGTTCATGATCTCGTTATCTTGAGATAGCAAAGCGTGTTTTCCCGAAAACGCCAGATGATTTTCTCGTGATCTCGAGATAACGGCATAAAAATATAGTCCGTCAATCCGTAGTATCCTCTCTTGGGCCCAGTAATGACTGAACATTAAAAACATAGTTTTAACCTCTGACCCAGACTATAAATGTGCTGTAAAGTTTAATGGGTGTCTGATAAGTGAAGCTTATGAAGCATCAGCTCACCTTTGCCCAGTTCAGACGCACTGCTGCAAGCAGCAGCAGCAGCAGAGTTTTCAGACTGTTTCCTTGAGGAAAAGAAGAAGAAGAAGATAGTCCTTTATTAGTCCCACGAGGGGAAATTCGAGGGGAAAAGTAGTAATAGCATAGTGAAAATACTCTATAACTAAAAGTCCTGTTTTGAGATTTTTACTAAAGTAAAAGTATGTAAGAACTATCAGGGGAGACAAGACAAAGTAGTCAACACAGAAAAAAATAAACTGGGGGAAGGGACTTTGGAAATTTGTGTTTGGTGGATTATTTCTCTGTTGTTTCAATGCTAATTGTCATTGTATTTTACATTGTTAGAAAGCCTGTTTATTTAGATTCACGATGATGTCCAACTTCTAAGGATCATGTGTTTTTGTGGGATGAGCAGCACAGCCGATTATGAGGGCAGCGCCCAAGTGAAATTTGCCAAAATTGTCTGCCGATGCTAAACAGTGTGTTCTCCTGTTGGGACTGACTCTTTTTTTGAGCTCCAGCTGACTGGTAGCAAATCATCTGATGTCAAAATCATGTCAGAGAAGAGAAGAGGAGATTTGTTGTGTAAAAAAATTTTGAACTGAGCCATGTTGGTTTTGAAAAAAACTGACTTTTCAGAATGAAACGGATCACTTTGTGATCCTGTGGTTTGGTCTTGTGATGCCTGGTATCAGGACAGAAAAAGTCAGATCAGTGCATTTCTACTTTTAGGTACTATTTAGAAGTCCTTCATGTGTTTTGTGTGTAAAAATCTTAATTTTAAAAGTAAAGCTGTCAGATAGATGTACTGTAGTAAAAAGTACTCCCAACATTTCCCTTTGAGGTGTAGTGGACTAGAAATAAACATTCAATTAAAGTACAAGTACCATAAATTTGTACTTAGACGCAAGTAAATGTACTTGATTACATTTCATCTCTGGCTACATGCCACTGTTCATATTCTGGTGTGATTTAAAACCAGCCACCAAACATATTGTTGCAAGGTAGGGCTGTGTATTGACAAGAATCTGGCAACACAATTGTATCACGATAAAGGGTTTACAATTCAATATATTGCGATAATGTAAGGCAATATATTGTCATTTTTTTAATCTAATTTTAGAAAAACTGTCATTGTATAAAAAACACAACCACCCAATGCATAAAACATTTAATATGCAATCAGAATAGTAGGATCTGCATTCGCTTTTATCACAGTAAAATCTGTAAAATCAAACTTCATAGCAGCACCATGAGAGGGCACATACACTGAGAGGATGCATCTCTTTGAAAATTAAATAAGGTATTGACTTAACAGTAACCTGATTAAAAGTAAATACAGAATCACAAAACATAATATCAGGGTATTAAAATTTTTCTTATACCCTTATTGCAAAGTGCGACATGGGCTTGACTTCGTGCTTCACATTGTGTATTTTGTCAGTACAGTATTGACTTTGAGGGTGTGTGTTGTGCTGCTCAGATCATGTCAGTGTTGTAAAAGAGGAATTGGCTGTTCTGCAGGTACTGTGGTGGAGCCGCAGAGCGGACTCCCATCACCCAGTCCACGAGACCCCCTGCTCAGTCCTGACTCGCACATGGTAAGAACCTCCACACCTTTTTCTGATAAACTGACAATGGCCACAAGTGTGGCAAATGGTGTTTTCACCAGTGAGTTAGACATGGATAAGGAGGGAAAAAATGGGGGAAAATACAGCAGTCTTAGCAGCAGTAGTGTGCTTCGCTTGCTTGATGTGGTGTGAAAACTTATAATTAGGGCTGGGCAATATGATGATCTACAGTATATCGTCAAATGAAATAAAAATGTCTATCATTTATATTTTTATTGTATTGTTTCTTTCATAATAACGAAAAAATAGTGGCCAAGCTGCGTTATGGCAATATTTATGCCAGCTGGATGGCATTTTATTCATTTTTTTCTCTATAATTTCACTTGATACTGTTCTCTTCTTTTTGCAATAAAACTCTTAATTAAACAAGGAAATACTTCAGTACTACATTTTATTTGTCAAGTATTTAATTCACACAGGAATATGTAAACATACATTACCATGTGGTTATTTCATATATTGTGTTACCAGAAAACATGCTATATCATGATATACTGTATATTCTTGTTGAGATATCGGGATAGAAGATTTTGGCCACATTGCCGAGCCGACTTAAAATGAATTCAGAGCTGTAGACAACATTTATTGTCATGTTTGGTTCAGGCATCATTGTTGAGAGCTGCTGTCACTATCTGGCTTTTTTGACGCTGGCTTCTTTTTATCATCGGATATGTGAGCTGTGTGGAAATGAGCCTTTGCTTGAATCTGAATGATGTTCCTCCTTTGCCCCACCAGGATGTTCAGGGGTATAAGTGGGTGTGCTGGCGGGTGTGGTTGTGCCGTTTGGCGGCCGTGCTGACCTTGGGGCTCCTCCTGCTTGTGTTTCACTGGCGTCCGCGGCTCGCTGTCCTCGCCCGCTGCTGCTCCTGCCCTCTGGCACTGGCAGATGTTCTGCTAATAAGAGTGAGGAAATAAATGAATTCCTACTATTTAAAACCCGCTTGACACCCGGCTTTATTACTGAAATTGCAAGAACTGACCTGCGTCGTCCCCCTTTATCCCTTTATGTTCTGTAATAAAACCTGCACTGAAGTGTTAGTTTGAAAGGTTGATGCCCAAAATGCTGCTACAGAGTTTTTTTTTCCCCACCAACAAGAAATAAACACAGTATACTTTACACTGTAAGTACTTGCATCAGCACAAACATCTTCAGAATTTCCAGCTTGGATTTAAAATATTAAAATGACATAAGTTATAGCATTAATAATTATTAGTAAACATTACTTATCATTTTGTTGTTTAACATTGAATTCTATAAGTTTAATTCAACTATCAATTTACCATTTATAAATTCTGGTTGTTATATAGTGTAACCAAAATATTGGCCATCAAAAAAACAAATATACCAGTCAGGTTGTAGTAAATACCTCATTTTGCTTTACCAGTTCCTGACCAGTATTTATTTGCCAAACTGCTCATAAATCTGTGTGATTCACATGTAGTTACTGGGTGGAGCAGTGCATCAGATTCCTGTTTACATAGATGGCACATTTGCAGACATCCACCTGGATGGTGTGGGTGAATTAAGCATATCTACATGTATACCTTGATTCCATACTTTGCTTTACGTTTGTTGGTCCCATCTCATGACATCCTCATTACACAGCATGAACGCTGGTGTGAGATGGAAAAGAGGACCACGTCTATGACAGTATTCTGTGTTGTTCGCTGCATATCTTTTGATCAAGTGCCTAGTTTCCAGCAATCACATATGTATATGTATGTATATATGTGTGTATATGTTTTCCTTCCAGGACAGTTTTAACCAGCATCATGTGGTGGAGGTCCTCACAGAGGAGATGGAGGACGGCAGGTCAGCTACGTCTGTGTCCTCTGACAGCATCACCTTTAGCCTTTCAACACTAAGCACATATCTACGAGAGATAGAAGTAACAAAAATTAATTGCAAAAAATGGAGGTGATGAAAATGCATGCACATTGAAAAATGGAGCCATAAAAATGGATGTGAAATGAAAAATGGAGAGAGAAATGATCAAGTGATTTGATTAATTTGACTAAAACAGTCATGATGCGATGATAAAACAGCGCCATGTTTCATCATTTTCACCATCTTACATTCGTCATATGGGGCAGCTATGAGCAAGACACTTAACCTCAAATGGCTCCTGAAAGCTGTGTGTATGAATGAGTGTTTACATCAGATCCTGTTGGGCAGGTTGGCACCTTGCGTGGCAGCCTCTGCCATCATTATATGAATGTCTGTGTGAACAGGTGAAAGTTGACAAGCAGTGTAAAGCACTTTGAGTTGTCAGAAGACTAGAAGGGCACCAAGTCCGTTCACCATCATTCATAACAATAAATTTTGATATTGTCATCTAAGGAAAGTGGTCTCAACAGTGAAAGCAACAACACCTAAGTGAAGAAAGGGGAAGTGATGAAAATGTTTCTGAATTTCTAATTTATCATCTAAAGCATGCATTTTTACTTCCACCCAAAATTTCAATGCAAAGTCACTTCCAATGACTGCAGCGCAGGCACTTCCCCCCCTCTTCCCCCCCTTTCCCCTTTTTGGGTCCCGGGGGGGGGGAGCCCACCCCACCCCACCCCTCCACCCCAGGGCACATAAAGAAAAACAAAATATAAAAAAACAATTATTCCCCCCCCCCTCCCCCCCTACCGGCAATTTATAATCATCAATTAAACTAAAAAACATTTTTTTTGTTGGTTGGGGGGAGGAGGAGGACCCCGAAAAAAACCCCCCCTTCCAGGGAAAAAATAAAAACCCCCCACAGAAGAGCCGCAAGCTGGAATCGAACCTGCGACCCTCTTGCTGTGAGGCGACAGCGCTAACCACTACACCACCGTGCAGCCCCAGCGCAGGCACACTAAAGAAAAATTGAGAGCACAGTGGTTTGCTGATTGATCCTTTTTTTTTTTTTTGATAGTATGATAATCAAATCACTTGATCATTTATCACTCCACTTTTTCATTTCACCTCCTTTTTTATCAGTTAATCTTTGTTCCTTCCACCCTTCATACAAACTGAAGAACACTACGTTCTACTTAAATTGGTCTGTCTCTTTCAGTTTGGAGTTGTTGACAGAGCTGGAGGACAACGAATGGAGAGATACAGTTCAGCTGCACAAGGAGGAGGTGAGGAAGAACAGAACGTCTGGTAGAATAATGTGCTGAGTCAAATGATCTTCTTTCCCAGAGTGAAAGTGACCATTATTGTGTTACAGAAAACGCTGCTGCGCTACTACCTGTTTGAAGGACTGCGCTACATCTGGTTGGAGAGGAAAGGAGCTTTCTGTCGTGTCAGGTACCAAAACAGGAAAAACCAGGAACACAACACTGAGCAGCTAGACCCATCCTATATATCTACACTGAAACAGTGCTACTTTCTGTTCGTGCTTAGTTATGTTTTCAGTATATGGCTGTAAATTCAAATATTTCTCTTGTCATTAACCCTAATGTTGAATCCTTCCATCTTTCGTCTGTAGTGTCCTCAATGAGGACTGGACCTGCAAGGACCTGTATGGCTTCCAAACGGGCCTGAGTCACCTGGAGCAGAGCTTGAGGTAGGAAAAGATGCATGAATGGAGAAATAAAGTGATTCTTTAACCTCTTTAACCACCAATTGTAGAGCTAGCTATCATATGAAACTAGAAAACCTAAGGTACCAACCTTGTCAGACTAGCATGATGGGAAAGAGGCTAAATTACGCTCCAAAGCTGGGCTAAATTGTGGCAAGGAAAAATTGGTATGGCCGTATTCAAAGGGGTCCTTTGACCTCTGACCTTACGATATGTGAAGGTAAATTGGTCCCATTGGTACCCACGAGTCTCCTCTTTACAGACATGCCCACTTTATGATACTCACATGCAGTTTTGGGCAAAAATCCATTTTGCATTCAGTATGAATGTGTTATTTTTGCCTTTAGTAAAATGATGTTTGAATATTTCTGCATACTGGCATCCCTAAGCAGTCTTGGAATTACATAAATTGGGCATCATTGTAAAGCTGAGACTCTTGTGGATCCAATGAGCCCAACTGGATTCATGTGTGATGATGTTAGTCCCCATAGTAGTCATTTCATTGTAGTGATGTCAGGACAGGTAACACTGGTGTGGATTCAAACGCAGATTGAAGCAGTTCCAAGTACAAAACAGAGTTTATTTTCGGTCCAGGTCGGTACACAGAAAGGCAGGCAGAACAGGCAGACAAAATCCAAATCGTGAGGCTAAGGCAAGGTCAAAAACAGGCAGGTTTGGTTCACTAGAATATCGAGAATGGACACGAGGAAAGGCGGGTATGCTTCGCTAAGGACGGCAAAAGACGAACTGGCACAGGAGGAAAAGGGAGGACACATTATAACTAGTGAGGGAGGTGGAAACTATGCACAGGTGGACACAATCAGGGCAGGGGAGACGCTCAGACGCAGGGACTAGTGATGAAATCAGGTCGGGAGGAGGTGCTCTAACGTGAGGGCAGGAGGCATGCAGGGCAGGGAGTGAAGTGAACTGCAACGAGAGGAGAGGTTAGAATGCAAACAAAACAGGAAGTGCGCCAAAATAAAAGCAGCAACAGGAAATGACAATTTAACACTTATACTTCCTACAGAACCCCCCTTTAGGGACGGCTCCTGACGTCCCAGAACTCTCTCCTACTTTGAAGTCTTTTATTAATTGAGGACCATGATGTTTTTGCTGAAACCCCACTCTCCTCTGTCCGTACCCCTCCCAGTCGACAAGAACTCTACCCCGCCCCCCCCGGACGTCCAGCAGACCTTACAGTGTAGGCAGGGCTTCCGTCGATGATCCGGGGGCGGGGGGACCTTGGAGGTAGGGACCAGAGGGCTGTCGACCGCAGGCTTCAGCCGTCCGACATGAAACGTCGGGTGGATCCTCATAACTTGGGCAGCTAACTGGACAGAGACAGGGTGAACTTTAAGTATGGAAAGGGACCCACATACCTAGGACGAGCTTCTTGGAACTGACATGGAGAGGCAGATCTCGGGCGGACAACCAGACCATCTGCCCAGGTTGGTAGGTGGGGGCTGGAGTCCGCCGTCGATCTCCATCTCCTTTACCGACCGTGTTCTTCAGTGGGTCCGCCTCGCCCCCTTCCAATGTCTGCACGTTTACCAAGGCGTGAGCCGAAACGGAAGCCCCCCTCCAGGTCTGGAACAGAGGGGTTGGTAGCCGACGCACACTGGAAGGGGAGAGACCAGACGAAGAACACGGCAGGGTATTGTGGGCGTATTCCACCCACAGCAGATGTTTACTCCAGAGCCGGGTTTTCGCCACTAGGCATCTCAACCCGGTCTCCAGTTCCTGTTTAACTCTCAGCACCTTAGTCCGTGGCCCGGACAACTACAGATGCCCCCAGCAGCAACAAAACTCTTCCAAAAGCTAGAGAAAATTGTGGCCCCCGGTCCGACACCACATCCCTAGGGAAGCCGTGAAACAAATACATGTGAAACACCTCACTGTTTCTTTGCTAGGGCAGCTCGGAGGGCAAGAAATGAGCCATTTAAAACGGTCCACCACTGTGAGAACAGTGGTGTTACCTTCAGAGGTCGGCAACCCGGTACAAAACTGGAGGTCGGACCAGGGGCGGGAGGAACAGGAAGAGGCTGTAGTAAACCGGCAGGAGGTCGGTGGGAGGGCTTACTCTAGCGCACACAGGACAGGCTGAGACGTATTCTTTACATCTCTCTCCATCCCGCCACCAATCTCTCCTCCCCAAACAGGGTGCGGCGAGATCCCGGGGCAGCGATGTGAGGGTGTGCGCCCAGTGGATGACCCTGGAGCGGAGAGAGACAGGGACAAACAGTCTGTTATAGGGCACCCCTCGGGTGTCGGAACCTAGTTAGGGCCCTCTTAACCTCCTTTTCATCCCCCACGTGCCGCTCCACCACCAAAGGAAAGTGAGTGGGACCCTAGGAGCGTCCACCGAACGAACTGCGGAGACATCCGGTTTCCCTTCTTCACCTGCCGAGGAAAGAGAAAGACAAACGAAAAGAACAGGGCCCACCTAGCTTGTCGGGAAATCCGCCGGACGCTTGCGGCCCGAGAAACGGTGCTCAGCCCCCCACCAGTGCCCCCCTCCCCCCCGGCCACACCCCTTTCCTCAATTCCTCCCCTAGGCGGCAGTAGCCAGCTAGGGAGTGGCTTGGGAACCGGGGGTCACCGGTCAAGTCCCGCATGACCAGCAGGTGAACGGGCTGGGCCATTTACCTCTTGGCCCCTCCCCTAGCAAGGCACCAAACCCCCAACTCTCGCGCTTTCAGCAGCCCCCTCCTCTCATCTCCCTTTTCTCTTCAGTCTCTACCGGAAATAAAACGAGTAAATGAATTCCCCTGGCGCACTTCTTCTTCTTCTTCTTCTGAGCTCCTGAAGAGCACGGGAGACGAACCGTTGGAGGGATGGCGCCGAGCCAGAGTCGGAGGCACCACCTCCCCTGTCTCTGGGTCTCAATCGGGGAGCGGAGCTGAACGCCCCCAAGTTTATAAACGCGCGGCGCACCGCCAGATGAAACGCTCGGTGACGCGCGCATGTAGTGGGGCCGCGGGAGCTGAAATTCAAAGCGCTAAGAAAACGAAACCCAAGAACCGCTGAACCGACTCGGTTCGTTGGGGTGGGCCAGTCCGCTACAGCGCTGACTTGCTGGTCCATGTTAATACTGCCAAACCAACCGAGGAAGGAGACGTTGGAACTGGAACTCGCACTTTTCAGCTTTACGAGGCCGTGTTCCAACAGCCCGGAGCCTGCGGCGTGAAAGGACGCTCGCCGGGAGAAGAGAGAGCGCAAGAGCGAAAAATTAACTGCCCGGGGCGTCATTTACCAGGCCTAAGCGGCAGGCATTAGTGAGCCCAATGGCATCCGGGATCATAATGCCCACGGTGAAATCCGTCTTCCACTCGTCCCCCTCCCTTATCCCGGGCGCGCAATGAGTTAAGTTTACTCCTTCAACCAGCGGAGAACAAGGGAGGGGGAACGGTTCTTAACTGTTATCTCATTACCCACGGTAGTCTATGCACGGCTAGTGTCTTGTCTTTCTTTTCAACAAGAAAAACCTGCACCGGCAGCGGGGCGAGCGTACCCAGCTCCGCCTAACTCTCTCATTCCTCCCTTTCAGGGGCAGAGAGAGAAAGCCCCCTTAGGCGGGGAGGTACCTGGGAGGAGGTCGGCCGCAGTCGACGGCCGGGGGAGGTAGACAGGTGGCGCTGGACTTGCTAACACTTCTCTGGTCGGGTAGCAGAGGGACCCCGGCCAACTCCGGGGCGGTGGCGCCACTGGTGGAGCCAGGGCGTGGAACATGGGGATCTCTCTCCACCCAACGCCAAGTCCAGGGACCCGGGAAGGACAGACAAGCGACAGGTATGTTACAGCCCTCCCCCAAGCACAATTTCCTCCTTAGCCGAGGTTATGCTCTTTACCGGGGCCCAGAAAATGGGTGCAAGGCCGACTCAAAGGTGGAACTGGGCTGTGGTTATCAGAGAGAGGCGAGGTGAGTGAGGTTACAAAGTCTGCCACCACGCCTTCCCCAAGTCTCTTTAGGGGAGCGGGAGGCCGAGTGTCTTGACCAGGTCTCCGTCGAAGGTCTTCATCCGACCCTAGCCCCAGGCCGGGGGCGGGAGCCCCCACGCGGAGGCGGACCTGCAGCAGAGGACGAGAGGAAGAGGGCAAGGCAGTAGTGGGACTCAGAGGGGCGAGCTGGTCCTTGACGGGATCTGACAGGCCGTGCAGGAATGTGTCCATAACGCGTGTTCCATCCACTTCGGCGCAGACCCGCGAGCCGACCCGCCTTCCTTCCAGCCCAGAGCCCGGGCGGCTCCGACCTGGGCAGAGTGACGAATCCCAAAGGCAGTAAATTTAGGAGCACACCGGAGAGCCCCGAGCCCATTCAGTGGTGGCCCACGCCTCCCCCAGCCGGCCGGGGAAAGAAGGCCACCTGGAGCGCCGGATGGAAACGGGCTGCCTGCAGTTCGAAGAAGGCGCTTGCACCAGGATGCGCGGCAGTGCGGGTCCCCGTGAATCGCTCATGTTTGCGAGGTGAGGAGCGGGGGAAGGACCCCACGGGAGCGAGCGTCGGAACCGGGGCCGGCGTCTCGGGGCGGGCCGGTACCGGTGGCGGAGCGGCATCTCCCGGGGCGGGGGTGTTAACTATAAGCAGAGTCTGCATCTGTGTACTTAGCTGTGCGTCTGTTCACCAACATTGCACGACTGCCTTTGTTCGTTTATCGTACCCTAACGGCGGGGCGATCTTCTTCCGCCACCGCCCTGGCAGGAGCGGACGACTTCAAATCTCTATTGACCAGCCGTCAGGCAGGCTGTGCACGCTAGCATCCAAGACGAGATTCGTCCGGTCGGCCAGGCAGGCAGAACAGCAGACAAAACCAACGGGGCAGCAAGGTCAAAAACAGGCAGGCGGCACAGAATGAGAAGGCCGAGGAAGGCGGGACGCTTCGCTAAGGCGGCAAACGAACGGCACAGGAGGAAAAGGGAGGACACATATAACAGTGAGGGAGGTGGAACACACAGGTGGACACAACAGGGCAGGGGTGACGCCAGCGCAGGTGCTAGGAAAATCAGGCGGGAGGAGGTGCTCAACGGGCAGGAGCTGCAGGGCAGGGAGGAAGGAAGCAAGAGAGGAGGGAGAAGCAAACAAAACAGGAAGTGCGCCAAAAAAAAGCAGCAACAGGAAAGCAATAACCAACCCTAAAGTGATACATTTTTTAAAAACTAGACCTCAGTGTATAAAATGACTTGTGGTGACTTCTAGGATAATCACAGCTTCATGAAACTTTACAGCCACAAACTACAGACCTAGACCTAGCTAGGCTGACAATAAGGGGGTTTCTGAGCAGTTTACACAACAGAAGTGCTCGCCATCCAATCACAGAAAACTGCAATTCCTGCATCAGTCTCCAAATGTTGAAACCAAATCACAGCATGACTTTTTCTATGGTGTTCCTCAAGGTCTTTGTGTCTAAATGTGGTATTTTGGAGGGATTTTTGATCATTTTTCTCAATTCTCAAGTGGCAAAAAATGGTATTTAATTTTACACCAAATCTGTGTTGAACAAATGGTATCAACCCAAAAATGACTGCAGCAACTTATGACGTATAATAGAGCATGGGGATGGCTATTATTATATACAGTTTCCATCCATCCATCCATCTACAACTGCTTATCCTGTCAGGGGTCACTGGGGGGCTGGAGCCGATCCCAGCTGACATTGGGTAAAAACAGGGTTCACCCTGGACAGGTCACCAGTCTATCGCAGGGCTGACACATAGTGATACCAGTGTTTTGTCACTGTTGCTCTTTTCTTGGGTAAGAGAAAATTTGTGGTCAAGAGCACTTAGATAAGAAAAAAATGTCTTGTTTTCGCAGTCCACAAATTGTTTATCCAATGCAAGGAAACATAAGTTAATGCATGAATATCATATAATCGAATTTAGAGTACGTTTGAGAGTAATTACTGCATAATTATTGGATTATTAAAGAAATACTACCCGCCCAATGATCCCTATTAAGACTATAAAAACCCTTGGATGATAGCATGTGTGTTCAGCCACTGAATGGCTTACAAACTGATGCTCTTACATAATACCGGTACTGACAGTCTAGGAAACAACCTGCATACTTCTCTCTTTCTACATACCTATCCACTGAGAGCACCCAGAGGAACGTTCTGAGTATATGGGAACATTTTCTGTAGCATAACAGAATAAAGCTCATTCAAAAATCAGTCTCCCATTCATCGTCTATGGAGCAGCTCCAGGCTTTATACCCTATTACATCACAAGTTTAAGACTTACTTCTCTGGTTACTGGCTTTGAGAGAGACAAGCTCATGTTCACAAATAATGATCAAACTTTCCTAGACCATGGGTATAACATATTGGGATTGTTAACGGGGATGGTGTTCCCCTTTAACAGAAAAATTAAGGGAAAATATAAGGAGAAATTTAAGAGAATGTTGCTGTGTGAGGCCCAATGTTTCATAGTCGTATAGCGAAGGGTTGCAGATCTGATTCAACACTTTATAATAACATCACTTATCAGTGGTAAATCGATAGTTAATTCAACTTAGGTAATAATTATTTTACAGTTAAAAACAAGGAAGTGATAATTATTAATGATTACCAATAATTAGTAAGGCTATAATTTGTTATTTTGTAATTAGTTTGTGTAATATGAAATAATTAGTTTAGAAATTATATATTGTATCACAGCTGACAGGAGACAATAACAATTTCATTCAGATTACACTAGTACACTATTTATATTATATTGATGCACACATCACATTTTATATACTATATTAATTATTTGTTAATAATCACCAAATGTTTGTAAACCTTTAAGAAATCATTTGTTATACATCAATAAACATTACATCTATATATATATATATATATATATATATATATATATATATATATATATATATATATATATATATATATATATATATATATATATATATATATATAGATGCTTTACAGTTTATTAACTATTTAACAAGGTATTATAATAATCCCATACAACTTTACAATATCATCCAAATAATGTTTATAGATGGTTTACAGACCAATTATTAACCACTAACAAAGTGTTAAATATCTGTCTATGTAACGTTTATAGCTGTTTTACAAATTTCTTTAAGGTTTACAAATGATATCTTAATCGTTAACAGATACATACGTATATGCATGTATATACACAGTACATCCATATAGTACATAAAATGGTATGTGTGCAACAAAAAACTGTTAAAATAACAGAAATTACTAAGTTTAATTAACTATCAATTTACCGCTTTTACATTAATTCATCTTGAGGTTCCCAGCGTTCAGGTGATGTACACCGCTTCTATATGACGTCTACTGTTGACCTGTTATATCCCCCAGTCCCCTAAGACTGCCTGTACCCCCTAAAAAAGACAAAAACAGGTCAATGGTAAAGAGGGGTGGAGCGGAAGAGGTTAATCTCAGAGGGCATTCATTGATGACATGAATTCTTTCAGGAGACGCATGTATGGGCCCAACCTCATTGATGTGCCTGTGAAGTCTTACGGGGAGCTGCTGTTTAATGAGGTGAGGTCCTTTATACTGCCTGGCTCACATTGATTTCTTTATGATGATGATGATACTTTATTTAAAGAGCAGGTGACGTGTCACATTCAACCTTTTATCTCTCTCTCTATCTGCCCCTTTAGGTCCTCAACCCCTTCTATGTGTTCCAGGTGTTCAGCATCTCCCTGTGGATAACCGACCAGTATTACTTCTACGCCGTTTGTATATTTATTATCTCCGTTTTCTCCATCAGCCTCTCACTTTATGAGATCCGTAAGGTGAGCCTGTAGTGGGATACTAAACCTGATTATAATCTGTTATGTGTTGAGTCCTGGATATGGGTGTAAATATTATCATATAAACCTCACTTCACAGCAAAGCGTCACTCTTCGCAACATGGCCCAGTTTATCACAAATGTCACGATACGGAGAAACTCGGGAGGTGAGTTTTTACAAATGTATTCTTCTTCTGATGTGAATTTCTTGTAGTTCCAGAAAGTGATCCATGTGGATTTGTTATTTGATTGATATTAACACGAGTCTTGCAGTAATGTGGAGGTAGAACAAAAATTAAAATCGAATGACTTTTGGCGCAGAGAGATTTAACAGTTTAACAGAACACTTTGGTTTCCTCCTGAGTTGAGGGGTTGGTGCAGAGGTTTCATGTAGTGATAAATACCTGCAATTTAAAGGGGGTCAGAAAGCGTAAAAGACGTTTTGGTTCCCCTTTTCTCACACCTTAAAATCGATAGTCAAAATCTTTATCTGTTTACGATTAATATATTATTGGTAAACCTTAAAGAAATTGGTTATAGGTTAATAATTGGTCTTTAAACCATCTATACACATTATTTGGATGGCTATTATAAAGTTCTAACAGATTATTATAATACCTCATTAAATAGTTCATTAATTCTTTGGAAAGCATCCTGCAGTATTATTTATATAGTTAATACTTAAGATCTATGGATGTCATGTTTATAGATGTATAACAAATTATTTCTTAAAAGTTTACAAATATTTGGTGAATATTAACAAATAACTAATATAGTATATAAAATGTAATGTGTGCATCAATATAATATAAATAGTGTACTAATGTAATCTGAATGGAATTGTTATTGTCTCTTATCAGCTGTGATACAGTATATAATTTCTAAACTAATTATTTCATATTTCACAAACTAATTATGAAATAACATAAATTACAGCCTTACTAATTATTGGTAATCATTAATAATTATTTCCTTGTTCAACAGTAAAATAATTATTACCTAAGTTGAATTAACTATCGATTTACCATTTGTAAACGATGCATGTTGGATGTAATGAATGAAATGCAGCAGAGGAAAATAACACTGAGAGCGTTTGTCTCCACAGTAAAACATCTCTTAAGTGCTTCAGAATATAAACAAAAATATCTTTTCTTTCTCGCGTTCACAGTACTGCTACGCTACGTCTCCCTCTCTTCTACCGCTCGCCTTTTCAATTCACTCTTGCGCTCTCTCTCTTTTTCGCCGTCTTTTATTTATCAGCCTAACTTTACTTTTAATGATATCAAACAAAGAGAAATGTTCTCCCCTCGTCCTCAAATAGTCCTAAATCCATACTAGAGTACCTCCTTGTTTTATGAATGAAGTGGTACAGTTGAAGCAGAAGTGCTGTGTGTATGATGGTCATCCCTGCAAAATCCACCCTGACAGTTCCTGTACTTTCAGAAAGTACTAATCCCCTGACCAGGGCCTTTTTGGGGTAAAAAGGACCTGTAAATGTCCCTTAAACTTACTATATACCCTCAAAAGGTTCATAGTTCTGGAAAGTTCCTGCAGTGGAAACAAGCTTTTGGTGACCATATTACAGAAGAAAAGGCTGGGACTTCAAGCAAAGCATTTCAGGCAATTCAGGAGCAGTGTTTTGTGGAGGAGAGTAACTCCCTTTGGTCTGGACTTGGGGCTTTGTAACTTTGCAGACATTGCTTTTACATGCACAGAAATTACATTATACACTAAAGGAAAGGAATAAAGCACTGAGGTATAACAGGTCTTCTTTAAATTTGTAGGTTTTGCATCTGGATGCGAATATTTACAAATTTCCCCTAACTGTCTTTGTCAATGTGATTGTAAATGAGGAAGCTGTTCTGTTTTATTGGGCCCAGTCAAGTCATTCTGCATTAAACCCAGAACTCTGTACAAGGTCGTTCATTTGTAGCTGTGTGTTTTCTCAGTGGAGGAGTGTGTGAGCTCGGTGGAGCTGGTCCCCGGTGACTGTCTAATCATCCCTCAGGAAGGTCTGCTGCTGCCCTGTGATGCTGCCCTGCTGGTGGGGGAGTGTCTGGTCAACGAGAGCATGCTCACAGGTGATCAACAAACCGTTTACCACTTTTTGTGTAGGATCTTAACTGAAAAGCTTTTTAAAGCAGCAGTCATGCCACATTTCACAACCTAATTAGAGTCACAAATTGGCCGTCAAAAATGATTTTCAAATGACTGCACACTGGTGCGACTTCCTTCAAATGAATTAATTAGTATGTATAGAAGAAGAAGAAGATCTGCCTTTATTAGTCCCACAGTGGGGAAATTCAATTTACACTCTGTTTAACTTATACATGGTACATGCACACAAACACACACACACATGCATTAATGGAGAGATGTCAGAGTGAGGGGGCTGCTCCTGACAAGCGCCCCGAGCAGTTGGGGGTTCGGTGCCTTGCTCAGGGGCACCTCGGCAGTGCCCAAGAGGTAAACTGGCACCTCTCCAGCTACCAGTTCACACTCAGTTTTTGGTCCATGTCGGGACTTGAACCGGTGACCCTCCGGTTCCCAAGCCAACTCCCTACAGACTGAGCTACTGCCGCCCTTGTGAGGGTTCAAGCCTTTGGCCCTCTTCTTGCCCCTCAAAGCAAACAAGTTACTTCAGACATGCATCCTTTTTACATCCTAAATCTGGACTGTTTCGTGTAGCAGACCATTCAAATCTGAAGTGGAAACCAAATTGCAATTCAGTATAATTTCAGCCTAGAAAGAAAAATATGTTTTATTATTTCCTAGCTGCATGTTATTCTAGAGTGAAAGTTTGATTGGTAAAACCCCAAATCCAATTTTTTCTCCAAAAGCATTTGTGGCCATCATTAAAGGGATAGTTCAAGTGTTTTGAAGTGAAGTGAAATTCAAAACACTCAGTACAATAGATATACCTACAATAGATGACGGTTGGTACGTCCTCAGTTTGGAGAAGCAGACAGGAGGGCTGGCAGTATAATAGCCTCCTAAAATGGGTGGCCACCTTAAAAAAAAATCATCAGTTTAAGTTTACACTATATTTACAATATTTTCTCCAGTTTCTCTTGCCATGAGACAGCTGTACAGTCTGTTTCCAACATAGATGGACACAACAGTTTTAGTTCCCTGTGAGAAATGGCTGTCTGGCAGATAAAACAGTGAAAATATTCAATATTGTTGTTATATTGTTTTATTTAGTTGCACCTTTCTTTTAGATGGCTAAAATATGTTTTGCTTCTGGACCTGTCCACAGCAGTACATTACTTTGCTTCTGTGCAGTAACTCCTGTCTGTTTCTCCAAACTGGTGGCGTGCTGACTATCATCTACTGTAGGTAATACACTGACCATGGAGAAGTAGCTCAAACAAATCCACACTATTCCTTTAACCAACTCTTTTCAGTCTGTGCCTCCAGCTTGTTTTACATCTTCTTGTGAGGCGTACTGTGCTCACCTGTTTTCATCCTTCCTGTGTCCAGGTGAAAGTGTCCCAGTGCTGAAAACCCCACTGCCAGCTGGTGAAGGCAGGTACAGCTCAGAGACTGAGCGCAGACACACTCTTTTCTGTGGTACCCAGCTCATTCAGGCCAAAGGGGGAGGGCCGGGAGGTGTTGTTGCTGTGGTCACAAGCACTGGTGAGTAGAGACAGTGATGATGTGAGTCTGTAATCTTTTAATGTGATGTCAGTTGACACTTAAAGGTAACCTGTATAGTTCTTGACCTCTAGTCGTGCCATGGAGCAGGTCCTCGTTTTGTTTGTCTCGCACACAATGACACACACATGCCAGATGGTTACGCAATACACAACACTGCCAACACTATTCCTACAAAGGTATGAGGTTCATCTTATCTTATCTTATCTTAAGACTGCAAAGTGTTTTAAATAGTAAGGTTTTTGCCAAGATGCTTGTGTTTGGGAAGTAGTGAGCAGTCAACTGGACAAATGAGACTTGGATTATAAGGCATGAATAGTGTAAGAGATAGTAAGCAGATGTTTTAATATAATTTTGCTGTTGTTTTTTTTGTTTTTTTCGTTCACCATGGTGGCATTAAAAAAACAGTTTTCTTCAAGAAACACAGGATGAGTAATTAATATACAAACGGTCTCAAGTGTTATATTTTTATTCATTTTATTATACTTTAAAGAGCTTGCGTTTACTCTCCAAGTCAAGCCAGGTCTCCTGCTTATATCTCATCCTCAGGGTTTTTCACAGCCAAAGGTAACCTGGTCAGCTCTATTATGTATCCTCAGCCGACTGACTTCCGCTTCTACCAAGATGCTGCCAAGTTCTTGCTCATTCTGGGTTTAGTTGGTAAGAGTTTTAACAAATGTTACCTGTATTTACAGCTGAGTTTCTCAGATTATGTATTTCATGCTAGCAATAACTGAACATTAAGAAACTCTTTCCAATATTGTCTTTCAGCATTTATTGGCACCATTTACAGCTTTGTGATTCTCTTCAGATCCGGTGTAAGTGTAGGCCACAATGCAGGGACCACATATTTTCTGTTTTTATCTGGCATGCCAATAATAAAGGTGATATCACTGACCCTGTTTCTGGATGTGTGTCCAGATGATGTGGAGGGAGTTGATCATTAGGAGCCTGGATATTGTGACCATCACAGTGCCTCCTGCTCTGCCTGCTGCCATCACAACTGCCACCATCTACGCCCAGCACAGGCTGAAGAGACAGGGAATCTTCTGCATCAGTCCACCACGCATCAACATCTGCGGCAAAGTCTCAGTCTTCTGCTTTGACAAGGTGAGGGGGGAGCTGATGTTCACTGTGTATGTGGAGAACAGTCGTGGCCACTTGTGAAGTCGCCTTTCATCGGAGAACTTTTGCTCCTCCAGACAGGAACGCTTACGGAGGAGGGTCTGGATGTGTGGGGAGTGATGGAAGGGGGACCTGCTGGTTTCTCAGAGCTGGTCCCAGAGCCCGCACTCCTGCCCCCAGGGCCCATGCTCTCAGGCCTGGCCTGCTGCCACACTGTGACGCTGTTGGAAGGGCAGCCCCTCGGAGACCCTCTTGAGCTCAAGATGATTGAGTCCACTGGTTGGGTAAGACATCATATAGCTTATTTTATTTCACTTTTGGCTATAACTAGCTATTGTTTGAACTTTTCCAATAGGGCCTTCCCCCTAATAGTGGATTAGTCGACTAAGATTCAGTCGTTTCAATTTCTTTAGTCAATAAGTCATTTTTTATGCTTTTATTTCATGCTAAATGACTAATTTCTAAGAAATTTAAGAACATATCTCTGGTAAACACAAGATTTAAAGTGGTATTTTTGTGTGATTCTTTGTGGAGAAACTCACAGATCTGGCCATTAAATAAATTGAGTGTTCGTCGATGAAGAACAAATCATTTTTGATACCTTACGAAACCTTTTTGTCCTTTAACGAAGGAAGACAAAGATCTAAGATTTTAATGTGGTCTAAACAAAAGAAACCTTTCAAGAAATATAATGTTCTAATATTAGAAAAACAAACATAACTGAGTATCAGTAATAAACAAGACTATGGATCTAACGAAACTTTCAATGTTTTTCAATAATCAGTGCCACAAGACATTTCAGTGGGTACTGCAACAGAAGCTGGATACCAAGCTGCCATGCTTGAATCACAGTTAAGGCCTTTACACATGGGGTTCGGCTTTTATTTTTGAAATATATGAGTTTAAAAGCTGTGGGGTTTTTTCTGTTTTTGTTTTTTTTCTGGAACAAGGATGATTTTCTGAGCTTTCACACACAAATAAAGTCATCAACATCTATCACATTGTGCAGAACGGGTTGAATCTACGTTTATGAAACAACACAGAAGCTCTGTGATCTGAACCAGGACGGCAAACTTCATTACCCCTTTCTACCTTGATAAAGTTAGCACAGACCAGATTGCCATCTTCTGTTCTCACCTTTCACAATTAAATCCCCAAAGGTATAATATTCACAGGTATTTCGCATTTTCCTGTTATGTAAATTGCCAGGCCCCAGTGTCTAAAGGCCTTTAGATTTGAAATGATTCGTCAATACATTCCTGTTTATTTGAAATATTCTTTTTCGTATCAAGTATGCAAAAAAATGTAAAACATTACTTCTATTTGGCTATTATCACCTGTCAGTGTGAAAGGCTATCATAGATATTATTTTTTTTTAAAAACAGACTTCTGGGACATTGCAAGAACCACTTTTTGTTCTGCCATTCATAACATTTCATTTTACTGTGAATTTCTTTTATTCTAAATTTAAAGTGTCTTTACATGTATCTGATTTTCCAGTTGCTCCAGGAGCCAGAGGGAGATGGAAACGTGCTGGATACAGAGTTTGGAGGCCACAAAGTTTTGGCTGTTTTGAGACCTCCTACTCAAGTATCTGTGAGTGTCCTTACCATCACATCTGCTCATACGGACTGATATTGCTGTGGACGGGGCCGGCAGCAAAACAGATTTTAGCCACCTAAAAGAAAGGCTCATCTAAAAAGATCAGTATCAGTCAAAGTGTACGCTATATTTACAGTATTTCACTATCTTACCTTGCCATCACACAGATGGCTTTTCAGATGTATAACTTAACCCTAAAGTAAAGCCTAAAGTTGTATCCATTTAAGCTCTTGCAAAAGCCAAACTGGAGACGTGAATTATATATAGATGAAGAATTGGTATGTCAGCAGTTAAGTCGGGTAACCTTTGCAGTTACAGTTTCCTGTTATGCGTAACTGATATTCTTCTTTTTCATTTTGTTGTCAGTCCACAAACGAGGCGCTGGCCATTGTTCAGAGGTTTCCCTTCTCTTCTGCACTGCAGAGGATGAGTGTGGTGACAGTGACCCGTGGAGGAGGCTCAGCTCTCGCTTTCATCAAAGGATCACCAGAGATGGTGGCTAGCCTATGCCTAGCAGAAACTGGTCAGTAGCTAAAGTTTGGGAAGGTAACATTAGAGAAACCAGCAAGAGTGTGCTAGATTTAAAAACTGAAAACTCAAGCCCAGTGTGGCCAACTTATTTCCAATTAAAGTAGCCAATAGCACGAGCTCCAGAAGTCCCTAAATATAGCAAGAATGTCACCAAGTCTGCAACACTGACAGTCTGTCCCTGAGGGGCTCCCTCCAAAGCCACTCCCCCAAAATTTTCATTATAAATGTAAACAAAGAATGGGGCTATTGTTGATACTCACAGCTGTCAGGCTAGCAGCTTGTGGAAGATGTTTTTTTAAATTATTTTGCTTGTGGAAGACTGATGAAGGTGATCTGGCAGATAGGCAGGTAGGTAGCATAGACTGTATATAAGAAGTGGATGTAGTCAATGATGTCACTCTAAACTGAATTAATGTTCATGGACGTCTGCTTTGAAGACCTGAGTTTGGCATGTTGGCCGCTGCCATGTTGGTCATTTTGTAACCTGAAGTGGCATGAGAGGGTGGAGCTAAGTGCAACAGAATGCTGAATAAGACATTTTTACACGACCAAAAAGGTTATCATTAACTTTGATGAACTGAAAACACACTGTGAAAGGTTTAAAGTTGTAAGACAAAAACACAAACAACTCCCAGACCGGACAATGCCGTGGTAGCGACCTGTCAATCACATGGTAGCCCTGCCCTAAGACATCCCCTGCTTTATGGTCTATTTGACTCTAAATGGCACCATAATTTACTAAATGAACATCATGCTGTATTGAAGAAGACTTGAAACTAGCGATTGAGACCATAAACTCATGTTTACAATGTTTACTGAGGTAATAAATCAAGTGAGAAGTAGACTGATTTTCTCATAGACTTCTTTACAATCAGACTTCTAATTGCAACCAGAGGAGTCGCCCCCTGCTGGCTGTTAGAAATAATGCAGGTTTAAGTCACTTTCTTCTTGTCCTCATTTCTTGTTTAATCATCAGCTCTATTACAGTCCTGTGACAGCCATAGATATCAGAATTTTTTTTCTTTTTTATTTTGTCTGAGCATTTGATGTATTAATAATAATAATAATCATCCCTTTTAAGTGTAAATGTAAAACTGCAGTGCAGCATTTTTAGTGATTTGGATCATCTACTGTTTGTACTAAGGGGATGCTATGTTTACAGTGCCGACACAGTTCTCCAGCAAACTGCGCAGCTTCTCAAGTGAAGGACTCCGAGTTCTTGCCCTCGCTTATAAACCAGTGGACAGGACCGCTGACTTGAGGACCATAGAACGGTGAGAACCCATTCTATGTTTCTGGATGTTTATGGCTCCATATAGACTCATTTTCCTGCAGCTGGAGCGTGATGTAAATCCAGTCACACTAAAATGCAGCTGTTTGTCTCTCCACAGAGGGGAGGTAGAGAAAGACATGCAGTTCCTGGGCTTGTTAATGATGAAGAATCTGGTGAAGCCAGAGAGTGCCAATGTTATTGACATGCTGAGACTGGCAAACCTTCGCACCGTCATGGTCACTGGTGAGAGACATTTGACACTTCATCTTTTTTATTATTAGAGCATCAAGTTGCAGGCATCAACTTATATGCCGTCATGTCAAATCTTGTTTTGTCCTTCTTCACATAGGGGACAACATTTTAACTGCAGTCAATGTGGCAAAAAGCTGTGGCATGGTAGGATTGGATGAGAAAGTGATATTCGTCAATGCAACCCCCCAAACTGACCAGTCTATGCCCACCCTCAAGTTCACCCTGGAAGACAGAGGGTTACCCACCACCCAGTGCTCCGTCATCACTCTGGTTGGTCCTGCTCAGACGCAGCACTACAGTACACTGCTCCTCAGTCTGTTCAAGTCTCAGGTGTTCTCAGGTGTCAAAATATATCATCTAGGAGGAGGAGAATCGTGGTTCTGTTGTATGAGGATTTTCTTACCACAGTTCTCGACACTCAGGAATAAATTAGTCCATCCTTGGTACTAATACTCTGTAATAAATATTAAAGCAGATGACCTTCATTATACTGTATGTCAGAAGTCTTTTCCCAAGCAGTCATGCTTTTGCAGTTGAGATATAAATAAATATATAAAATTATATATCAACTATATAAGGGGTGAATGCATGAATTAATAAATACATATATTTAGAGCAGATAAGAATCAAATAAAAAATAAATCAATAAATTTAATAATATAAAATAATAAAAATGTATACATAAATAAACAGGAAAATTAAATAGAGTAAATGAATAAGAGAAATAACACAAAGATGAAAAAATAAAGAATAAATAAACAAATTCAAACAGAAATATCAATTTATGTCACATTTTGTCATTTGATTTATCGTTACATTTATTTTTAATACTTTTGTTAAATTCAATGACTCATTTATTTATTTATTTTTTTGAGCCATTTATATATATATATTTATTTTTTGTACTTTGGCAGGTTCCATCCTCCATAGAAAGACAGGGAAATGATTGGATTGGAAATTGAACCTAAATATTTGTCCAAGTCTTTGGGTCACATTATCTGTCATACAGCATGAGCTGTGCTTAAAGCTGTGTTTTTTTCACTTATTTCCTACTAAGCTGTTCATGTGGTTAATGAAAATGAATATTCCACTAATATTCTTGTTTACATGCAGCCGTGCATACTCTGATTAACGTAGCTTGTGGCGGACACAGCCTCCCTCTTTCATTCCTTCAAGCACCTTCTTGATAAGATTGGCGTTGCGACAGTTGCGCATGTCCAAAAACCTGCTGACATCCAAGACTTTTATAATGTTTAAAAGTAGGTGTGTTTCTCCCTCTGACCAGAAATGTGGGCTTTTCTGTTGCACATGTATCTCTACAAACGGTCAGCTAGTTGGTTTGTGTACAACACACAGAGCTGACTGCAAACAAACAGGAGGCCGTGTATCGCAAACTGCCCTAAAATAACTGAGAGACATATTCTGAATGGGCTGTATACATGTCCAAAGAATGCTCCTAAAATAATATCAGCATAATCCTGAATATCCAAACAGAACATGCTGCTGACATGACTCGTATCAAATGCACAATATTATCCTATTTGGAATAATAGTGGATTATTAGTCTGCATATAAACGTAGTCATTGGTGCATACAAGATTATACTAACTGGTCATACCATGCATATTTAATAACTAATTGGCTATCACGATAGCACACCTGATAGACAAATAATACACATTAAGGGCCTACATTTCTAAACTGGGAGGATGACTTCTGGCTGCTGTTAATAATGCTTTTCTTTTCTCCCATCAGGGCCTGTACCAGAGTGGGATTGATTATCATTTGGCTATTAGTGGAAAGTCCTTCGCTGCCCTCTGTGATCACTTCCCTGAGTATTTGCCAAAGGTAATGTATGCTATGTAATCCTAGCAGGGACTTTCTGACAATGGGTAATATTAATCCGCCAATGAAATTACACATGCATACAACAACTAAGGGAGAGGTGACAGGGACAATGATTTAATGAAATTATAATTTGGTTCAAACTGAGGCATTAGACTAACAGACTGTATTTCAAGCACCATTTTCCTTTGAATAACAAAGCTGATTGTAAAATCAAGACGTGATCAACTGTCTGTCAGCTTGCCTTGACATGCTGTCATTGCAGGTTTTGTTGCGAGCCACCGTATTTGCACGCATGGCTCCTGATCAGAAAACCCAGCTGGTGAAGATGCTGCAGAAACTGAAGTGAGTTGAGACACAAAAGGAGAAGGATGGGAAACACACTGGAAGAACAGCCTGCAGTCCCAATACTTGAGATATGATATGATAGATTACCGTATTTTTCACACTATAAAGCGCACCGGATTATAAGCCGCATTAAGTGAAACAAAATGGTCAGATAAGTCAAACTTTATTCAATTCATTTAATAACTCAATAACTTCAATAACTCTCAACATTTTTCAGTTGTAACACACGAAATACAAAACAATACACTCACTTTTCAGTTCATTCCTCTTCCACAAATCCATCAAATCCTTCATCAGTGTCTGAGTTAAACAGCTGGGTGAGTTTAAGTGTGTCTTATAGTGCGAAAAATACAGTAACTGTCAAATATATGTCTGGGATAGATTTTGTCAGTTCAGTCATGGGTCAAAACACTGACTAAAGAAATACCAACAAATCTACTACAACAACTTGAATACATCAATACATGTATATTACTATTTGACCCTAAATGGGACCATAATTTACTAAATGAACATCATGCTGTATTGAAGAAGAACATAAACTCATGTTTACAATGTTTGCTGAGGTAATAAATCAAGTTTTCTCATAGACTTCTATACAATCAGACTTCTTTTTGCAACCAAAGGAGTTGCCCCCTGCTGGACATTAGAAACAATGCAGCATTAAGGCACTTCCATGTGTTGGCTTCACTTTTCAGACCCTGGAGGTCATCCTCTGCTTTAAATAAGACTCTCTCTTGTTACTACAGCTACCGGGTGGGCATGTGTGGGGACGGGGCCAATGACTGCGGGGCCCTGAGAGCTGCTGATGCTGGTATTTCCCTGTCTGAAGCCGAGGCTTCAATCGCATCACCTTTTACATCTAAGACTGAAAATATAAGCTGTGTGCCGCTGCTTATCAGGTGAGGAAGGAGGAGGCATTAAGTTAGAAGAGCAGGGTAAATATGGATGTTGAAAACCAGTGATGTTTTATGGGACAGTATCTGCAGCGGAAGAAATGATAACACATTTTTCCTGCTTGTCTGTGCAGAGAGGGCCGATGTTCTCTGGTCACCTCCTTCAGTCTCTTCAGATACATGGCTCTGTACAGCTTCATTCAGTTCAGCTCTGTACTCGTCATCTATACAGTGAGTAGCAGTGGAGTTCAACACATCCTCACTGTTAAAGTGGGTATCATATTTTTGCCATATATTTATATTTCTGTCCATTCACCATTCATTTTTATTGGATATGATTTTATTTATTTAGAATAGCCCTTTTCAATGCCAGATTGTGGGGGTTAGAAAAGGAGTAAGGAAGTATTTTAGCCACCTCAGAGAAAGGCCTACCTAAAAAAATTAATATCAGTATAAGTGTACACCATATTTAGAATATTTTCGCCAGTTTACCTTGCCAGGAGACAGCTATTACAATCCATGTTTCCTACAGGGAACTTAAGCTGTTATCTATGCTCTCACCAAAGCAACCAGACTCCATTGGTAAAAAATTGTAAAACTGTAATTTTACCTCACAGAACGGGGGGGGTTTGCTGGTCTACCGCTGCCTTGATTGGTTAGTTTGTTTGTATTATTGTGTGACTGTTGTTAGCTCAGATTCAACCTGTCCCTTTAATCCAAATCACCTGTTTGCTGTATCAGCTGTCAGCGAGTCACACTGAAAACTAAACACACACACACACCATACAGTGAACAGTAAAGTATGCGACTTCTTGATGTGTGTGTCCAGGTGAAGACGATGTTTAGTGACCTGCAGTTCCTGTTCGTTGACATTTGTTTGGTGACTACGGTGGCCATTGTGATGGGGAAAGGAGTCCCCAGTAACGAACTGCACCCCTGCAGACCCTCAGCCAGTCTGCTCACCCTGCCTGTCCTGGGCAGCATCTTCATCCACTTCTGCATGATTATTCTGGGCCAGCTGGCTGCCCTCTTCATCACCACCTCACAGGACTGGTCAGTACAAAGACACACAGCTGCAAAAGGCTTTTATTTCAATCCTGAAGAAACATTTAATATTTGTAGCAACAAAATCCAATATCTCAGATTTAGAAAAGGACCAGCATCCTGTCAGCACTTGATACACTGTAAAACGTTGCTTTTTTTTAGGTATGTTCCTCTCAATTCAACATTGCATGGAGCAGAAAATCTACCCAACATGGAGAACACCACTGTGTTTGCCATGTCAGGTTTCCAGTACATTATCATGGCTGTGGTGGTCACCAAGGGCCACCCTCACAAGAAACCTCTCTACTACAATGGTGAGTCATCAGACATGTCCCAGAATGAAGATGAGGGGTTGAAAGAGTGATTGATTGGATCTTTGTCGTTGTCAGATTTATTAAATGTATTATTACAAGCTGAATTGGGACCTCAGAAGTGTCTTGTTTTCTTTTTATCTTTCCAGTTATTTTCCTCTGTCTACTGTTTGTCCTCTTTGGCCTGATGACTTGGTTGGTGTTGTATCCTGGGCCTGTCGTCTGTGGATTATTTAAACTGTACAACTTCTCTGACATGAATTTCAAAATGCTGCTTGTTGCTGTGGCTGCTCTCAACTTACTTGTTTGTTTTGTTGTGGAGGTGAGTGATTTTCCCTCATAGGATAATAGTTAATTTACACGAAAATTAGCTGGCTTGGTCAATAGCTCCAACACAGACATGTTGCTGTAAGACAATGGTGGAATAGAGGAGTACATCCTTGGTGGAAACATGAGTTTGTTTGTATAGCTTAGTGGGATCTGGCTGAATATTTAGATGCTTTTGACAATGTGGACGAGGTCTTTGAATTCAATTCACTGTATTTATTTGAGCCAGAGTATATAGATATTCACATTTCACAAGACTTTTCCTTAAGTGGGACTTTGACACAATAACAAAACGATCAGATCAAGACAAAAGTAACAAAAATGTTTTCTTTTCATAAAGTTGTCAGACACTTAAAATAACAATCTGAGCCTGTCAGTGGCAAAGTCACTGGTCATTTGCCCTCTCAGATCGTTTCATGAACCAAATTTCTAAAAAGATGCATCCAGAAAGACTAGATTCTCAGCTTTAAATGCAAAGTACATCATTTTACTTTGACCGATAAGGACATCATCATTCATCATTGTTCATCATTAATGGATAAATAATCTTGCAGTTTATTCCTAAGAGACCTACCTTACTGCACAGTTGCTGTTTTTCCTCAGGTGCTGATCGACTTGGGCTTCCTGGACTGTCTTCGGTTGCTGCGTGGGAGGCGTGAGTCCAAGAAACAGTATAAACGTCTGGACGCCTTCCTGTCTCAAATGCCATCATGGCCTCCCCTTAATCAGACCCTGACCCCCACAGATCACACAGTCATCCACTTTAGCTAGCATCTGCTGGCCCCTCTGTTGGACACTGTCACACTTACCCAAATCCAAAAAGTGCTATGGATGTCTGAACTGCTGAACATTTTAACTTGATCAAAGTCATGTTTACTTCTTTTAATTAAAAACTATTTTTATGTTAACAGAAGTGAGTGTGTTTTGAAAGACATTGTATTTTCAGTATGAATTGTGTGTCCTGGGGGTGTTAAATGACCATACTGTACTGGTGGGATTGCATGTTTTAGCCCATCAAATAATCGGTTTAGCCAAATTACAAAAACCTTTTCTCACATCTGACCATAGATAGTTTGGGTGGGACTTGTGCCTCCTGCCTCCTCCCCAATACAGTAGAGATTAATGCAATTTAAAGGTTCTTTATATGATATCCAGAGTATTAATATAGCAGCAAACAACCATTGTCTATGTAAAGACATAGTGGAGTAATGTCTATCAGAGCAGAAAATGAAGTCTCTCCCACTGCCTGTTGTAATCTGACCTTCTCCTTGCTTTGCTGACATTGCCGGGCTGCCTTCGCATACTCTTAGTCCATATGAGAGTGCAGCACTGGCTAGCTCACAGCCACAGCTCTTTATTTTGCTCATACAGCGGTTGCAGCTGATGACGCCATCCCAACCAACGGTGCCGTTGCAGAAGTGTAACGGCCATCCTCCGGTTCCCCTCAGGTTAACACTGTTAACTGTCAGGACTGTTTGCTGTTGTTTTCACTGATAGCTACAAACCACCAACCAAGGCCTATTGAAAGAGGCTGGGACACGTGTCTTGGGCTAAGGGGTATAACACATGCGCAGTGTAACTCGAGTGGTGGTCATGAGTTGCAATTGGCTCATTTTTACAGTGCAGACCAGATTTTGCCGTGCATGTGTTGTACCCCAAAGATATGTGACATCACAAAACAGAAATAACTTTTTTGCAAATCATTTTATTAAATCAGTATTTACAGGCAGTTTGTGTTCTCACTCAGAGCTCAGCTAAATCCATCTGTCTTCTGCTCTGCTGCTTTATTTCCTGAACTAAAATCTCTTATCAGTATTGTGAATTCTCACTCTGATATATTCAGTTTCTTGAACTACAATCATCAAATCGATAACCAGGAAGTAAAGATGCGATACAGGAGGCACAAGCTGAATTCAACCATTACAATAACTTCTCTATTGATGATGTACACCACTGAATATGGCTATTAAGATCTCTCTGTTGGGCACAATGGGCTTGGTTCACAAACAGATGTCTCCATGATGACCATCAGTTACTGAACAATTACATGGGGTGGTGTTACTGTTTCTGATGGGACCAAGATGCCAACAGTCAGACAAAACAAAAAAAAAAAAAAAAAAAAAAACAACCTGTCATTCATTCATCTTGGGACGTGGACTTCGGGTTACATTTCGCCGTATAGCACTGTTTCTAACCCGAGCGTTAATACGGACATTTGCTGTTTGAGCAATTGAACCCTCTGAAAAAAATACAATCTTATTTCATTTCATTCATTCAGTCTCGTTCACTTGCACCTGAGTTCCTGCGTACCGTACACCAGCGAAGGACACGAAAAAAACGAGCACGGCGCTGACAAGGTGGAAATATGACGGACAGGCTTGTGAAGTACAGCAGTAAATTCATTCCCTCATCTGACCCTCCCTTGAGTTGCTGCCTACATCACCTTCAAATAATGACATACACACACATACACACAGAGATTGATTTTAAAATGGGATTTTGGTTCATTTTGATTAAAATACTGCTCTGACATCGCTACCACCATCTCATACAAAAAGGCAGAAAAGCTACTTAAAAACGAACTTCAATCCACAATCTCCTTTTCATTTGTCTCTTTTTTTGCTTTTACTTTTAAATAGAAATAAGGATGTGACAGTCCAAGGAAGACAGCTGAAAAGCTTAATTAAAAAACAAGAGACAAACCGTAAACAGAACTTGTCAGATATACAACATGACACATGACCCATACCCTCAGTTTTTAAAAACAAATGGCAATTTACATATTAGAGGTGCACTGATAATCTGAGTTAACTGAGCAGGTACCAGTTAAGTACTCTGCTGTAGTGGTGAGCTTACTATGGGAAATCTGACACCACAAGCTGCAGCCCGGGGTCTCTGTTTAAGGACAAAACATTATTTTGAGACTAATTTACCACCAAACCAAGTTGAAAAATGTGAATTCTTCCTATCTTACAAATGTGATTTCACAAACAGGTTCTTGATGGTGTACAGTATGTAAAGTGTGAAGTAAGTCCATCTGTAGATATCAGAGCATCCCTAGTATGGATAATTAAAGACAAGCAAGAAAAACAAAGATAAAAATGTTGAGCAAACATCTGCAAATTAAAAACATGTATGTAAAAAGGTGTGAGAAATGACCTCTGGTATTATTACTGGGTAAAAGCTGCTGCCCGAGTACCAGCTCATCTCATTTTGCTATGACCTGTCACTCCTCCTCCTCGTCATCCCCTCTCTGCCATCCTTTAAGTCTTTACTTTTGCCTTTGCGAGCCTCCTGAGACGGAGAAGTGGGGTGGAGGTGAGGGGCGTCTCTTAAAGGGATCATCACAGTGAGTCCAGATGTCCATAATCACAGTGTCAAAAAGACTGGGGTGGGGAGAGAAGCCTGCACATTTTCATTTGACTTCCTCCTAGAGTTCCTCGCTCCTGGTCAGTTCCACACGACTGCAAGTAGGAAGAGTTGCTGTGCTCACAGCCCGTCCGATACAATGGAACTGAAGGAAGGAAGTTTTAAGAATACAGTGTTGTCTTTGCTCTCAGGTGGCCCTTGACTTCTCTCCCTCGATAGCTGGGTGGCCCAAGGGCCCACTTATCTGTGCTGTCGAAACCCTTGGGTGCCATCTGGGCCGGCTGGCTGCCGGACAGTATGATTGTTTGACCGGGTGTCCTCCGAAGGCAGTGTAGAGTTATTGCGCCCTGCCCTGACAGAATAAGCAGAAACAGGAATAAATTGGCAACAGCAGAGTTTTACACGTGCCAGATGCCGGACTTAGACAGCTCACAACTCATTTCAAGTTGGCAAGTTTCAGCTGAGTTCTTGTTTTCAAAGGATGCTTTTCTCCTGAATGATCCTAATTACAAGATTCCTGTAGTCAGAACAGACATATCTCCTCACATGATTTTAATTATAGTGTTTATGGGAGTTAGCTCCAGAACTGTATATTTGTGTTTTTATATTAATTTTGGCACAATTCAAATCCAACTGAACACAAAATAGCTTTCTCTTAGTCAATTTACTTAGTGGTAGTGTAAACAAGAAACAGTCAAGCCAGTTCTCCAAAGTTGCTGGGTATCAGGTACTAGCATCACATGAAACTAGAAAACCTAAGGGATCCACTGGTACTAACCATGTCACACTAGCTTTTCACAAAGGAAAATAAACAATGCTACAAACTAAATCATGCTAACTTTTGGTGAGGGAAAAAAAGGCATGGCCATTTTCACAGGGGTCCCTTGACCTCTGACCTCAAGATATGTGAATGTAAATGGGTTCTATGGATACCAACGAGTCTCCCCTTTACAGACATGCCCACTTTATCATAATCATGTGTAGTTTGGGGCAAGTCATAGTCAAGTCAGCACACTGACACACTAACAGCTGTCGTTGCCTGTTGGGCTGCAGTTTGCCATGTTATGATTTGAGCATATTTTGCTGCTACATTCAGTACCTGTGAGGGTTTCTGTGAGTTGTTTTGTGTTGTTCATTGACTTCCAATAATAAATATATACATGCATTTGCACAAAGCAAACTGCCATGTTGATAACAGTGTTAAATATTTCTCAGCTCTTCCTTTAAGGTACATTTTGAATGGTTAAAAAGTAGTTAATTTGTAATTAATCATGATTAACTATGGGCAATCATGCGATTAATCATAATTAAAGATTTTAATCAATTGACAGCCCTAGTTTACATACATCTTTTTAATAGAAACAGTTCAAGACTGTAGGCTAAAAGTAGTATTGAAGTTGACATTTCAACACTCAGCAACCAAAAATGCTACTGGAGTCAAAGTGGATGGAAAGACTTAAAATAATGCCTATTTGTTTGCTTCCTTTCTCTTAATTGGATACTTGGCTCACAAAGAGTAAAACAGTCTTCAGCACAATGTGGAATACACCGACTGCAAGGTGCCATTAGGCTGAGTAACACTGCTAAACTGTCAATATTTGAGGATAATTACCTGTCAGTGTTGGGTTTGTCCTGAGGCGTCTCCTCTGGGCAGGCGCTGCCCAGTATTCTCTTCCTGGCCTCGGCGTACTCTGCCTCACGCTGGGCCAGAGACTTGACCTGTGGCGTAGGCCTGTTCTGATTCAAGGGTGATCCCAATGACCCGTTGCTTGCAGGCCGCTTCAAAATGCGTATCTGAGGTGGGGGTGCTGCTGGTAGGGAGACGTCCTGTATCACCATCGTTGTCTTCAGTGGGGATCTGGAGGAATTATTACTCGACTCCCTAGAAGCAGACCAACAGGACACCAAAGTTAGTGGTATGACAGAGAAGACATGGCCAAAAGACCCCCCCTCCTGATCAAGTTACATACTTGGTACAATTGTTATGATCTGCTCTACCATTAGCTCACTTTAAAAAAAAAAAAATGAATGAATGGATGGATGAAATACTTAATAACAAATTAAGTAGATTTAATTTGTGCATCCCAAGGAGTAAATTGGCTCATTGTAGATCACACTTATGATGATCTGGAGAGGGGCTCTTAATATGTTAAACGGCAGTGGGTTTTGTCCAGGTGTGTACTTTTACAGATAAGCATGTGTCTTCTACCTTCTTGGGCCTTACTTTTCTTTCTGGCTGATCCTTAGCTTCTCTTCTAACCGTTTTTCCATTTCCTGTTGGGGGGGAAATAGTGCAAACATGTATTCATGTAAACAAACAATTGATGTGTGGTAGAAAGGTACGGCAGGAAGTAAGCAAGTCGGGGAGTGGATGGAAAGCAAAGCAAGATTCAGTTACAAGCTATTTATACATGTGTAGGACAGCTGCCAAGTCATAACAGAAAGTGCTCAACTAGCCACCACTAGCCGGGTAATGTTGCCAGCAAAAATGGTAAATTTGCATGTACCATGTATGAGTTAAACAGAGTGTAAATTGAATTTCCCCACTGTGGGACTAATAAAGGTAGATCTTCTTCTTCTTCTTCTTTAAGGTTTGATACGGAGCATTTTATTCTGACTAACCCCAAGGTTAAAATACCTCTAACTTCAACCTACAAACTGCTGGATTAATTTCTACTCAGAGCCACGTTGTTAATGTCACGAGCTAGCTGCCAAACTACCGCGGCGATTGCTAATTTTAGCTAAATGTTGCCGACATAACCAGCCAGTAGTTGACAGTGTGATCTTCATAACAACTTGGCCTTGTAAACTAGAGGAAATCACCAAGTTAGTTAGGCAGGCTGACATTGAACATTAGTGATTTATGTTGAATTTCAGCCAGGCTCCACGAAAAATGTGCTAAATGGACGAAAATGTAACGTGAAACGTTGCTGTACACATTTGGAGAATCTGTTTGACATATCTTCACTTTGGTAAAACAGTTTCGACCAACTAACAGACTCACAACGCTGCTAGTCGTCCCCGGAATAGTTTGGGCAATATCGTGAATCAATGTTTAACATTAGCGTTATAAAATATAACGTTACGCCGAATTTAACATGAGACCACAGTGTGTTACCGAAGTGTCTTTAATTTTGTGCGAGGTGTGTACACTTGCACCAACAATAAACCAAATAACACATTTCCCATGTTAGCCATGCAATAACTAGTTAGCTTAGCATTAGCTAACGTCAGCTTAGCATTTCAACAGGAACTCTAATTTCGTGGGTTTAGCTAGCGTCATGTAGCTAACTATTCGTTAGCTGGTCACCGTCAGCTAATAAAAACGAATATTGATAGTTATATTTCATACGAGATCAGTTAGAAATAGCAAAACGTCACTTGGCTGGTTAGTTGGCTAAGTGTTGAGCCTGATTGCTCGCTAGCTGCTACGTTACCTCGCCAAGTTTCTTAAAGCTAACGCTAGCTTTAGCCACATTGTTGGCCCGTGGGAGTCGTAACATAGAACGATACGAGAACTTCTAAAAGTAACCCTGTAAATACAAAGAAGCTACCAAGACGACATTCGCCTTTACATTAAGATATGTTGAGCCTTTCATTATTTACCCCACTATCAGCAGCTTCCTCCCAACTTTCGGCGACCTCCTCATCCATGTTTCATTTTGCTCAGACACGCTGTGTAGTTGGACGTCCTGGGCCACTTCAGACCCGCCTCTCGGCTGTCCAGGCTTTGACATCACACTGATGGATTTCCCCACCGCATGATTCCCTTCTACGCAGCTGATTAGATGTGGGCCAAAAGCGGCTAACTACATTTCAGTAAGGTGACCGTAAACGAGGACAAATTCGTTATTTAGTAGGAAAAAGGAACAAGACGCATTGCATTGTTTGCTCTGAACATGATAAAGGTACCGGAACTGTGTTTAACGCTTCAGGAGGCACAGTGTTTTTGGCATCACTGGGCAAAAATCCTATTATAACCTTTCAGTTTATTATAATTCAAGTGGTCTGAGAGAAAACTAGACTTCTGCACCTCCTCATGGCTCTGTTTTCAGGCTTAAAAAAACTAGCCCTGAAACTTTGGCCAATCATAGGTCATTTTAGCGAGAGAGGGCGTTCCTATTGGCTGTGCTCCGGCTGGTGGGCGGTGCTTGGTGTTTCCTCAACTTATCTCAACATGGCTGCCGGGTTACAAACTTTCTCATTTTGCCAGCTAAACATTAACTACAAAATGTTTCTCAAAACATTTTAGGTACGAAGTAGTCATTACAGTAACAGAAAAATAATTCACATTTGATCAGCGTTGCCTAATTTCACTTTGTGAGTGATTGACAGCTGCTTAGAGATGGCAGACTCCAGCTCCACTCTGATTGGTTGTTTTCCTCCAGTCTGTGAAATCTTGCAGGTTATTTGCAGGATTAAGAGCACCAGAGGACACAGAGACGCATGATTTATTTTCAGATTACCTGTCTCATGCACTACTGTCAGGACACTGTGACCGCTTTAAGATAAGATAAGATAAGATATTCCTTGATTTGTCCCACAGTAGAGACATTTTTGTAAGATTAACTTTTTTAAAAACATATTTGCTCCATGTCTACCCACTGCTGCTTTTAACCAGTGACTAATTCCAACAGTAGCCAACTCATCACATCTTTGTGTAATTACCTGTGCAATAGCTATACTTTTCTATAGACAATAAACCTGGTTCCCTTGTCATACATAATCCTGTATAAAAGAATATACTCCATCCTTCTGTGAATTTACAATTTCCAAGGTTTATGATCCATTTTATTTTATTCTATTTCCTTTTTATAGGTATTTTATTCCTGTATATGTGTTTATATTCCTGTATATTTGTTTATATTCCTGTATATTTGTTTATACAGTTTTGTTTATTCTAAAAGAGTATAAAATTATAATTATATAGTAATTATAATTTAAAACATTATTAACATCTATTATCCACCTATTGAGATCATCTGGATATTGATGAATAAATATAAATAAAATTAGTTTTTCTCACATGCCTCCATGGTGAATGGAGAATGCAAAAAGTGTAGAAAATTGAATGAAAATGAATTGAAGTAAATTCATATCAAAACATACTTTTATAACCTCTCCCACATTACTCACAGGTTGCTCTACCAAAAAGTAAGCATAAGCTAAATATACTTTTCTGTATACTTGTCAGTATAAGTCAAGTATACTTAAGCAGAATTTTGTTAAGTATATCTCTGATAAGTGCATAAAAAGTAAACTGAAAGTATACTCTCTTATTTGAAGATTAAATGACGTAGCACATGAATAAACTTCTTTATGGTAAGGGATATTGAGCAGAATGACTACATTGACTCCTGCACCGTTATTGGTTCATACATTCTCCCATTCAGTACAGACCACAGAATGGACATTTCCAATGGAACTGCGTTATTAAGCAACAGCTTGGTATTTACTTGATTTCAGCAAATGTCAATCCCGTACACTGCAACAGGAAATGACCTGGAACACAGTAATGTTTACATTTACAACAGTGAAATGGTCTATAGCTACAAATCTAACGTTGACAGACAGATCCTGAATTACAATTACTTTTTTGAAGTTATACATCACATGCGCATGAATGGAAAATTAAATTTAGATTTGATTAAATTATTTAACTTTGACCATGAACCTTTATGCAGGTTAAGGTTTATTAAAAAACAATGGGATATCAGTATGTTGGAAGAAAGCGAAACCTCATATATGTAACTGTGAGTGTTTTAATATGTAATACACCAACAACGCTGCTATTATATATGATTTTATGACTATAAATCTCTTTTAAAAATATTGTTATTTCCAAGAACAACTATTCATATTCTTGATTGAGTGATTGGGTGGATTTTGGGTGGAATTCTTGGCACAACGTTTGGACACATGAGGGCAGTGTGGTTTTGTTGGACAACCGCTGACGTTTTAGTCAGATTTAGTGCAGGTTGCTTTCATCAAAGCATAAACAAATAGTTGTTACTTATGACAACATACATGACTGGTCCAAGAATATGGATTTGTTGTTCTTGGAAATGATTACATTTATAAAGAGTAAGGTCGTAAATTATGTAGTAATGTGAAGAAATTGACAGGAAATAACAGCAAAGTAAAATCTGCAAAATCAACATGATGACAAGTTGTAGTAATAGAAATACCTGGAATTACTGTAAAGTATTGGGAAATTACAGTTTTAATAGATATTTAACAATTAATACAGTATCTCAGTGGTTTGCATAGTATTGTAAAAACAGAAAAGAAAAGAAAGAAAGAAATGAGACAGTGATAACCAGAAAGTGCAGTTTTTTTTCTTCAATCAATTCATTTTATTTCTTGGACTTTGTACTTTGGCTGACTAGACCGGTAGGACTGGTTAAACACATAAATATTGTTTTATTGTTACCGGAATTATAATTGCTTCCTCATTATCTGAATCGTGTCTTGTGATAAGAGAGGCTTTTGTTTCACTAAATCAAATGCCAGAGCGGTTATAGGGGTGCTGATTTGAGGAAAAATAGACTCAATAGCCCAAGTGATATGCATGTCAGCTTTTCTTATGCACATTACCTTATTATAGCCTAAGATGTGTCTGATTTATGGTATTAGTGACTCCCTGGACCCCCTACAGTTTGCATACCAGGCAAACATTGGCGTGGACGACGCCATCATCTACATGCTCCACAGAGCCTACACACACCTGGAGAAGCCGCAGAGCACAGTGAGAATCATGTTCTTCGACTTCTCCAGTGCATTCAATACAGTCCAACCGCACCAGTTAGCTAAGAAGCTCTCAGCTATGCAGGTGGACCACGACCTGGTGGACTGGAATACGGGCTACCTCACCAGCAGACCACAGTATGTCAGTATGTCACAGTATGCAGGGCAGCCTGTCTGACGTGCTGGTGAGCAACACCGGTGCTCCCCAGGGAACTGTGCTGTCACCGTTCCTGTTCACCATCTACACCTCCGACTTCTGCTTCAACTCCGGAACATGCCACCTGCAGAAGTTCTCCGATGACTCCTCCATCGTCGGCTGCATCACAGACGACAACGAGGAGGAGTACAGGACCCTTGTGGAGAACTTCGTAAGGTGGTGCGACACCAACCACCTCCAGCTCAATATTGGTAAGACCAAAGAGCTGGTGGTGGATTTCCGGAGGAGGAGGAAGGGCTCCCCTACTCCCATCACCATCCGTGGGGAGGAGGTGGAGGTGGTGGACAACTACAAGTTCTTGGGGGTTCACTTAAACAATAAACTGGACTGGTCCAACAACTCTGAGGCCCTCTACAGGAAGGGACAGAGCAAACTATTCTTCCTGAGAAGGCTGAGGACCTTCAACGTGTGCAACAGGCTACTTCAGATGTTTTACCAGTCTGTAGTAGCCAGCTTTCTGTTCTTCGCCGTGGTATGTTGGGGGGGGGGGGGGGGGGCATCAGCACCAGAGATGCCACCAAACTGAACAAACTGGTGAGGAGGGCTGGGTCTGTGGTTGGATGTGAGCTGGACAGTCTGGAGGTGGTGGCAGAGGGGAGGACCAGGAGGAAGCTGGAGTCTATTCTGAAGAACCCCTCCCACCCCCTCTTTGCATATACAATATCCACTACCTGCTGCACTTTACTTATTACCGTTACTGTAACTTATTTATTTTTATTGTCAATTATCTTCATTGCACCTTATTTCATTCACTGCACCTTCTCTTTTACTTTTTACTGTACTGTATTTATCTGTATTGTTGTTGATGCTGCTAAGACACCCGAATTTCCCTCCAGGGATTAATAAAGGTTCATCTTATCTTATCTTATCTTATTATATAAGTATTTGCTATATACATTAATTTTAATATAGATGTTAACGTGATCAGTCGATTGCACACTCCAGATCAGAACCCGCCTAGAGACCTGTAAAAGTGTCATAGACACTCTAATCATCAGCTTCACTTCCTCTCTGTCTCTCTTTTTTTCATAATTTTTCAAAATAGTCAGGTGCCCATGTATGGACACTGAAAGAGTTTTTTCTCGCTATATCCTCCTTTTCATACTGCCATTAAAAATAAATCTCTTGATACTCTTTCACTGTAACTGAAGGTCTCTGGTTTGTCCAAAATCAGGTAGATATTTTCTAAACTTTCAGCCTTTTTTTGTATGAAATTACCTGTTTTCACAGACAAGCTGCAGTGGAAGAAGGACATGTAACAAAGAAATGGTATTTGGCCCTAAAAAGTTTGTAACTAAGGAAGATATGCACTTGATTTGTCTAAATCATTTACCTTCAGATAAACTTTGGAATGTATTTTTGCAAAAGTGGGAGACTGTGGATTTTGTCCTTACAGTGGGAGCATGTTAGGAGGGGATCTTTTAAAGGTCAGTATCAGTAGCAACCACAACCTTGTTCACATCCTATCCCATCCTTTAATGCCCCAGGACCGGACCTTGTCAGTGAAAAAGAAAAAAGTTGCCTTAGATTTCTGCCACAACTTCACTGCTTTCAGATGCACAAAGAAGGAAATGTCTTATAGTTCAAAAGTCTCATTAAAAGTCTATTTGCATAATCTTATTAAATGTTCTTTGTAAAATGTCTGAAACCATGATGAAGGCAACAAGCCAAAAAACAAACCCTATGCACCAGTCATTTTTCTGCTCTGAGCATCCATCCCTACATAGGGTGACCACGTGTCCTACTTTACAAGGGACTGCACAGCATTTTTATCCCTTGTCCTACATCCTATATTTCGACAATGTCCCACATTTTCATAGGCTCTAGTTTTCAAAAGTCAAACCACTACAGGACAGAAACTTTTTTAAAATCTGGCTTTTATCCAATGTCTATGAAGAAAACAGGAAAGGCGGTCATCACAAGGCTGTTTGCTGTCAAACCGCACACATGTAGGTCAAGTGCAGGTTAACATTTCACTCTTTACTATGCTACGTCCAATGGGGAAATTCAATGCAAAGTCACAAGCTGTGCAGATTTAGGCAGAATATCAATGAAACTACCTCAAAGAAAAGGAAAATCAGCCACAGCTTTTTTTGTGAATTTGCCAGTTATTTTTCAGTCTCATACAGCGACATGATGCGACAGTTTATGTGAATCTGACAAGAAACGTGTGGCTCAAACAGAGATATGCTGATCTATGGATGCATTTGGGCAAAGCATAGAGACGTTACAAGATAAGGGGCTGAATAAAAATGTTTATTATTTCAGTTAGACAGTCATATCAAAATTATTGACAACTCCTTAGCCTTGGTAAAGTGTCCCACATTGTCCCACACAAACATGTTTGTTGTCTGGTCAGTCTAATTCCATTTGTCCACAGTGTCTTTAGCAGGTTACATATCATCAGTGGTGAATGTTTCAGCGATATAATAAAAAAAAATTAAATAAAATAAAAATCACACTAGTGACCCTAAAACCAATGACAGAAGTAGGTCTCTGGGAAGAAAAGCAACTAGACTTCTGTTCTGATGACAAAGACCCTGAGGGAGGACAGAGGTGATGATGATGAGTACTACATAGACCATTTTTAAGAAGTGATTTTTATTTCCAATAAATTTTTTTTATTTGTTGTTTATTCAAAATGTCTGAGCTCCTCCACCATCAGCACCTATGGACGTAGTATCCTGTCACATATCCGATGATGTAAATGGACACCAGTGCAGCCAAAGCTCCTGCTGCCTTCACTGCTACTCCAGAGCTGCCGGTACACAATCTGTTGTAGATCCTGAATGTAACAGAGAGGGAGGCAGAATCACATCAAACAGCAGCTGTTATCATTATTTTATGACCTAGTTTAACTACAGTCATTTTGTTTTGACTATGAAGGTTTTATAAAGCTTACTAGTGCTTAAGCATTCAACTGGTGTCAGGTTTAACTTTATATTTTGATAAATTAACCCTTTTTAATCCCATCAAACCCATACATGAGTTTAGTCCATACATGCCCCAGTGCACGGTTTCATCTCATCCACATTTTATTATGCCTCTATAGGTTTGTTCTTCATTAGCATCAGAAAATGCTCAAAAATTGAATATTTTACATTTGATCTTTGCATCCTTTCTGTCATGAGTCTCTTTTTCTCACCTCATCCCAGCAGACTGTGATGCCTCTACATTAATGTTGATGTTGTCCTCGTTCCAGCGGTCATATTGCACACTGCCAGCGCTGTTGGAGTCCATGTGGGAGGTCCTTCCTCTCCACAGAGGTTTATCTGCTGCCTGGAATCACTGCTCACTCTCTGCTCAGCCTGTGCTGTGAAATGAATCATGTCAGTCAAATATTCACAGTGTTTAATCAGCTAAATCAGACCACATGACCGAGATAATCAGACTCAAAAGCAATGATTTGATGATTTTCTCCCAAAGCAGAATTCACTTTATCTCCCCACATTCAGATAAACTGAATTAGTGCTCACCTGTATGAGTCTGAAACTGTCAACAACCTGTCTGAAGAGCTCTGCTGCTTTCCTGCTCTTTTAAATCCACAACCATGACTGAGACTGAGAGAGCCGCGCCTCCAGTTTGATCATAGTTCATGTGTTCACTGAGGTCAGCCTGTCATAAAGGTATTGGTTGTACTCCAGTTTTACTTATATGACCGTGATAAAAGGCAAATTAAGCTCTGTTTGGTTTATTTATCTCCGGTTTCATCACATCCTGTGTAGATAGTGGATTGCAAAGAAAAATACTTGGGTGTTGCAGATTTTCATGATACTGATGTTGTCTCAGATTTTCCTTTTGACTCTATAGCAGTGCTGAACTTGTGTTTCTGCTGGAATAACAGTGCCCTCTTCAGTTTTTAGATGAAAAGTCAGCAATCTCAGCCACTCACTCATTTTATCACTGTAAGTAATCTATCAATGAGGTGATGACTTAAAGATCATAAAATGTCACATAAAGCACCTTTTAAACCGGAAAGGAGTCAGATTCTGTGTGATTTCTGTATGATAAAAAAATATTACATTTGCACATTGACTAGATGTACACGAATGTTGGACACTTGACTTAAGCAGTCATGTGAAACATTTTTTTTCAGTTATTAATATCAGAAACGATCAATGACTAAATTTCACGCAGTGTTGAAGACGTTTTTACTTCTGTGTTCCTGTGACATTAACAAAGGCACAGTATAAATAACTGTTCAATTCAAAATGTTATGTGATACATATTATATTATATTATATTATACTAAAGTATTATTATAGGAAGTAATTGTTTCACATCGGAACCTTTACAGACGGTACCACGCGTTGAGACTTCCGGTGTGCCATAATACCGCTGCGCATACTTCAGGTTTGTTTAACCATTTCACCTGCTCGCTGGTTAATTTCATCATTTTCTGTACCTAGGCTATTAAATACAGCTGTGAACACATTTCTAGGCTCTTAAATGTATAGCTCCACTAGCTGTTCTAACTATTCCTTTTGAAAACATGTAGTTAGCTATAGACGTTGTTTAGCAACAGTCTAACATGGTAGCTAATGTGTTAGCACCAACCGCTGGACTCACAACACAGCGGGTTTAACGTTAGGAGTGATTTGCTCATCGTTACCATTTCGCTTAACGTGTAGGCATATGTTGGTACCACAGCAACAACTCAAACACTGGTTTATTCAGAGACAGCTATGAAATACGTTAACGTGCTATTTACGTCTCCTGTTATCGTCCATTAGCCTGTTAGCAAACTGCTAACGTTAGCTAACTCTTGTGAGGCACCGTATAGTAAACACCGATGCTTGAATGCCTCATGCCAGACTTCACCAAAATATCAATTCTTGACTGGAGTCAGTTTCTGAATTATTCGTATTATAATTATTTTCACATTTTGAATGCTAATTTTGCGAAGTCTTAATTTTTTTTCTGTATTGACCAAACAGGAGATTTTTTCCAACGGTGGGACAAACTGTAAGATTCCAGTGACAGAAACTCTTACTGTTGTAAATAGTAGTAGTAATCGTAGTACTATACTATTATTTTGACAGCTTGCATACAAGTAAAATGGATGATAAATGTAATAAAACAGTGACCAACAAGTAGCAGGCTCTTCTCTGTCATGGATCTATTATAGGGCTAGCGATAATTTTCAACTCTTGATTAATCTGTTGATTATTTTCTCGATTAAGTAGTAAGTTGGTTGGCCTATGAAATGGTCAACAATGCCGTTCAGTGTTTTCCAAAGCCCAAGATGACGTCCTCAAATGTCTGGTTTAGTCCACAGCCCAAAAGTGGTTCAGTTTACTGTCATAGAGGACTAAACAAGAAGAAAGATTCACATTTAAGAGGCTGAAATTTTCATAAAATATTACTCAAACCGATTATCAAAATAGTTGGTGATTTATTTAACAGTTGACAACTAATCATTTCATCTTTGCATCTCTAATTTATTAGAATTGTATTGCTTTATTTTTGTTCTGGATGTGCCTAACTCTTCATGGTTCAAATGAAGCAGAACTGAAATGACATGTCATGAACACTTGTGTCTTGTATGTGTGTGTGACGTGGAGCAGGCGGTGGAGAGTGGACGCTGATGGGGGACGAAAAGGAGACCTGGAAAGTTAAGACTCTTGACGAAATACTACAGGAGAAGAAACGCAGAAGAGAATTAGAAGAGAGAACAGACCCCAGGCGCCAGAAAAATGTAAAGTATCTCAAAGCTAATGTAAGACCCATATGACGCCTACATGTTAATGTAATGTGTGTAAAAAACAATTGAGTCACTTTAATCCTTTAAGGAAACTCCTCAAGCTTATAACGGTATAACATATACTGTGTACATTTGCTTATCTAAAGTATTGAAGAAATTGGTGCCTGCGTGCATGCATGCATGAGTTATAAAGGTACAGATGAGCAGTCTGACTGCACTGTCACACACTCACATGTATGTATGTGTATATTAATTGTTAATAATCACAGGCCAGTATTTTAAAAGCTCACAGCTGATATAATTTTTCATTTAGTATTTGATTTAGCATGCTAATTTGATGCTAACATATCAATTCAATTCAATTTATTTATTTTGTATAGCCCAAAATCACAATTTTGCCTCAGGGGGCTTTACAGTCTGTACAGGCTGTACATATAAACTAACATGCTTCAGTTAAGTAACATGTTATAGTTACTTTTTTCAGAGTCATTGTAACTGATAATAATGATACTACTTATAAAGTTATTGTACCGTGAAAATCTCATACCGTAACAACACTGTAATCCTAACTAAAAGTTTTATTTGTTGTAGAATTTTTATATTAAAACTCACCATGTTAATTAAAAAAAATAAATCATAGCAGTTTCATAATAGATTTTGCCTTGAAATCAGATTTTATTCTTAGTAATCTTATAATTTTGCTATCTATAAATATTTGCGTTGTGTTTGTCATTTATTAGTTTTTTGTGCTTTTATATAAGAGTTTAGTGAACCATTCTCTAAATGTAGTTTCAGAAGCTTTTGCACTAAGACATGCACAAAGAATCAGTTCTGGTGGGAACAATACATATTATTTATTTTTGTTTTTTTAAGACATTTAAGATTGTTTGCAACATTAAATGTGCTTGTATTTGTATTCACTTTTTTATATATAGAAATTTGTTTATTTGGTAGTTGGGGAGAAAAGGGATACAAAAAGTATCCCTTATAGTAAAAAAGTATCCCCAATATAAATGTATTTTTTTTCTGTTTTTATTTCAACATAGACTGTCCCCTTACCCACCCTTTATCCCTCTGAGGTCTTTTATCCCACAAAACAGTTGAGACCCATAGTATGCCTCATTTCTTACTCTTAAGATCTGAGGACATTTTAATGGTGTCTCCACAGCTTTAACCACATATTCTGCACTTTTTCTTTTGCACAGTTCACACAGGGCCTTGTTCCACAGTCGGATGATCGGGAAGCCAAACGAGATACTCCGGAGGAAGGAGAACTACGGGATCAAAAGATGGAAATAACGATTCGTAATTCCCCGTACACACGGGAGGACTCAACAGAGGACAGGTACTTGGAACTGTAGGAAACAAACATGAGTGTATCTTCATGGTTGTAGTGTACATGTGATAGTTTAAAGGAAGAGTTTGTAACATTTTCATGATTATGTTTTTATTAGTGTTTAATCACCTGAAACTAAGAATCACTGTGTTTTTGTTAGCTTAGAATTAGCCTTTCAAATCTGTATAGGGAGCGGGTCCTCTTCACAGAGTCCTCCATGTTGCTCCATCATGTTTCTACAGCAGCCCAGAATGGACAAACCAAACACTGGCTCTAGAGAGAGCCTTTCACATTTTTACATCACCTGAAGGCCACCACAGTTCTCCAACACAGTTGTATAACTACAGTAATGTGAGCCGCAGAGTGCAAAATCGTGGTATCGCCAACGACTCTCTGACTCATAAAGTAGTGTTGTTATGATAAGGATGGCCTCTGAGCGAGGTGTGTGGTATAACCACGGTTTTGCACTCAGGTTGATGCAATCTGCAAACACAACACTAGATGCCAGCAAATCCTACACACTGTACCTTTAAATTCAATGTTTGAATGTCAGTCATGGTTTAAAAATTATATGCAACACAGTGTTGCTTCACTTTTTAGAGTCTCACAATGTTTTCTTTACATTTCTGCAGAGGCGAGGAAGATGAATCATTAGCAATCAAGCCTCCACAGCAAATAGCAAGAAAAGACAAGTCTCACCACAGAAAGGAGGAGAAGAGAAAAGATAAAAGACGTCATCGCAGTAACTCTGCTGAAGGAGGTGTGGGAGTGCTTTACAGCATGTAAACATGTTTTACGGCTGAATACACCATATTTGGAACAAATTTTTAGGATCTACTTTCACTCATTGCTTTTTACTTCTACAGCAGGGAAACATGTACGACCCAAAGACAAAGAAAAAGAGCGAGAGAGCGATCGCAGGAAGCGTCAGTGGGAGGAAGACAAAGCCCGGCGAGACTGGGAGCGGCAGAAACGAAGGGAACAGGCCAGAGCTCATTCTCGTAGAGAAAGGTGAGCACCGACCCTCAAAATGCACCACATATTACTGTATATTAGCTTAGATTAGTATTAGCAATAAATCTTTATTCTTTTTGATTTACACTTGAGTTTTTTTCAGTATATGTTTTTGAATGCCTGTTTTGTTGGAGTACTGGTAATTATTCAACTTGTTGTATGTTAAAGCCTTTGAGAAACATGAAATTGTTCTTTTAAATCTATAGCTAATATACTGTATACTGTACATGTAAATGTGATGTAAAAAGTTTCAGATATCACACATAGTTGTTCACTATAGTTTTTTTGTCCATTTCTCACTAAATTTCAGGTAGCAAGATTATAGGTGTGTTTTCTTTTTATAAGCAAATTAAATCAAGCCAGCAATATGTTAATCATTGATTACAACTGTGATGGTAACAGAGCAATGCTGCAGCCACAAACTAACTGTATGTTTGAATAAGACAAGCTTTAACAATCCAAACTAAAAATAAACATTGACGAGATTGGGCTTTTGGTTGTCTGAACAGACCCCGATTGGACTCTCCTGGGTTTTTTTTGGACCACAGGGACCGGCTGGAGCAGCTGGAGCGCCAGCGTGAACGAGACAGAAAGCTGCGTGAACAGCAGAAAGAGCAACGGGAGCTGAAGGACCGGGAGAGGAGGGCTGAGGAGCGACGCAAAGAGCGAGGTGGTCGAAGAGAAGGTCAGTAAATGAACACAAACACCTGCTAGATAAGAGGCACATTTTTTTCTTTTTTAATAGAGCCAGGCTAGCTGTTTCCCTCTGCATTCACTATTTATGCTAAGCCCAGGATAAACATGTCTTGCTTCCAGCTCTGTAGTTGACATACAGACATAAGATTGGTATCTTGTCATTTCACTTTCTAATAATAATATTTGCCAAAATGTTCAACAATTTCTTGGAGCTCACTATCCAAAGCAACCAGAGTCTCTGTCCTATTACCAGTCGTAAGTATGGTGCTTTAAACCCTTAACCTGTGATGCTATATCATCCACACTGATTAATAGGAGACTTTTCCTGTCCACAGTGCCGTCACACCATCGGATGCTACAAGATGAGTCAAAACAAAGTCACCGTAGTCGAAGTCCCACCCGCATTCCCCGGGACAGATCTGAACTCAGCGAACCACGGAAAAGTGCAAGTGAGTTTGCTGCTGGTTCCTCTTGTTTTTGTCAATATTGTTTTCTTATTTTGCTGCTTCTTGTCAAGCCCCCAGGACGAGTGCTGGGCCGTGAAGCAAATTTTCGTAGTGGTCAAATGGTGGAATTCCAACTTTTGTCACATGATGTCATTGGCCGCAAAAAGACTTTTTCTATAGACTTAAATTTGCAGAGAAACATCTGTAAATCAGTGGGTAATCTTTTTTTTTGGAGGTAAATCAATTTCCCCATCTGAAAACTTGAAACCTTTATTTAAATAATTAGGTCCCAAAAGTTGTAAAATAGTAATAGTAACAGTAATAGGCAAATCCAGAGTTATTTCTCTTCCTTCGTTCATGTGAATGAGACCCAGACTGAGGCTGGACCAAATGCTGGAGTTGACAATTCAGACAATTTTGGCTTCATGCGCCATTGAGCAACTCTCATAGGAATGAATGAGGGCCCACCTCCCACTTCCTCGTCTACGTTGCCGACCAATACCACGGTTGTTACCAGTACATTGCAGCACCCCTAGTTTCAACATAACTAACTGTGGGTTTTGTCTGCAGCATCGAAGGAGGAGAAGCCAGAGGGCAAAGATCTGCTTGCCGACCTCCAGGACATCAGTGACAGTGAAAGGAAGACCAGCTCAGGAGAATCCTCCATCGGTAAAGTGTTGTATAACCTACACTTTTAGCAAAGCAGACATGACTATTATACAAGAAAGTCATACTTGAGTTTTCTAGTTACTTGATCATTGCAAATGGCTAGACACTATCGATAGGCCTGACTTCTTTGGTAGAACATTTTCATATAGTTGCAAGAAAAAGTATGTGCACCCTTTGGGATTACTTGGATTTCTGCATTAATTGATCATAAAATGTGTTCTGATCTTCATCTAAGTCACAACAATAGATAAACACAGTCTGCTTAAACAAATATCGCACAAAAAATTATATGTTTTCATGTTTTTATTGAACACAACATGTAAACATTCACAGTGCAGGGTGGAAAAAGTATGTGAACCTTTGGATTTAATAACTGGTTGACCCTGCTTTGGCAGCAGTAACCTCAACCAAACGTTTCCTGTAGTTGTAGATCAGACCTGCACAATGGTCAGGAGGAATTTTGGACCATTCATCTTCACAAAACTGTTTCAGTTCAGCAATATTCTTGGGAATGTCTGGTGTGAATGGCTCTCTTGAGGTCATGCTACAGCATCTCAATGGGGTTGAGGTCAGGACTCTGACTGGGCTGCTCCAGAAGGCCTATTTTCTTCTGTTGAAGCCACTCTGTTGTTGATTTACTTCTGTGCTTTGGGTCGTTGTCCTGTTGCATCACCCATCCTCTGTTGAGCCTCAGTTGGTGGATAGATGGTCTTAAGTTTTCCTGCAAAATGTCTTGATAAAATTGGGAATTCATTTTTCCGTTGATGACAGTAATCCGTCCAGGCCCTGAGGCAGCAAAGCAGCCCCAAACCATGATGCCCCTCCACCATATTTCACAGTTGGGATGAGGTTTTGATGTTGGTGTACTGAGCCTTTTTTCTCCACACAGCGTTGTGTGTTCCTTCAAAACAGCTCAGTTTTGGTTTCATCTGCCCACAGAATATTTAGTCAGTAGTGCTGTGAAACATCCAGGTGCTCTTTTGTAAATTTCAAACCTGCAGCAATTTTTTTTTTTTTTTTTTGGACATCAGTGGATTCCTGTGTGGTGTCCTCCCATTAACTCCGTTCTTTAATGTTTTACGTATTGTAGATTTGTTTTTCTTCACCTCATTGAGCATTCTGCGCTTTGCTGTTGTGGTCATCTTTACAGGACGATCACGCCTAGAGAGAGAGAACAGTGATGAACATCAAGGCTTTTAGAGAGACTATTGCAACACTTTCCAGCTTCATATAAGTCAACAATTATTGATTGTAGGTCTTCTGAGTGCTCTTTTGTGGAGGACATGGTTCACATCAGGCAATGCTTCTTGAGAACAGCTAACTCAAAACTGGTGTGTTTTATAGGGCAGGGCAGCTTTAACCAACACCTCTAATCTCATCACATTGATTTGACTCCAGGTTGGTTGACTCCTGGCTCCAATTAGCTCTTGGAGAAGTCATTAGTCTAGGGGTTTTACTTTTTCCACCCTGCACTGTGAATGTTTACATGTTGTGTTCAATAAAAACATGAAAACATAATTTTTTGTGTGGTACAGTGAACCCTCGTTTATCGCGGGAGTTGCGTTCCAAAAATAACCTGCGATAGGTGAAATCCGTGAAGTAGTCAGCTTTATTTTTAACTATTATTTTACAATGCAATACTGTACTATAGAATGAACCCATAATCAAAACCTGTTTTCAAGCCCAAAATTTGCTTAAGAAATAAAAATATTAACATTTTCTTACAAATAACTATGATAGTTTAAAGAATGGTATTGTAAAACAATAATTTGAATGCAGGACAGTATATACTCGCGTATTTCACAGTACCTCCAGCTGAGCCTCTCCGTCTTCACTCCGCTGCGCTGTAGCGTCTGTTTCAACTGCAGGCTGCGCAGGAGTCTTTCTCCGAGAGAACAACATCGTTATGGGTAGTTGTTGGCACTCTTTCTTTTTCAATCAGGATTCAGAGCACAATAAATGCACTGTAAAAAAATCCACGAAGCAGGGAAGCCGCGAAAGGTGAACCGCGTTATAGCGAGGGTTCACTGTATTAGTTTTAGCAGACTGTGTTTATCTATTGTTGTGACTTAGATGAAGATCAGAACACATTTTATGACCAATTTATGCAGAAATCCAATTAATCCCAAAGGGTTCATATACTTTTTCTTGAAACTGTATCTGATGATAATTAGGAAGCTGGAATGAGGATAATCACCCACTTGCGCAAGTCATGAGAGATTTGAACTTCACAGAAAAGGAAAAGTGGATCAACACTGTAGGAATGTACCGGTGCTAACAATGGCAGTTTCAGTTTTGCAGTCGAATTTCTGCCAGTTTTAATAATTGCTCTCTCATATCGTATTCACCTTGTCTAGCATCGGGATCAGGCTCTGATGAAGAGGATGATGAGGAGGAGGAGGAGTCCAGCAGCCAGAGTGAGGGTGAAGAAGAGGAAGAGGAGTCTGTTTCAGGCTCAGGAAGGTCTGAGCAGAGTGCAGGTAAAACACTGCTTCACTACTGTGATGTATATCGCTGAGTCAGGTCCAGTTACTCAGCATTGCAGGTTTAACACTATGTCTTATGGTGTCCTCCCTTTCAGAGGATGTGAGTGAGGATGAGCAGTCAGTGGAAGACTTTGAAGAGGAGAGGGAAAATGGAAATCACATACCTGCAGGTAGGTCAACATGGAAACTGTGATGTCTGGGAAGGGACTATTTCCAAGTCTAATCTGAGATGTTACTGAACTTGGAAAGAGTCACGTCCTGCACCTGCAGCACAACTATACTGTAATTATTTGTATTGAGTATTTTTTAATGTTAACCGTTGTGTCTTGAAACCATATTAGATGGAGGAGTTGCATGAGAGAGTGCATATATTCCAGTTTGATCAGTAAAAATAGGAGTTTATTTATAATTCTTCTCTTGAAGGTTAATAAAATGTCCTGCCCAACAATTTGAAGTTCACTACGCAGGACGAGAACCTGATGTTAGCAATACAGGGACTAATGCTTCCTTCAAATGGGGTCATGTTTACTATGTTCATATGAACACCGGCTGTGCCTACATGTACCAGGATGAATTGTGCACGAGCGGCGAGTTTGCAACGTGTGACTTTCATTAAAGCAGAATGATTCTGTTGTTATTGGCATCGGAGGGCAATCTGAGCAAAGGCTCCACCAGTTGAAGTTTGCTCTCGGCAGCTCAGGTTCAGCTTCTGGAGGGTCCCCGCTGGCACATATCCTCCCTGCAGCAGCTACAGCCATGAACGGCCTCTCTCCAACTGAATGCGGCTGTACATGCGAGTCAGCCAAAACACACAAAAATCTCGTCCATAGCATCCTCTGCACTGCACTGGGATGTCATTTTCGCTGTTGGAAACATTACACAAGCAAAGAGAGGAAGGAAGTTTTTGAGCGGCATTGCACCCCACAACTACCAAAGCCGAAGTAGCACTCTGTAGTTTTTCTGTACATCTCTGGTATACAGAAGAACAGATTTTGCCACTGGAGAAATTCAGTGCTCTTGCTCAATAGAGTATGCACTGACGACTTTATTGCTTCAGTCAACTTCATTTACCAGGGCTGCCAACAGGGGGCAACAATGGCTATATTTGCCAACCACAACATCCACATAAAAAGTGGCAAATTTCTCATTTAAATGACTACTCCAGCAATCTAGTATTGCACTTCCACACAATTGGGTGACTAAGATACAATCAACATATTAAATATATAATCAAGCAAGTTATATTATAAACAGTGACTGACCCATATCTTAATTCAAACAGGTGATGATGACGTTGGTCTCACTGTAAAGTTCTTTATACTAAACGTGTTGCTGGAGTTTTGACCTCTCAAATTCTAAAATTGTAGCCACTCAAATGCGCTCACCAACACTATACTGATTTCACCCTTCGCCTCACAGTGCCAGAGTCCCGATTCGATCATAACTCCGAAGAGAGCGGTGAAGACATGGAGGAAGAGGAGGAAGAAGAGGAAGAGGAGGAGGAGGAGGAAGAGGATGATGCAGGAGAGGGTGACCCCACACCTCAATCTCAAACACATTCTCGCTCCCCAACCCCCGAAGAAAACTACATCCCAGACTCACCCCCGATTTCACCTGTGGAGCTGAAGAAGGAGCTGCCCAAATATCTGCCTGCTTTACAGGTCAGTACCAACATACCACAAATGTTTATCCAGCTAAGCCACTAATTTATGTCATGATGTAATGCAAGTTATCAATATGTTGGGGTCTATAATCAGATTGTGTGTTATTTTTCAGGGTTGTCGCAGCGTTGAGGAATTCCAGTGCTTGAACAGAATAGAAGAAGGAACCTACGGTGTGGTGTACAGAGCCAAGGACAAAAAGACGGGTATGAAAATACACATTTAGGTCCATTTGCTTTTGGGGTTTTCACACGTGATTATTGATGAAACAGTGAATACGTTCATATGTTTACAGATGAAATTGTGGCCTTGAAAAGGTTGAAGATGGAGAAGGAGAAGGAGGGCTTTCCCATCACCTCTTTAAGAGAAATCAATACAATCCTGAAAGCTCAGCACCCAAACATCGTCACAGTAAGGGTGAGAGAACTTGAATATTACTTATTAAGGTATTATCACTGGGCATGTCACAATACCAGTAATTTAGTAGTCGAGACCAATACCATTGAAATTCCACGATTCTCCATACCAATTTTGTACCAAAGTTTCTCGGCAAAAACTACATTTTACAAGATTACATTTGAACACATCATGTTAATGTTACAATTTCCCTTGCTCAATACTAAGGTAAGACGTACGTACGTAAGACAAGGACAAGAGCTAGTTAAAGTTAGGTGTTAGCAGCTGGTGAGCAGCACAGTCCTGCATGGAGGTAACAGCTAACGGTAACTAGCTCTCATCCTGCCAATTTCAATGCAGATTTATTGTTCACAATGTAACATTACCAGGAAAAAATAGGATGCATCCCAGACACGTTTTCTTGAGCCCTAACGGTACCTATGGTACTGTAGAAAAACGAGTACTATCACCTTTTCAGAATTTTGGCATCAACTTTGCAACAAAACATTCGTTGTGAGAACATCGGTTCTTCTGATGCCCCTAGTTAACACTTGTATTGATTAATGTGCATCCTTAATTGTTATGGCTAAATCTAACCCTTGCTTCTCTCCATATGTTAGGAAATTGTTGTTGGAAGTAATATGGACAAGATCTACATCGTGATGAACTATGTGGAACATGACCTGAAGAGTCTGATGGAAACCATGAAGCAGCCCTTCCTGCCAGGTAATGTGAGACAATCTGTATGTTTCAATACCTAAACTACCATATCAATTAGGATGCAAGAAAAAATATCAAGTACGCCCCAGTACATACTATATCAAATGCAGTATGCAAAAAATACTGGGATATCCTACTACATCCAGTGGCATTTTATAGTATGCAAGCCAGCAAGCGTTTCGGACTATTCTGACCAGCAATCCTCTGCACAGCAGATAATGAGCAAGAGGGTCAAAGGTCACAATGTTATTGGTGCCTTCAAATGGTGTGGAGTTTACGACTAGTGACGTGTTGACACGAGAAATGGTGGAGCCCATAGAAGTTCATTTCTCTGTGCTTTATAAATTAATATTGTACAGTATATTGTAATTTTTGTCATATATTGTTTTTTGGTAATTTTATATGTCTGAAGAAAATGTTGATATCATCTTTCTCCTCTGTTATGCCTTTGCATTTTCTTCATTATGTTACCCACTTGCTAGCTTGCTAAATTGTTATCCTCTGTGGCTTTTTGACACTCGTGTGTGTGTCTGTGTGTGTGTGTGTGTGTGTGTGTGTGTGTGTGTGTGTGTGTGTGTGTGTGTGTGTGTGTGTGTGTGTGTGTGTGTGTGTGTGTGTGAAAAGTTGATTGATTTGATTTGATTTGATTAATTTACTATCAGACAAAGAAAATAAAAATATCCAAAGGATAACATTACATCACTATTTCCAAGATGGTCCCAAGATGTTAGAAGTAATGAAAACACAACACAATATAAGACAGTCAACATAAAACTAAATAAAACAATCCTGAAATCCAAAATCGCATCACTACAATTCAAGAAAAACACAAAATATCTCCCACAAAAAGAAACAATGACAGCTAAAATACTAATGTCATTGCAAACGTCATGATAAATCTGTTACCTTGTTCCAAAGAAAAGGCCCTCTCGTGTTTATAGACTTGGTGTGTAGAAAAAAAAAAAAAGAAGAAAAAAAAAGGGGACTTTGTGCTACATTTTTCACTAGAGGCACTTGACATGAACACACACTTGCTCATGAATGTCAAAATAGAGTGTTCTGTCTTAATTAAAGCATGATTTATGAAAGCTTGTTTGGCATTTAATGTTTCTCCTTCGCCTCACTACAGCTCTGTGAAAGCATGACTTTTCTCTTGCAGGTGAAGTGAAGACTCTGATGATTCAGCTGCTGCGAGGTGTCCGTCATCTCCACGATAACTGGATTCTCCATCGTGATTTGAAGACGTCCAATCTGCTGCTGAGCCACAAGGGAATCCTTAAGGTATGTTAGGACTGTTGTTCTTACTGCGAACTGAAGGGGCTAACTTCGGACAGATCACAGTCCACAGCAAGTAAACAAAATCACTTCATCATTAATTGTTGGTAGGGACGATTTGGTCTGCTAGATATTATCATATGCCCACATGCTCCAGCTTTTGATTGAAAGTTCAAAATGTACATAGAGACAGAGCGCAGTTCAGTCGCGCCAACAATGGAGGGGAAAACAATTCATCACCCTCCATTGACTTTGTATTGTGTGAAAGTGCCTCCTTGTCAGTTCTGTCTGCAAGCAAACAACAGAAACATGCATAAAAGCTGCTGTGTGGTGGGATGTACTACCTACAGGGTTAAGACCCCAGAACAAAGTTTTTATAAGCTGCTGAACCAAGAAACTGAGTCAAAAGTGAGGAATCAGCAGGAAGAATGGGGAAACTGTAGGATCCTGACATTCAGTGTTCACCTACATGTTCTGCGAGCATTTTTTTTTTTTTCAAATGACAGTTTTGGACTAACTATATTTTTGTAAGTTTAAGTTAAAGCATTCAGATAGTATGCCACTTGAGTTACAGTGGAATGTGGATAAATCAGAAAGCTATGCATTATTATGTTTGCAAGTGCTTTAACTACAGTAGCTTGCTAACACATAGCTAACATTAGCTTGCTAACAGCTAACTTAATCATTGTCTATTATCATGTTACTTACCACCTGCACTCCTGGTAGACATAGGGAGCTAAAATAATCGTTTAACATGCTGAAATCTGATGTTTTTAACTAGCTACAGGCATTTTGTTAACGTTTCAGCTCCTGAGTATAACGCGTTGCGCTCTGTCGCTGCCATACTGGGAGCTGATGACTGGCTTCCTGAAAAATATCAGAAATCATTAGATGAAATAGGTGAGGCAGATGAAGAAAGTTGGTTGGGTTGGAATGAAGTAATCATCAGAGATTTATGTATAACAGCAATGCCTATTGAATAATAGTGACTAAGAATATGGCAGATAGTGTGGCCAATGTGGTGTATTCAGTTGTCTTATCAAAAGTTAATACAAGAAACTAAGCATTCATTTTCAGGGATCTTTGTGATTGAGACAAGTTGTTGCCAGTATCTGCTGTAGTAGCTACAGACTCGTGTGCATGTAGTTCAGCAGTGTGAGATTCAAGTACAAGCATGATTGTAGAACCATGACCATAAAGCAAAGTCAACTGTTTTGCACAAATGGCAAACACAAGTTTTACCTTTGGTGTGACAGGGTCTGAAAACGGAGCAGCAGTCACTTGAATATTGAGTTGTCTTGTATTTAAGTTGTGAAGCCATACAGGTAGGGCTGGGCGATATGATGATAGAGACATATCATCTTCTGCAAAATAGGCTAGGCCTATATTAATTTATTTTTTTCTATAATTTCATGGACACTTAATTTCTTAAAATGTAAAAAAAAAATCATTTGCAAAGTATTTAATTCAAACAAAAATAAACTATCATGTAGTTATTTCATATAGACTATTCATTTATTGATTTACCCAAGAACATGCTATATTGTTGAGATATATTATTTGTCATATATATATATATATATATATATATATATATCATATCAATAATATGAAAATGACTTATTTCGTGACAGAAGATTGTGGCCATATCGCTCAGTCCTAATTAATAGCCTTCCACCAGTTTTATGAGAAATTGTGAATCAATTAAATATTGCCTAAAAATGTATTGGAACAAAAAGCTTAACCCCAAAATTATATTTTCAGAGTACAGAAAATCATAAAACTGTTTCTTTTATTCCATCGTTTGATGATGTACAACTTTCTCCCATGCTTGCAGCAATACAGCACAGTTGCACAAACAACACATGATTACTGAAAGTCAATTAGAGCATGAATTTTTGGCAGAATGAATGGCAGACAGAGTCCATGTGTAAATAAACATTTGTCAAAGTGAATTTTATGGAAGCTGACAATAGAAAATATGAATCACAGAAATCCATTGGCGTTATTTATTTTTATTTTTTTTTTTTACCCAAAATGAAATGTAGTTGTGTTAATGTCAGCCAACTGTCGTGTACTGTAGATTGGCGACTTTGGTTTGGCCCGGGAGTACGGTTCCCCCCTGAAGCCATACACCCCTGTAGTCGTGACACTGTGGTACCGATCACCAGAACTGCTGCTCGGAGCCAAGGTGAGACTTGAACTTCACACTACTTCCACACTCCACTGGAAATAGCTGAAACTACAGATATTGAGATGTACTTCATATATGTGGTTACACCATCTTGATAGATTTGGTTTACCAAGAGCAGAAGAGTTTAAAAGATCCCAAATACCACTGAAACACTATTTGACTTTTACGGTGTATGATTTATGCAGCCAAACTTTAGACATCCATTTTCACACATGACAGACTCCAACATAGACGTTTGCCAGGCAGACTGTCTACTCTGTTTTTCTGTGGACTGCCACTGTGTTTGTTCTTCTCTCCACAGGAGTACTTCACAGCTGTGGACATGTGGTCAGTGGGTTGCATATTTGGTGAGCTCCTCACCCAGAAACCTCTCTTCCCTGGAAAATCTGAAATTGACCAAATTAACAAGATTTTTAAGGTAAATGCCTTCATTTTCCCTTATAAATTGAAGTAAATCCTCACCATAATAGCTGAAGTGCTTTTGTTTAGAGCCTGTAAATCTCTTGAGTCTGTTGCCTGTCAGAGGACAGGCAACATGGACATCTGTGTGCACCACAGGGAGGAGCTGTTGGTAGATGTTTAACTCGGCTGATGAAGTTATTATGAAACTGAGAAGATCACTGTATAGGGTTTTTCCATAGTAGAGTAAGTAGTTGAGCCAAATTGTGCCATGAACGCAAGCAGGGTGCAAATGCTTTTCTACAGCACAGCGAGGTAAAGCTGATTACCCTGATGACAGATTGGAGGTAGCTGTTCCTGTTTTTACTGTTACTGTTTTTCTAATAAAAATTGATCAAAAAGTGCAGAATATGTCCATGTCTGGTTGATTAGTGCTTTCTGTCTGGTCTCCAGCTCAGACGTGCAGGTTTAGCTGCTGAGGACACAGCTAAGGGGAGGAGACGGTAACGGGTCAGCACTGGTTATGATCTGCTTAAAGCATGACAGCTGCGGGGACTGATGTCATTCAGGCCACCCAAGTCATCGTACAGTCTTTACCAGTTATGAATTAAAGTATTGAAATGTACTTAGGACTGGTTTATTGCCACATGTCTGTGGTTGATGAAAACTTTTGCCAAAGTGGGAATATCTCATATCCATTTCTCCTTGCACTAACAATATGCTGTCTGCTGACTTCTGTGTGTGTGTGTGTGTGTGTGTGTGTGTGTGTGTGTGTGTGTGTGTGTGCGTGTGCGTGTGTGCGCGCGCGCGTGTGCGCATGTGTGTGTTTGCAGGATTTGGGGTCACCCAGTGAGAAGATCTGGCCCGGCTACAGCGAGCTACCCGCTGTGAAGAAGATGACTTTCACAGAGTATCCCTACAACAATCTGCGAAAGCGCTTTGGAGCGCTGCTCTCGGATCAAGGCTTTGACCTCATGAACAAGTAGGATTCTTTGTGTCTTATTCCACACACAACACACATCCTTGCACCTCACACACACTGTGTCTTAACAACACTGCAGTCTGTCTCACTGAGCTATTACAACTGTTTTCTGTCTATGTGCGCATGTGACTGTGCAGCTGTGGATAACTGTATGTTGCTGACAAACAGCTGTAGCTCTTGCAGCATGATGAGTACACCATAATGTATTTGTTCCGGTAATTTGGGAAGAAAATGAGTATTGCAGGATGAACAACCGCTCCACCTGTCTAGATCTTTGCTAAGGTGCTGGAAACGTAAAGGAATCCAAAAGATGATAGAAAAGATTTCAGCGCACTTGGATCCATGCAGTATTTCAATAGATTCATTAATACTAAACTTTCAGTATGTCAGACCTTCATTAGGGCATACACTGATGATGATGAAGGTCTGACATACTGAAAGCTTAGTATTAATGAATCTACTGAAATACTGTGTGGCTCTAAGTGTGCTGAAATCTTTTTTATCATCTTAAGAAAATGAGTATTAAAAACTAAAAATGTTTTGTTTTGTTTGTTTCTTTTTGGCTGGACCACAGAAAGCCAGCCCCACAAACGCAAAAGTCAGTCACTGAATGAACGATGAAGGCCTGATGGCCTGATTTAACATTATAGACATGACCACTGACCATGTGTTTAACAAGTTAGCTACAAATTCACAGACTGACCATACACAGTACAGCCATATACTTGTTAAATTAATTTTCAAAAGCATCAACATAGCCAGTAGCCATTATGTTATTTTCCATCCATTACTGCAGACTGTTCTCATACACTGTTCATATTTAGACTGATGAAAAGTAATGCACTGTAATTTGTTTATCGCACAAAGTCAGTTGATCCTTCACAAAGCCCAGTCAGAGCTACCATAGAGCCCACACTGTCACTAACTGAACTCCCTGCATAAATATCTTGCTAAATTTTGGGAAAACGAAAAAGCAGTTTCAGAGGATGTCAAACTGATTCAGCAGTGATAGCAGGCTAATACGATCAAGATACAAGCTATAGCCTACAGGTCACAGTGTAAAAGTGCAACACCAACCTCTGGTGCTCCAGACAGAAGACAGTAAAAAACACTGTTCCTGTAAAGCCGGGTAGGCCTTTATTCATTGCAGTCATTACAAAACAAAAGCAGCATGTGTATACATTCAGTATACCTTTAGTAGCTAGAATAGCATTGTGTTAACACTAGTTAATGATAAGCTAATGTACTCTGTGTTATGTACTCTACATAGAAACGTAACATTCTATATTACACAATGTGTTAACCGTAACTAGCTGGAAATCCACAAAACCAGCCTGAAAATGAAGAAAATCTGAAACGATTGCATGAAAGTTCATGGAGCAGAGGTATAGTTGTCGGCCCCTGGTCAGAGCTGGTCAATGCTACGCTGTGATTGGTCAGTCTGGATTTGAGGGGCAGGGCTTAGCAAAGGGTTGTAATATGTAATCCATGTAATTGTGAACCAGGAAGTTTTAAGCATGATAAATGGCATGTAGTGAGGACATCAGGGTGGAAGGGTGGGCCAAAAAACACCAGACTTTCGCTAAGGAGACTGTGATTCATACCCTGCATGAAACCAGAAATCAGTATTGATATATTTGTCACGTAACTTCTGTACTTATGTAACGCCACCTGCTGAGTTATTTTTAACCCAAAACACAATCTTCTCCTAAACCTAACCAAGTGATTTCTTGTGAAGATGGAAGTTTATTTTGAAAATACTGTATGCATGTAACGAGTGGATGTTGACAGGTGTAGGTGGACATTTGTAGGAAAATTCACAAAAAATGAGGAATAACATTTTTTAAGATATCATACAAACTGTTTTTTGAGGATAAGTTGATTATTGATGGAACATAGACTAATATGAACCACTACTATCAGTAACAATCAGAATGACTCCTACAGTGGAAATCGCCTTACTTGGATGAACCCATTTCTTTCCTGTCAAATCCTGTTACTCTTTCCAGCTCTTTTTATCCAGTCAGTGCATTTCTGGCAAACGGATTTAAAACATGACAACGGTAGCAGTCTGGTAATTCATCAACATGCCTCGGCGGCAGTCTCGTTCCATCCCCATTTCACACGCACACTCACCATGGTGATGCTCCACACTACAGGAAAATGTTTTAGAAAACACACATTTAATACGGAAAAAGATTTTCACGCACAGAGTAATGGCTTCATAACTCTTTCTTGCACATTCTGTAGATCAGCATTGTTCTGCAGCTGCAGAGAGCAGAGACAAGATCTTTACCCACCCACAGAGCCTCTTGCCTACACCTATAAATGAAAACCATACCGCTCGGTTACCTCACAGCTGCAGAGGATGGCAACAGCGTGTCCACTGTGGAGGCATCATGGTTCAGTGGAAGTTTGGCGCCCGTCCAGCGCAGCTGAAACCTTCCAGCTGTCAGAAGACTCACGAGGCGTTTACCCAGGGCAGATACAGACCTTAGGAGGTCTAGGTGTAGAGAAATGCTAAGTAAGTAAGTAGCCAAAGAATAGGCTCATGCCAGATGAGCCAGGCTGGCACAGAATCAATCACCAGCGATACTCACTCAGTGCAGGCCGGTTAGATCAGTGCCCAACTTGATCCCGACATGCTCTGACGTCACACACTTGTGGGCAACAATAACCTCACAAGATGGAGGCGACTGCAGTTTTCAGAGCCAGGCAACACAGTTTCTCTCCATTGACTGCAAGACCCAGGGCATTATGGGAAACCCCTGGTTGTTGCTTGATCAAAGAACTGGTTGGCTAATTGGTGTAATTGTAATATACAGTATATCGCTAGGTTGTAGGTTATTAGTCTCATGTTGTGCAATGAAGGTTTCATCTGGTAACAAACATATCTTGTGTGGTTGACAGTAATAATAATGGTTACTTATATAGGACTTACCAAAACGAGTGCTCATTTCAATGTGCTTTACAAGGCGGACATAAAAATAATGAAGGATAGAATCCAATGCCAGATATGCTCACATTTCCACATAGATATACAAACAAATATAAATAAAACTGAACATGGTCTGCAAACTACAAGTAGTCTACAGATTTAACACGATTTAACTTTTCCTGTGACTTCCTGTAAATTCTCGAAGGTGGCTGGAAACTGTCTGACTTGACTACAACTGTTTGTCACCACCTCCTGCTGCTAACCTATTGTCTTTGGCCTCAAGAGCCAGAATACTGCTGGTGCATATCCGAGGTATAAAGTAAGCTCACAGGTGCAGGAAGAAAGCACTTTCCTAAATAAGTATTGATGTGGACACAAACAGAGGATTGTCCCTTTCAATGCCAGTAGTGGCCTTGTGTCAGAAAGCTGGTATTAGTCTAATCCCAACCTGTAACCCTTCCCAAGGATTCCTTCCACAAAGATGATATTTTCAGTAAAATCTTTTCAGGCTGCTGTTAGTCATTTGCCACACTGGCCCTGTTAACACATGATGGAAGATTCCAATGAGACAAAGTTAGAAACCCAATTATCACAAATGAGCAGCTCCCAATTATGTTGTGTTGATCCTGTCATAACCAATTAGGACTCCTCGCACAAACCCATTGGCCTCTCGTGTCAGGCCTTTTCTTGTGTCCAGATTGTCTGTTTAGGTGTAGTTCAGTTATTACAGCTGATATTAGGGGACCAGTGTGTAGCATTTAAGGTGATTTATTGACAAGAAATGGATATAATAAGCATGTTTTCTTTAGCGTAGAATTACCTGAAAATAAGAATCATTGTGTTTTTGTTACCTTTCAATGAGCTGTTTATATCTACATAGAGACCCTCTAATCAGTCTAGTCATAACAGCTGGCTCTAGAGAGGGTAGCAATCCTACACATTTGGCACACAGGAGAAGTTAATCTGCAACCTCACCACTAGATACTGCCAGATCCAACGCTGTTCCTTTAAAAGTCATGCCACGAGGCCTTTTCCAGTTGTCCATCCATCCATTTATATAGTGGTGGAAAAAAGTTCTCGGACACGCTTAAATTTTTACACAATCTCAATATTATCATGAAAAATTTGTGGAAAAAATCTTTTGTGCTTCAAAAGGTGTGGTTGCATTTGACAGACACAAACAAATATAAATATTTTTTTGTTTATTGCTTACAAGAAAAACTAACAAAACCAAAACAAATAACAGAGAATGTATTCAAAACTGAACAAAAAATAAATAACCCATTACATCAGCAAATTAATATTTAGTTGTCCTGCCATTAGCACACAGTAGAGCTCTAATCCTGGCTGGCATGTTCCCCATGAGTCTTTCACAATGTTGAGGGGTAATCTTGTCCCATTCTTGTTGAATTACTACTTTTAATTCTTCTAAATTCTTTGGTTTATGTCGTGTAACAGACCTTTTGATAATCTACCACAGATTTTCAATGGGGCTCATGTCCGGGGATTGAGCTGGCTACTTTAAGACCTGGATACTGTGCTCCTGCAGCCAGGGCCAGTTCTGTTGGCCCTGGATGTTTGTGGCAAGGGGCATTATCTTGTTGAAACATCTGGTTTTGACCCTGACAGAACAGCGCACGTGCAGAAGGGAGCATGTGCTTTTCGCGAATGGCACAATACTTGGCAGAGTTCAATGTGCCATCTCAGGCAGTGAGATGACCAACACCAGCAGCACTCACATCCCCAAACCATGATACTGCCTCCACCATGCTTGACAGTGGGTATTGTACATGCTGGATAATGCTTCGCCTGGCCTTCTGCGAACCCTCACATTAGCGGGAGGAAGATAAACCTGGAAACTGGACTCATCTGACCACTGAATCTTCTTCCAGTTCCTGGCTGTCCAGTTCTTGTGTGCTTGAGCCCAGTGACGCCGGGCTAACCTCTGCCTCTCATTGATCGGGGGCTTCTTGACAGCCTCGTAGGACGTTAAGCATGATGTAAAAGTCGGCCACGTACAGTGCGGGTGGAACACCGGACACCAGTTTGGTTTGACCACTGCTGCTGAAACTCCTGTGATGTCATTCGGCGGTCAGATCTTGTATTTTATCCAACTGCTGAAGGACTGCTCCTGGCTATATGGCGGCAGCTGTACCCTTCCTGGCAGAAAATTTCTATCTTCAGCCGCGTTTCCTGCGTTAGGTTCCTTGTTTTAGCCATTTTGTCTCTGAATAACTTTCAAACGTGCTGGCTTTATATAGTAGACTCGAAGTACGGCAACCAAAATTGTGTCTTTTAATAAAAAGCACGACCTTTATTAGTGGATCACTGGTACCAAAATGACCCAATACTCAAAATTTCTTATGTATTTTTATGGAACCAATCAATTTTAAGTTTTTAATGGCTTTTTTAAAGGATTTGTTTAGTATTTTGGCTGTGACTGTACTAAAAGAAATTGCACTTAAAGACCTAAGAGTGTTTCTTAATGCAATATTTCACAAATGCATGGGGTGTCCGAAAACTTTTTTCCACTACTGTACATACATGAATGTAGTTGGCGGCGGCATACAACATGAGGTGTTAATTCTGGTTGATAGTGGGAGTCCTACACATAGCATATACTCATTATAAAACTCAGCTGGTTCATTTGCAGCCTTCAAATGTCGTCAGAAGTTGAACCAATGGGGGACAGAACCATCTGTATTATCAATTAAGTTTTAGTCAGCACAGAAGCAGTTAGTGGTATTGGCTGTTAGGGGCGGCTAATACCCCTTTCACACCAGTGACCAGGGCTGGACCAGGGTTATCTGACCCATATTCAACGCTCCTTTTGTCAGTTCAAACTAGGCCAGACAACACAGGTTGAACCCTGGTCATGACAATCCAGATATATGATAATGTAAGTGTAAAAACGGTTCATATTTAATGAAGTTTGCTAATTGCTTGATAATGTAATGAACTCAGACTGCTTTTGTTACTTTATAACCGATGGAGCAGGCAACTGAGGGATCTTTTAGCATATTTGGAAAATTAATACAGTTGAAGGTAACATTAAAAATTTTAAATGTGCAAAAAAGGCTGATGCGCTCACAGCTGGACGTAACGTTACCGGGAAGTGGTCGGCTTGCTCGGTGTGTTTCTGTATAACGTTACGACGGATGCTCATCTCATTCAGCAGCCATGTTATGTCCGTTTAACGTTACACTATGTTGTCTCTCTTCGTCACGGTCATCTACCGTGTTTTTTCTTCCTCACAGCGGAAGGCCAGGAGCTCCCACACCTCAATGTCTTGCCACATATCCGTGTTGTTCTCGTCTGTCGTTAACCTCCAATTTATTTGAAAACATTCCTGCTGCCATTGGAATGTTTATGAACTATGGCGACCTGTGACCGTCATTTGCAACCAAATAGTCTTGTTCCCCTCGGCTTGTTAGTGACCCTGGTGTGTGCCCTTCACAATGAATTCGACCCTGGTCTGACCCTGGTCTGACCCACCTCTTGACCTGGGATGCGAAGCCGAGTAGGTCAGCAGGTCAGCAGGTTAACCCTTTCGAACACACACTCAACGCTGGTTCAACCCTGGTTGAGTCCTTGGTGTGAAAGAGGTATATCTTACAACAATCTGTTTAGCTTAATTTTTTGTGCGACTACATGGACGTGAATAACCAGTTTATGAGGTTTACCCCGGTTATGATATGGGATATGGTTTTTACATGCTCTAGCACATAAATGGGATGCTCCAGAAAGATGATCATGAATAAGTTATTCATGTCTATGTGAACACTACACATACACTGTCATCCCTGCTTGCATATTTTTTTTTGGCCATTTTGTTATCACTATTTTTCTGGCTCTGGCACAGAAAGATGATGCCTCCATTGTTAATTTCTCCTTCAAATCCCTGATTAGTTTTCCAACTGGGGAAATCAATGTCAGTGATCAAAACACCAGACCTAACTACTGAAAAAAATCGGAGATGAGAGCACCACTGGGGGGTCTGGAACCAGATTACCTCTTTACCAAAATAGATTCAGAGTCAGTTTTTATAATTTTTAACCATTACTCTACACACAGACGTCTCTGCATAGATAACAAAATTCCACACAACTGTTTGAACTGCCTCGTTGCTTCTTTATTGAAACATAGCTGAAGTGCATTAGCATCTCCGTATGAACTTGATCATTGTCTGTTTTCCAGATTCCTCACCTACTGCCCCAGTAAGAGGATTTTATCAGACGAGGGGCTCAAGCACGAGTACTTCCGCGAGACGCCGCTGCCCATCGACCCGTCCATGTTCCCCACCTGGCCGGCCAAGAGCGAGCAGCAGAGGGTGAAGAGAGGCACCAGTCCTCGTCCACCCGAGGGAGGCCTGGCCTACAGTCACCTGGTAAGCACATTAGGCTCCACTTTCTCCATTACATACAGCTACCAGGCTTTCCGAACGCTGTCTGTGTTAAATAGATTACAGACCTACAGGCTTCTGCTTTGTGTCCGGGTATTTCCTCCTCGTGTTTTCCATGATGAGCACCCTTTAGTCCCTAATTTTTTCAGCAGTGGTCCTACCCACCCAGAAGCTTGAGGCTGATACTGATGTTTTTCACTGAAAGTTGGTGTTGATATTTGCTGTCCTAACCAACAAATTAGACCATTTAATGCCAAAAGTTTAGGTTGTTTATCTCATATTTATTCTGGTCAAAGTAGGAAAGCTTGTGAAATATTAAAGCTTGGGTTGGTAATGTTGAGAAATCAGCAAGAGTATGCTCGATTTTAAAAGTGTTAAATATGGCATTGGGAGCATTTCTATTGCCTGTCAGTGGCTCTCAACATGGCGACAACAAGGTGGTGGCTCGCACCTAAGGGTGCTAATAGTGAAAACAATGACGAAAATGCTGACAGAGATAATAGTGTTAAGCAGAGGTTGGGTGCTATGCTTCGGTGACGATGACAATGTTGGTCAGGACGGCGTTATCAGTCACCATATTAGTACAGTGCAGAGCAGCAGCCATGAGCTTATGGAAGACTCCGGTAACACGCAGTGAGTGCACAGTGCACACAGCCAGGTAAAGAGACAGGCAGGCAGGCCGTTCATTCATTTCATTTGAAGCAAATTAAATGATTGGATGGACTTATTGCAGTCCTGTCACAGATACCAAATTTTTGTCCTTTTTTTTGTCAGTATTTGATTTATTGATTGCTGTTAGGATGTAATGAGAATTTCCACAAATATAAGAAAAAATGTTTTTTGAAGAATGTTACCAACCATAGCTTTAAGACTTCACTGAAACCCAGGAGAATAATGTCTGTAATAATGTGAATAATAACAGGGCTGACCCAAATGCTTCAAAACTTTGACTGTTGTCATGGTAATCAATCTCCAAGTCAGTATTTGGATGATTTGTTTTTGTATATCAGTAATTTTCAATCAATAATAATGTATAAATCACAAAATATCCCATGAAAAAAGGAATAATCCCTATTGTTCAACATGAATTATTATTAGTTATTCTCAGAAGGCTACTACTGTGTGTGTGTGTGTGTGTGTGTGTGTGTGTGTGTGTGTGTGTGTGTGTGTGTGTGTGTGTGTGTGTGTGTGTGTGTGTGTGTGTGTGTGTGTGTGTGTGTGTGTGTGTGTGTGTGTGTACACAGTCGTGCGGTAACGGCACTGTCCTGCGCACCGACAGACAGATTAATGCGTCAGCCTTCTGCACCGCTCAGCTTCCAATGTTTCTCACCGAAGCTTCGAAGTCCAAAAACTTAAACTTATTCATGCAAACTTGTATGGAATACAATCAAAATGCCTCATTAGTGTCATTTAGTTTCGGGATTTTCCAAAAGTAATCAGTGTAGTGTTGATCAGTTCTATACTGAATATGTAAGATATGAAGCTGAGTGATGAAAGTGACTTTCTGTCATTAACCACAAGTTAATTTTCCATAATCTGTCCAGGGTGATGACGACCTAAAAGACACAGGCTTCCACCTGACAACCAGCAACCAGGGAGCATCTGCAGTCGGTCCAGGATTTAGCCTCAAATTCTGAGCCCAAACCTGCAGGATACGCTGGCTGTTTAACTGAGTAAGGTGGAGCAAAGAGTTCTGGGACTTGTTGTTCTTTTGGAATTGGACAGTGTGGTTTATATCCATAAACCAGATCAATATCTGACCAATTACAATGGTTACCGAATAGTCAGGACTGTCTCACAGCAAGACTGGGGGCTCAAACATGTTGACGCTCCAGAATTTCCACTTGACTTTTCATCTTCTTCTTTGTTCACCGTTTTTAAACGTCACCATTTTAGCCCTTAAAGAGGAGACGCAACCATACATCTGTTAGAAGTTTAGCTCTCATGTTTGACTTTTGTTTTATTTTCCTTTTTATACTTCATGAGAGAGGACCAGATTTTCTAAATGGTTGGTATTTCCTGGCTGCCTGAGCTACTGTATAATGATGCAGTATTGGCTGTGTTGTCCATCCAGCACTATGTTAGAAACTTACTTAGGACTGTCAATGTCACTTGATGACAGGGGGACGATGTTTTTCCTAGAAATAAAGTTTGAAACTTTGTTTTGTCTGTCGCTTTCCCTATATTTATAAACTCTGTCCAAGCTATGCAAACACAGCCACACACTTCTAGAAGAGAAAAAAAATGAAGGGAAGTCGAGCCTAAAAAAAAATCCAGCCTTGAAACCAACTTGGTAGTCGCTGTCCAAAAGTGATGTCATTCTTTGCACTGCACACTTTGTCTCAGTACTTTGTTCTTTCAGGGGAAAAGAGGCCCAGACTTCGCTCTGCCTTTGTTTTTAAATGGCTCTGCAACTTCAGAATTAAACCAATAAATTCTCTGATTTTGAGCCGAAGAAAAATAAACAGTACAGTTTAGTTCCCTGCAAGACCACTCGCTGCTTTCACAGGAACGGGCGGGATGTCCAGAGCCAGCACTAAATGGAAATGTTCATTAATCAGTTTTATCCATCCCCTGCCCCCACCGGAGCCCTTCTGCAGATTATTACACCTGATGTGTTGAATAAGCTTGGAAGCAGAGCTGCTAGTGGAACTGACTGCTCGGTCTCTGGAGGCAGACTGCTGGCTTCGCTGAGAGGCCAGTAAAGTAAGCTAGACGTCTGAGGTGTTCCATATGTGGTTTAAGGTCCAAATACTTCCAAAGGCTGTAGACAACATTGCTTATTCTGGCTTAAGTAGTTTAGTTTGGTTAGTGCGTAAATTATTCAAATGGCATGCATTAAAGCAAGGGCCTAAACAAAGAACCATTATGGACGTGGATGCTTTTTATATTTCTTAGGAACCTATAGTCAGATTTTGTGTTGTCTGTATATGAGAAGACACTCCTATACTGTGGAGTCATAGGAATCCCATGAAAATAATTAGTCTGTAAATGAATAAGAAATGTGAAATATAAAGACAGTATCACATAAAATAATCACTCTTAGCATATATATACATGGTATATGTTCATTTATTTACATATATATTTATATATTTTATCTCAATGTATGAGATATATAAAATATGTCTTTAATGAATGACATATAAATAAAAAAATGCAGAAAAATAGAATTGAAAAAATCTATATTTTTTTAAAAGATATAAATATATACAGGAAAATATAATAAATGTCAAATTAATGTCATTTGTCTTTATGTTTCCACATTTTTGTATTCTTTTACAGATTTATTCCTTTTTTATGGCGCTCCTGTGACTCTATACATTCTCCAGCTTGGCTAATGCAGTATATTTTAAATTAAACTAAAGGTCCAAATATTTCCAAAAGGCTGTAGACAACATCGCTTATTCTCTTATAAGTTGTTTAGTTTGGTCAGTGTGTAAATTACTCAAATGCATCAAAGGGAGGGCTTCAGTAACTTTTTTCAGGTCCATAAACAAAAACCCATTATGGACGTGGATGCTTTTTGGTTCATTCAGGTTTTGTGTTCACTGTATCTGAGAAGATACTCCTATAGTATGGCGTCATAGGAGTTCCATAAACAATAATTAATCTGTAAATGAAAACGTAAATAAATGTGGAAATTTATTTCTTTTCACGCCTTTGTTCATCTATTTCTGCATATATTTATTTATATGTTATTATTATTTTTTTTTTTAAATAGTTTAAGTTTAAAACAGAGTACATAGGAACTGACCACTCAGCCTGGGCAGGAAGGTCCACCCAAAGACAGTTGATTGACAGTTTTGCCATTCAAATAAAAGCAAAAACAATAAGTAAATGTAAAGGGATAAAAATAAATAATTACATTATATAATATAATAAAAAATGAGTAATTGAAATGCAATAGATATATTTTAAACTATGTAAATATATACAGAAATAAATTAACAAATAAATGAAAATGCTTATAATTATTCTTTTATATTTTGTTATTCATGTTTATAGCTCTACATCCATGTTTGCATTCTTTTAGATTTATTAATTTTCATGGCACTCCTATGACTCCATACAGTACATTATCCAACTTTGCTAATATCTTTAAATCAAACTACCATAATGTCTAATTAGTTCCCATTTGCTGGAGGCAACCCAAGAACCCCTGGATGGCCTTGGATCATTACTGTCTTAGCAGCAAGAGCTCTGAAGAAATCCAGGTTTGATGAACCCAGAGTAGACGTTATTGTCCCAAACGGCTGCAAGGATCTGTCATCGCCAAATAAAATGGAAACCGCAACGGCTGTCATAGACATCTTTTCGCAGTCAGGTGGTATTTTCAAAAGAATACTACTTGTCATGAAACATTTATTAATTGCACATAGTATAAAAAGGTATTTTACACAATCAGCGATAGACAGTTGTATGTGGAAGATACAGGCAAGACAGTTTTTAAAAAACAAATATGTGCCCTAGTGAATGAGGTCTCCTTGTGACCGTGCGTGTGAACGCGTCACGTTCAGAAGCGCACACGCACTCTCCATGAGTAGTTTGTGAGAACTTTGTCTTTTTTCTTCACGATGCAGGTGTATGTGCCTTCGTTGATGGCGTTGGCCACTATAGTAATGTGGTCGTCTTTCAAGGAGATGTAGTTGGGGTGGGAGAACTCCAGCAGCTCACCGTCCTTGTACCAGCTGAAACGGGAGTTAGACGTTAGACAGTGGAGTCATCACTGTCGCGTCACTGTGCTTAGATGGACTGATAACAGATTAGAGACATACTCACTATACTTTGCCTTTCTTTGATGCTATTTTCTTCCCACAACGAAAAGTGAGCTTCTTGCCCTCGACGACCAGCTTGTGTTTGGTCCTCGGGGGTGTTTGGGTGGGAGCCACAGTGGGGAAAGGAAACTCTGAAGACGATTGGAGGGAAGCAATTAAGCTGGTTCACCAAAATAAGAAAGATCACAGCCTTAAAGGGATAGTTTGGGTGTTCTGAAGTGGGGTTGTTGTATGCGGCACTTCTCCATAGTCAGTGTATTAGATGACAGTCAGCACACCCCCGGTTTGGCGAAGCAGACTGGAGTTACTGCACCAGAGCAAAGCAATGCACTGCTGTGGACAGGACCAGCAGCAGAATGTATTTTAGACATATCTGATTTTGTGTACGCCATGTTTAGAACATTATTTTACCTTTCTGTGAAACAGCCCTTTCTGACGGGGAACTGAAGCTGTTGCAGATTACCTTGCAGAATAAGGGGGCTTCTG